>VXAD01001120.1:0-297336 GCA_013399195.1 Dicrurus megarhynchus
CATAGAGGCAGTCCCAACAAACAAGAAAAAGAATAGAATTTATTAAATGAGTTGAAGATTATACCTTTGAACATCTGTGTGCTTTTGAAATTTTAGTTAATTTAACTGAAGACATATTTCTCTATGTATGTAGAGAGCAAAATGCTTGAGCTATGATCTTTCATACAGTTTTATGGAGAAGTTTGAACTGAATTTGTATATTTTTTTTGGTTCAGATGGAAAGTAAAGCAAACAATGATCTCACTACCTAATCCTTTCATATAACAAATGAAATAAACTTTAGGTAGCTTAAAATAAGAATAAATATGAGACAATTGGTCACAAAAGAGATCAGATTTGTAAATTGCTTCTGAGATATGTTTGAAATGGGGCTTTGAACTCATCCTAGAGGCCAATTTTCTGGTTTACCATTGACTTATTTTTCAGTTTTTGTAAGTCACTACTCCATTTTGACGTTTGTTAAATATGTGTAACTGTGGTTTCCAGTTTAGTTAGTCTCTTCTAAGTCTTAATGTATATATACAGAATGCCTGTACAGTTTTAGATGAGTAATGGAAAAAGATTGCATCCCACTGTCTGTCTTAAAAACAGAACTCAAACTTTCTCAATCATAGGCATAAATTATTTCTAGGTAAACATATGGAGATTTAATCCTAGAAACTAAACTTAATCTCTTTGATTCAAGATTATCAACATATTAAATATATTCTGCTCTTCAGATAGTGTGTAATGAAATATTTCTTCAAATATGCAAATCACTTTTCTCAAGTGATTCACTTATCTTTTAGGAGATACGAACATTATATGAAACCTGCATGTTTAGGAATGGCACTTGTAACTTACAAAACTTATTGTATAACTCACAACTTACTATATAAATCACTTTGACATTTTAGATATGTATCATATGCTTTTCCTTTTTGTGAAAAGAAATACAGAGTGTTGCTTTTAGCAAGGGAAAGATAAAAAAAATCTGAGTGCATATTAATAAAATATAGACACAAACTGAAAAAAAATGAAGTCTTCATGGTTATTTCTAACTTTGATTTCATCAGTATGGAAATGACCTTGCAATTTAGACTGTGTGAAACTTTAAACAACCATGGCTGCTTCTGCTTACATATTCATCTTAGTCTTATAGTGCCATTGGTGTCACATATTTAATTCATGCATTTAATGCAGCTGTTATGCAGCATAGTGTCTTAAATGAGTTCAATAGATTTATTTTTCTACAAAGTCTTAGACTGGATTAATACAATAACCTTTTCTCTTTAAATTTGAATATAGCTATGACAGATCTGTATTTGCAAAATATTTGTGTCACTTTAAATAGTGGTTATTAAAGCAAATTTAACAAATGTTCCTTTCAGCAGCTTCAACACAGATCATAGTACAGGAGATCAGGAAGGTTAATATAATGCCGCAAAGTCTCTTCAATGGATTCAAAGTAACATTTTCAGTAGATTCAAAGTAACATTTTATTTATCTTTACCCTTTATTTTATCTTTACTCCCTTCCTGTGGAGGGAGTTAAAAAAAAAAAATAAAAAAAAAAGAGGAAACCAAATTATTGCGTCCTTGCAATAATTTCTAATGTCCTTCCTGGAGAGTCCATGTCTTCCCTGGAAACATTAATGTTTCCTAACAAGAGGCAGTATAACTTGATAATACTCTTCACGGTGTCTCTTGAAAGACAATAAGACATAAAAGATATTTAAGGTGAATTATCCATTGTGTTGGTTTTTTCCTTTTATTGGTTTGAATGTACACATACAGACATGTACCTTCTTTTTCACTAAGACTCCTTTTTACATACCACACCTTGATGAAGTACTAAAGAATGGACTCATTCTTTCCCCCATTGGTGGAAACAGATTTAATACACAACCAACACCTTCTACTTATGAAAATAGTACAAAATTTGGGTGTGATTAGAATTCTGAGAATGTTGTAAAAAAGAGTATGAATATTCATTTAATTTGGGAAACTAATGTCAGTGGGGTTCGCTTTCTCTGTTATTAACAATATAATGCCTTCAGAGGAGTGTTTCTAAGAAGTGAATTAAGAAAATTAAAAAGTAAAAGTGGGTTAGTAGCTCATCATCAATAACTACCACTCACACACTTATACTGCAAACTTGTTTTAAGACTTACACTCATCTGTTCTGGGAGCAGAATAAACTCATTCAGTGAACCATTCACAGGACAGAAACTATCAGAAAAATAAGCATAGGAAGAGCAAATTTACTGGAATAATACATTAAAACTTCAGTGAAAATTCAGTGAGGTGACAAACTTAAGAAACATAAAGAATCACAGGGTGTTTGAGGGTGGGAAGGACCTCTGGAGATCATGTAATCCAACATCCATCCTCAAAACAGGGCCAGCTAGAGCAGCTCGTTCGGTATTGTGTTTATCTCATCTTGAACATTTCCAAAAATAAAGACTCCACAACTTCCTTGGGCAATTTATTCCAGGGTTTGATCACACACACAGAGTGGATTTTTTGTATTTCATTTCATGTCTAATACTTGTTTTTCTTTCACTGAGCACTACTGAAAGAACTCCGGCTCTTTAATTTTTAGTCTCCCATCAAGCTTTTATATACATGGATAAAATTGCTCCAGAGTCTTATTTTCTTCAGCTCTCTCTCAGCCTCTCCCCATATGACAGATGTTCCAGTTCCTCAGAGACCTTCATGGGCTTTCACTGGACTCGCCCCAACGTGTCCATGTTTCTCTTGCACTCAGACCCCAAACTGGATGTACCACCCCAGAGGTTTCTCACCAGGACTGAGCTGAGGCAAAGGATCATCTCCCTCAACCTGCTGGCAACCTATTGTAGCCTAACAGGCAAGAGCTAATCTTTGCCACAGGGGCATATTGCTGATTTGTGGTCAACTTGTTGTCCACCCAAATCCCTGGTCCTTTCCTGCAGAGCTGCTTTCCAGCCAGGTTTCCTCAGCCAGTACCAGTTAGTGGGATAATTACTCTTCAGGTGCAGAACTTCATAATTCCTTTTGTTGAACTCAATGATTTTCCTACCAGTCCATTTCTCCAAGTTGTTGGGGTCTTGACTTGTAGGACTGGACTATCAGCCACTTCTAAAGAAGCAGTTCAGTTTGCTGAGTTTGTCTTATGCTTTCTTAGGGTATATTAAGGATAAGAAAGCAAACGTTAAGCCTATGAAAATTTCTCTGATTTGGAATCATTGTCTGTTTCCTTTAAGAATTTTCCAATTGATATAAAAGGCAATTTTGCAAAAGGCAAAAAAAAGGATAGATAGATAGATAGATAGATAGATAGATAGAATGATAGATATTATTACTGGATCCCACAAATGTTTAAGATCCCTGTCAAAAATGCATGCATAATTTGACGTTTCATATTCACGTGATTATGCCACAGTGTTAAATCTGTAGGTAGCACTGATGCTAACTAACACTTTGCCTTCTGCAAGCCTGTCTCAGTATGAATATGATCCAGTGTGAGTGTGGAGTTCATTATGTTTTATAAGAAGGCAGACTTTGCATCATGTCTGACTCAGGTAACTGGATATTTTAAATAGTCACATGGAAGTGTTATGCTTTCTGGAATATATTAGTTTTACTTCAGAATTGCTTATTAGCATGAGTTGTTACCTGTCTGAAACAAACACTAAGTCTCAGCCAAAATAACAGGAATTTATGCTAAAATAACAAGGAGCACTTTCAATCTCCCATGTCTGCCTGCATGCTTTGGCTAACACTCAAATTACATTTTCCCACGAGTGTTCTGGTTTCCACGAGAATAAAATCAATACATGGAGCATTAGAGATTTCTAAAGATCACTCTTCCAATATAAAAGTGATGGTGAATACAAGGAGTGTTTATAACTTCCCCCATAGATTCAGATCTTTGTTTTTTTTCTGGCTGTTAGTATTTATTACTTTATGTTTTGTTATGATAAGAACTCAGTTATGAGGGCTCAGTAAATTTAATTGTAAACCCTGGCTCACATTTCTCATTATCTTCCACCTGAGGATATAGTCTAGTACAAGATAAGAAATAGACAGCATATCTAGAAATCTTTCAGATAAAGACTGACATCCACATTTTAGGCACCAGATAATGGATTTTTCTAACTGATGCTTATAAAGAAGTTCTTGAGGGTGCTCTGTAAGTACTGGGGACCTCTACTATACACTCTCTCTCTCTAAACCTCAATCTAAACTTACCATCAGTATTCACAATGACGAAATTGTCTCAAACTCTAATGCATACTTGCCAAATACTTTGTTTCTATATATGTGACCAGTACTGTCAGGGATCACCATGAAAGGAGAAAGTGTCAATGATAGAAAAGAAGTTAGCAGAGAGACTGAGGAGACTGCTCTAGATGTGTAATTTACAAACTTAAATATAATTCTGACAAATTTGTGTGGTAGCAGATAACCTGCATAGAGTCTTCCATGGTGGGAGGTAAAAGCACTGAAATCCACTTCTGGGCATGCAGAAATTATTCAAAAGTGTGTTCAGTCTCTGACAGAAGTGTTCTGTTAATACAGAAAGCATAAGAAATATTTGCAAAAGCAACAAGGGCATTTGTCAGTTTGCACACTACAGATTTAGTCTTCATAACTAGGTGAGCTTCACATTGCAGATGGCATCTTTTTCTAATGCATTACACAAGAAAAAAGCCATTTGTGTGTGACAATTATTAGGACTAAAACCAGAAAAGGTAAGCCAGTACTGCAACCTTTTTTCCCCAACTGAATATAGAAGCGGGGGGAAAAGAATGAAACATGTTGAAATGAAGAATTGTTCTAGCAAATGATCTTGGAACAATGCACGCAGAAATTGTGGGCCTATATGCAGTAATCGGTATGAAATATTTTAATGAAACTTCCAGAAAGAAAGTACATACTGCAATTTTATCCTCATTATTTCTAAATTCAGGTAAATTTGAGGTACAGAATTGCAAGCAAAGAAACAATATTTAGTAGATAAGACACACTGACTTGAATTTTAACAGATTATAGACATCATTTTGCTGGTAGGAAATTAGAAATATTGCAAAATGTTACGATTTTAAACCAAGATATTAAGTGATATTAAATCAAGAGTATCTGTGACGTAGTATTTTGAAGAAACCCATAATTATATTATGAGACTGAGATTTGAAAAGTTGAAAAGTCAAATTCAAGTTCCTCTTTGATTCTGGTAAATTGTGGCATATCATGTTCGACAAGAGTTCTACTTAGCAAAAGAGTCTGAGTCTCATAATTAGATTATCTAATTAAAGAACTTCAGTTAAAAAAAAGTGAAAGTTCTTATAACTGAATGTATTTATATCCACAAGATAATGCAAATTGTGTTTAAAAGCATAAGGCAGCAATATTCAATAGAAAGGATGTCATGGTTTAACCCCAGCTGGTGCCTAAGGACCACAGAGAAAACTGTGTTGTTTGTTAGTTTGTCAGCAAAAGCATCTCATTTTTACTTTAGTGTCTGCCATGCAAGTATTATGGCTACACGGGAGACAAGCAGCAGGCAGAGAAGTCAGGGCAGTGCCTGACTGCAGGCAAAGGAGCATTTAAGCTTTGATGTGTAAAAGCTATGCCAGGGCAACTTTGCCAGTCACCTCTCGTTTGATGTGCTCATGCAGAGTTACCACTGAGGATATTTCTCAAGAACAGAATTCTGGTTCCAATGACCTGGAAATAGGTTCATGTTCACTGTGGACAGCTATTAATCTGCTGAGGCTTGACCAAAAATCTACAGTAGCAAAGGGTAGCTTACATTCCACTGGTACATATTTCTAATTTATGTTTTTTTTCACCCAGGAAGCCTGTGATAAACATTTCTTGCACAATGGAACTGGTATGGGATTGCATTAATTTTTCCTTTTCTTGATTGCATTCCAACAAGCCCAGTAAAACTTCAAGAGGTCAGGAATAGGTTTCACAAAAAATTAAGGGTCTGCTTTTTTGTGATGCCCAAACATATCATGTGAAAGGAAGCTATTCCCTCTAAAACTATATGAATATAATAATGTCTTACAACACAACATTCAGGAAAAGGCATTTCTGTGCTGGTTGCTGCTCATATTCTCCTCTACAAATTCATCCTCTTTTTTTCCTTTTTATAGCATATCTAGATATCTGGAATTTTAAAACCAATTTAGTTAGGTAAACAAAAGATTGAAGTGCCTTTTTTTTCCAGGGGTTAAGCAATGTTAGTTATTTATCTATACCCAGCCAAGACTGTCACAAGACTATTCTTTGCAGATTATAATATTTCTGGATAGTGCCCTTAATATTTTTTGTATGGTAAAGATATTAGTGAATAGATTAAGAGGAGTCATAACTCTCTACCTTAATGTAAAATTTTATTTTTTCGCCTTTCTTTTCCCCCACAAGTCTGTTTCAAGACAAAACATCTCTGTTTCCCCAACGACTCTGTTTCAAGAAGACTTGCTGGCAGCGATCTACTTCATGGGTGCCAAGAGTGAAACATAGGTACAATGTGAACAGCGAACAACAGGCTTGAGTGCTGGAAGTTAAAACTTTCAAGTAAGCAAAATAATGGTGACAAAATTCGAGTGACAAAACCAGAGTGAATAATAATCTTGCTTTTCAGAGCTATAATACAGCCCACAAACAAAGAAACAAATCTATTTTAAGTTTTGTCATTATGTAACATACATATTTTTGAGTGATTCATTAATTTCCTACATAAATCAGTTACAAGTGACCACCAAATGGCGACCTCTGTCTAGTGCGCAAATCCTTTCACAAGAATCAAAACTGGAGTGAAAAGAAGAAAAACAATTAGTCCAGCATGGATGGAATGGATAAACACTGGGACACAGAAAGGCTGTCCCAAATAACAAAACTGCAACAGAAAGGGCTTATGTGTCAACATAGCCAAGAGGTTGAAAAAGGTGTTTCACTCTGTTGGTATTATTTAGAAAGCAAGCAGTTAGAATATATTTTATGTATTTTGTTAGGCAATTACATCAATCCATAAAGAACCAAACTAACCTTGTGGGTTTTATATAGGAATAAAAACCAAATTCACAGTACTAGAGCTGATACTAAATAGACCTTCATCAAATTATCTTCTCCTCTGTTTATGTTTAGCCTCCAGACAGATGTGTGATAAGCTGCATACCCATTTTTATAACAGATAAAATAAGATTTTGACAGACTTCTCAGAGGGAGAGAAAATTGTCAAGTGTACTTTCAGTGAAAATTATGAGAGAGGTGATGGTGGTAAAGTGAGAAAGAAGTTAAGATTGTGAGGTTGGCAAGTGGCAGAAGAAAACCATTGGCTTCACAAATGGAAAATAAGATAAGAAAAAATAGTCTCCACTTCTGGTTCTTCCCAGTGAATTTATTTTCTTTTTCAGTTTAAGATTGTCTCAAAAGAAGCCTATGCTATTAATTCAGGTTGGGATTTTACAGAGTCTGTGTTGGCTTATCTGTGCTTTCATTAAGAGTACTGAAAAGTTTACTCTTCAACTCAATCAGCCTTAAAACATTCTTAACTGCTCTTGAAAGTCTCCTGGTAGGTTACCTTAAGGATTTCTTACAATTGAAACCAAATCTGAAGGTTTTATAGTAAAAATACTTAACTTCTTGTAATAGCCCCCCATTAAGTGCACTTGTCAATATGCAAGTAGTATCACCTCAATACATAACAGTACTGGAAAAAAGAACTACATTATGCATCAATACCATGCTTTTTGAGATGTAATCTACATATTAAAAGAGATACACAGAGTTTTGTGGTGGTGGTCTAGTTTTGGAAGGGTGGTTTTCATATTTTGTTGTTGTTGTTTTGGTTTGGAGTTTTGATGTTTTTGGGAGGGTTGTTTTTTGGTTTTTTCCTGAGTTAGTTTTAGTTCTCTTTTATTTTATCAAAGAAAACAAACTCAGATTCATTCAACTCTTTGTTTATAGAAACTCAGGATTCTATTTGTGCTTTTCACCATATAAATTTTACCGGATATAATGAAATTGGTGATGTAATGTAATGTGCAGTCATCTTTTCAGTAAATGATTCAGCCATCCAACACACCCACAGCAAAAAGGGACTAAGAAGGGTAGGCAGTCAGGCAAATAAATTGTTTTGTGAATGCAGTTTCCATCTCCTCTGATCAACAGAAGACCTCTTACCTACAGAACATAGTCTTACATCCTTTCTTCCTTACATAGGAAGAAATCCTGCTTTCTAACATGTTGAAGGCAGTCAGCAGGCAAGGAAGGGGAAAACTTGAGAAGGTATTCACTTGTACTCTGTATGCTTAAAAGACCTTTCTTTATTAATACTGTTCTGATAGGAAATGGGTATCTCTTCCAGGAAAAACATGAAGTATATCCACTTAGGTGTCCTTCCCACTGATGTCTCTGCTGTCAATATGGTTCTTGCATTTTGGGCTACAAAGTGGCTTTCAGTGAAGATGTCTCATGACCTTCTGACTACAATATCCTTGGATGTTTCCACTGTAACTAGAGAGCAGAAGGCAGGCAACGTCCCTGAAACAGTAGTATTTCCCTTCATAAGGTTGTTCCTAGGAGTCTAGGGAGACTGAACTCCAAGAGATTGGAGGCATTCATATTTCCCATTGTCCCTGCACTCATAAGCATATGGAATTTATACTTTGAGAAGTACTTCACCTGTTATTAGGTTAACAATCTAACAGCCTAAGCACTTGAAATTTTAGTGACAGGCATCTAAGCCAGACAGATCTCTTTCTACCCAAAGAACTCACCACGTTAATTTTCCAAACACAGAATTCCTCTGCAAAGTTTGAAAGAGATAGCACAACTGAAGAAATCATCCTCATGGATTTAAACAACTGTTTCTTAATGGCTACCTTTGATTTATTATGCTGTCCATTTCTAAAATATTTATACTATCTATTTTGCCATTAACATGGAAGCTGTAATGAAAGTGATCCTAGTAATTAACAATTTAAATATCTTTAAATCCAAAGCAGCTGTTTCAGAATGATGAAATAATTGCCAACTAGGTGTTTGCTTAATAGTTGTGTTAAATACCATTTAGACAAGACTCCTGAAAATGTTTCAAGCAAAAGCTAAAGTTGAGGAATTAACCCTCCTTAAACAGTTTTTATAGGGTGGAAAAATTACATAAGCTATGTAATTCTATGAATAAGCTTTCTCCTGTGCATTCTTTCCCCAGGCTGCACAACCACATGAAATTTTAGGAATGAATGTAGTGTTTGTAAGTTGTGTTGATCTGATGCAACTTGAGGCTAAGCCCAGCATTTATGCACAGCAGAAGGCTGTACCCGAACTCAAAAATTCACTTCAGCCTGTATGGCTTTGTCATTACTCTCCTTATTAATTTCTGTTCTGAAAGTAATTAATGTTCTCTTGCTTTTAATTTCTGTTCAAACACTTCTGTCCCACTAAAACATCTTTGAGTGAGAAGGCATCCTGTCTCAGTAACATAAAATCTCTTGGAGAATCCTTTTCTCACATAATAGGTACACCAGAAAACATCTCAGTTAGAGATGTAGAAGCACACCTTTAGGCCAGTGTGCTTCTACAGCTATATGTTTCCTGAGAAGAGTAAAACCTAATCTTTATCATATGTCACATGTTTCAAATCAACTAAAAACATTGTCAGAAAAGTCTTATTTGCACAGTCAATCCAAGGAGACGAGTCCAATATACCACCTGAGAAAATGTCTGCAACCCTGACTCTCGTACTTTTGTATGCAGTAATGCCTTCTCCTTGTGCAGTTCTAGAGACGAAATTAATTTTAGTCCTTTTGTAATTTCCTTCCCTGCAGCTCTTAAGACATCAGAGAAAAATTATTACCTCACTGGCTAGTACCTATGAATATAATAACAACAGACATTTATGTATTTGGAGCGTCACAAAAGAACACTGAGCAAGTTTATTGTCACGTTTCAGTTGAGTCTTACACATTAAGGTCCAAAGTTTTTGGAACTAATAATACTATTTAGCTAATAAGTATATAATTTTGTTAATTCCTGGGATAGGTACAAACTGTATGTCTCTGCACCAATGTATTTGCTCTGGTTCTACTAACAATGCATGGTGAGTTTTCTTGACTAACCTGCATGGCTCGGTCAATGCTCTTATTCCTAATATTTAGATGGTAGTGGAGAAAAGCAATGCTCTCAAATAAAATGTCAATAGTCACTAGAGAGAAGAAGATGCCTTTGAAAATCTATAGAAAAAAGTTGTGCCTACATATGTGTGAACACTTAGGCAGAAAGACTGTCCCTGTAGAGGTCTTCAAAGGCATCTTTCTCTTCTGGTTATTCAGGGAATTAAAGATGATCTTTTCAATTATATCCTAAAATTTATCCATAAATTACATGCCTAAGTTAAAGCTCCTAAATGTTAAAGTCTGAACATCAATAGAGTGTGCTCAATTAACGTCTACTATAAACTGAAATCATTAGATGAGAAAAAGAAGAATGCATTTTCTTCTTTCTACTATTATTTTTGCCATAACAAGCCTCCTCCTGCTTGCTTTGCATCTTATTTTTATACTGAGAATGTTTTATCAGTATTCAGTATAGCTCTTCAAGTTACTTTACTTTTGGCATATAGTACAGAGCTTGTACCTGCTATTCCCATTTGTGCTATAGTTGAAGTAGAAGCACACTTCATCTTAGCTCAAACTGTCACATATATACTACTGTTCATTCCTCCAGCTACAGGGTAAGGATATTTTTGTAAGTAGCCCTCAGTTTGATCCAGCTACTGGGACTTAAAATGACTTCTTCCAATTATCTCCTATAAAGAATATTTGACTAGAGACAATTTGTCAAGTGCAATTCAGGCTCTTGTAGTGATAACAAGTCCTTTCTTCTAATTTTTAAAGTATTAGCTGACAGAAAGTAATACATATACATCCAAAAAATAAACAGCATTGCCAAGGCACTCAGCAACAATACTCTAAATAATTGTGTTAATTTGATTTCTTTGGTTTCTTACACATGCACTGTTGCTGTCCTATAGCATAGCAACATACCCCTTGCATGTCACTCACAGAAGTTTCAAATCCAGAAACAGGTCAGTGTGGTTTGAAATACCCTCTAGCTGTCTTGTTACTTGTTAGTTTGATATTGTTCCTCCCTTGAGGGGTCTTTATTGGTTTACTATCATGTACCTTCTTTCATGATTGGTTCATTCTGTTATCTCTACCTCATGATGTAATCCCTTAAAACTCTCTGCGAGAGAGCAAACCGGGGTCTCTCTGCTTTAGCTCCCCTTCAAGCTAACTGGCCCCTGCCCTCTCGAGGGCAGGAGAAAATAAACTTGGAATGCAGCTGACAGAGTTTCCACTCTTTTCTCCGTACCTTCCGCTGCTGGCTACAGCATGCCTACATGCTGTGAGGAGGCGTTGGGCTGCACTGGTAAACTGAGGCACGCAAACCTCAGTTACCATCAATTCGGTCGCTGGTTCACGCAGGCATCGGACCCCGTTAACCTGCGGGCCAGGCTGGGAACAGCCTGGCCGGCAGAAATTAACAATGCACAATCTCAAAAATTTTAAAAGAATTTCATACAGATTAAAACTTTCTACTAAATTTCATACTGGTATGCCTTTCATAGACCAATGTAGAAGGGATTTGTGATTTACTTCTGTTTGGAAAATAAGTAGGAATAATCAATCTTAAAGCAAGACTTTTTTTGTTTCCTGTAACACATGCCTCCATTTTTGTAAGCTTTTCACTCACTTTTTCTCAGCTCTCACAGAGTTTTCTCTGGAGACAGACACAACTCCAGAGGACAAGCATGTATCCTGGAATTGAGTAAAAATTTAATGAATAGTCTGAAAAAACCACATAATTATGCTTTAAAGACAAATCTAACTCTTCTAATTTCATTTTAGAGTCCTGATGTAAATTTCAGAGCAAAACAAAACAAGCAGGCCTAGAGGCATGGACTCAAGGTCTCCTCAACACTGTCAAGTCTAGAGGGTCATTGTTCAACTATTGTGGCATTAGACAAGAGCAACTATCTTGTCAGCTCACTGATCCAATGGCTAGTAGTAGATGGTAAAGATTCAGTGATTAAAAACACCCTGCTCATAGTAGTACATTTTCTCAGTACAGGCAATGGTACATTTATTCCCTGAAACATAAGTTGCTATATCATTTTATAGTAAAATATTAAAAGGAATTTCTGATCTACTTTTTATACACAATCTGCTCTTTTCTCCATATTGGCTTTTTTTCCTTTCATTTGCTAGAGCTTTGAATTAAGTATTTCTTGTTCTTTGCTTCCTTTTTGTCTGGGGACCTGACTCTTATCTCCAGTCACGTTGTCACAAATTGATCCTGAATCCCTTCTGTAGTGAGTGAGCTCCTACATTTTGGCCCAAGTTTAGTCTCCAAACAGGCTGTAAGCATAGTCCATGCAATGTACACTGTAACAATCTCTGAGATTACAAAAACATGGGCCCCAGTTGCAGTGCTCACAGCCAGAAGAAATCTTCATTCTTCAAAGGGAAGACTAAGGCCTTCTCATTGACCTCTTCTTAGTGCCCGGAGTTTCCACTCCTATGTCTGCACTTTCTTCTTGAGAAGAAACAGGAGAGAAAAGCAGCTGTAGAGCTTAATGATGGGATAAGTCTTACCCTTAGATAAAACAGCAGTGTCCAGAAGGCTTTTTCGTCATTATACTCCACTCTGATTAAGTGACTCCTAAGAACAAACTCCAGGGGGAAAAAAAAGAAAGAACCCAGCTCAGCCTGCCCTTGTAAATGACAAGATTAATATCAGAAATCATTATTAATCTTACTTTCTAAGTAAATACTGGAAAAATGATTGTTTGAAATATAGCATAACCTTTCTCATTATGGAAATCTACAGATTCTGTAATTCACACTAAAAATTAGCAATTACTTTCACATCTTAACAAAGTTTAAAGATGAGAATCTTTTAGTGACAGCTCAAATTATTAAACTATCATTTGGAAAAAAAAAAAATTACAGTCTGTTTCATGTTATGAAATAGAAAAAATAGCAGAAATCTAATTGTCAAAATAAAAAAGCACTTATGTTTTCAGGAGTTATCCTTGGTATCTCAGATGTTTTTGTTTGTTTGCTAATTCAACAAACTTCCACAGCCTTCCAGACACTAATTATCATGACTTGAGAAAATACATAATTATTACTATAATCAGTGTATTATTTAACAGACTACAAAATCTAGCATATGCTACTGCTTATGGTGTCATTTCAGTAAGATTCTAGGTATATAACAAAATTAGACAGAATCTCATGTAGAAATGTGTATTCTCTCAAGCAGTTATTTCTGATGTGACCCCTTTTTCGGATGCTACCTACAGTTCTCAAATTTGTCAACAGTCCTTAAAGACCACCTAAGGATCAAACAGGGCACATGACACAAGGAAAACATTTTTACAGGAGTTTTTAATATCACACATGAAAAGTGCATAGCAATTCTGTTATTTGGCACTGGTGATACATTTTTAACTAGCAACCTGCACATAAATCACTCTTCTTTCACAACCTTGCAGTGATCTGACTTCTTCCAAACCACTCATTTAAAACAAGTGAAGACTTGAAGTACATATCATAGAATCACAGAACGATTTGGGTTGGAAAGGACCTTTAAGATTATCTATTTTCAACATCTCTGCCACGGACAGGGACACTTTCACTAGACCAGGTTGCTCAGAGCTCAGTCCAACTTGGTCTTCAATGCTGCCAAGGATGGGGCATCCACAACTTCTCTGGGAAACCTGTTCCAATGTCACACCACCCTCCCAGTAAATATTTTTTCTAATATCTAATCTAAATCTGTCCTCTTTTTTATTTGAAGCCATTCCCTCTTGTCTTATCACTACATGCTGTGTTAGATACCTTCACCTTTGGATACAGATACAGCACTTTTCTTGAAAAAGAAGGTACTGGCTTTCAGAAGAGCTACAATACTGAGTTTTCTCTTTCAATTCAAAAGGAAAAACTGATATCAAGTCAGACTAAAATTTCTATAGCAATTTATCCTACTTAAAACTGCTACAGTGGGAAGAGTCCAGAACAGTTAGAGCACAAGGCACTGGTACTTTCTTATTACCTCCACAGAGTTTTTCTTTAAGGATTTCTTAAAACAGAGGTTTTAAATTCTTGTTCAATATCATTTGATGGATTTTATTTTTTTGTGTTTTTCTCTTGTATCTTTTCTACTGTTTCACACAGGAATTTTTTCATTATTTCATTTTGCCACTGATGTTGGTTTCTTTCATTTCCTGGTCCCTTGTTTCTTAGGAGGCACTGCTCTTCAGTTCCAGAAGCTTAACATGCTTTCTTCTGCGTCATCTTTGAAATATATGATTAAAAATTGTAGTTGAAAATACTTGTAATTGTAATTGAAAGCACTGTATCAATTCATTTAATGTAATATCTATTATTTAGCTGAAATACATTATTGGAATGATACAGTTCCCAGTTTTGGCCCCCAGTAGAAGAACAATATTAATAAAGTTGAGTGCATTCAGCACAAAGCAACCAAAATGGTCAGGATCTGGAGTACTTCTCCTGGAAAGAGAGTGCAAGAGAGCCAGTCTTGATCAGCCTGGAGAGAAGCCATCTTTGGGCAGATGTTAACAGCAGCCCTGGTAATTCTGAAGAGATTATAAAGCAGATGGAGCCAGGCTCTTCACAATGGTGCACTATGAGGAGAGAAAATTAAATAGGCTGAAACAAGAGAGTGCCCACACAGGTACAGGAGATACCTTTACATCATGAGGACAGCAAATCATTGGAAGAGGTGTTCCAGGAAGACTGTGCAATCTCTGTCCTTGGAGGTTGTCAAGATTTGACTGGATAAAAATCTGAGAAACTGCGGCTGACCCTGCTTTGGAGTGGAGGTTGGACTAGAGACCTGCATTACAACTTGTATTCTTCTATGAATGACAAAAGATATGAAGCATGCAGCCTGTCTAATTTGAAGGAAGGTAGAATTTGTCTTGATTTAAATATGGGGAGTTTTGTACTGTGATGTTTTCACATGGGGAAGTTAAAACCATATTTGTTTTAAGAGCACTGCCAGGCCAGAAAGAAAAAAATAACAACATTTAGACATATTTAGCAGTAATAATTGAAACCCGGCTGGCTAATACTTGCCAACATTTTGAGGAGGAGAGAAAATGGTACTTAATATTCCAAGACAAAAAGAACTGGAAAGAACTCTCTACATACATGACTGCAATGTAACCTCAGTATCTTCTCTTATATCTGTTATTAAAATGTTCTATTGGAAAAACTAAAAATTGCTAGTGCCTGACTCGACTTAGGTCAACAGAGATTTATTTTTTCCTATTAGTTTCATCTGTTTTGTATCCTCATCTGATATTTGCTATTAATCCACTACTCTGATAAGGCTAAGACCTTGGGAAGGATTAGGAAAAGATCAGGAATAAGTTGAATGCTCTGTAAGATACAAGAATTATGTCATTTATGGCCACTACTATTAAGTTTGCATATAGTGTGTTTAAGAAAAGCAAGACCAAGAGACTGGTCAATCTGGTTAGGAAAGCTTTAACATGAGGGTGATGGGGTAAGGGAGTTAAGAACTCACGAACAAGTGAAGAAGTAGTGAACCAGGTTTTCAAGAAAAGGAAGGAAGGTGATATGGGCATGAAATGCCTTATAATCAACAAAACAGAGAAGCAGTCCCACTCCAAGCTCATGCACGCAAATGAAGAGGTGCTAAGAGAACAGCATAAAGGGAAGCTCTTAGTATTTTCCTGGAAAATCAGCATGACTCAGTGCTTCTCTGAAGTGTCTGTACACTAACACACAAAGAGTGGGATACACAGGGAGGAACTAGAGGTCCACAGAAAGGTTCAGGGCAGATATAGGTACGATCACAGAGATGTGCTGGGATAGCTCACACAACTAGAATACTGCAGTGAAGGGTTACAGGCATGGGTTTGGATATGGACGTAGGGGAAGTGCTCTGCTGGATATGATTTTTACCAAAAAAAAAAATCTTTTGAAGAATGTAAAGGTTTGAAGGCAGCTTTGGCTGCTGTGATCATGAGATGGTGGAGTCCAGGATCCTGAGAGGAAGGAACAACACAAACAGTAGAATCATAATTCTGGACAACAGGGCAGCAGACTTGGACCTGATCAAAGTTCTTCTTGTAGGAATCACCTCACCCTTTCCAATATTGCATTATTCAAGCTCAAAATGGCCCATCCCTATGAGGAGAAAATAAAGCCAAGGAGATGGGAGGCCTGCAGATGAACAAGGAAATCCTGACAAAATTCAAGTTTGAAAAGGACAAGAAAGTGACTAGGAGTTGATCAACAGCATAGACTTTCTAAGCAAAATACTGCCTTACCAAACTGATAGCCTTTTATAATGAAATGACTGACTTGGTGGATAAGGAGATATTTATCTTGACTTTAGCAAGGCTTTCATCACTGTCTACTTAAATATCCCCATTGACAAACTGATGAAATACAGACTAGATAAGTGGACAGTGAGGCAAATTGAAAACTGGCTGCACTGCTGGGCTTAAAGGTTTGTAATTAGCAGCATGAACTTCATCCGGAAACCAGTCACTGTTGGTGTACCCTAGGGGCCAGTACTATTTAATGTCTTCATTAATGATCAGGGTAAAGGGACAATTTACACTCTCAGGAGCTTTGCAAACAAAACCAGAAGGAGGGGCAGATAGACTAGATGGATGTGCCATCCAGGGGAATCTCAACAGGTTGGGAAAACGGAAAAACAGGTACCACACAAAGCTCAAGGAAAGTGAAAGTGAATTAAAGATAGCTTCCTTTTCTCTCTGTAGAAATTAAATTGCATTTCTTAATTCTCAAAAATGTACTTGAATGAACAGCCTATAGTTATACATTAAAAAGCTGTGGAAGTTATGTTTTTTCTTATGTGGAAAAGACACATGGATCTCCTGTTGGGTCTGACTTCCTTTGCTGTTTTGTCATTATTATAAGGAAGAAAAAGCAAAATAAATTCCTTAAATCTTAAATTTCTAATTTTTGAAAGAAAAGTGCAATAAAGCTTATTTAAATAATAAATAAACAATACCAGAAAACAATGATTCTTACACAAAACTTTCAATGAAAATATTATTCTGAACTGGACTAATGAAAAAGCAGTAGTTTAACAAACTGTGAAGAAATGTTAAAAACCCCAGACAAACAGGGAATTCCTACAGCTTTTTACCCTCTCTTTGTACTGAGGGCCAAATGCACAGATAGTTAAATTATCTTTTGAAAAGGTCCATGGACACTGACTACTGAGTTTCAACCAGCAGTCAGTGACTTGGAAGCTATATACAAAAACAAAAGAAGGTCATTGTAAGGTAGACGCCCGTGGTACCTACATCACCTATCACTTATATTTTCAGAACTGAGAATTTTAAAATCTCCCCCTTGTTGTTTTTCTATCTCTACACAAATGTTTTAGCTCTCCTGGCTGGGGTACCTCCGCCCCAGCTGCTGCTGGAACGCTTATCCATGCACCTCACAGCAGCTGACAAGCAGCTGAGCACAAACACAGTGCACATCACTCAGAGCTCACCTGGTCTTGTAGCTTGTAGATAAGCACTTCTGAAACCTCTGAAAACCTACAGGAAAATGTTGGTTATCTTTTCTTTATGAGTAAAGAATACATAGAAATACTCCTTTTTAGATGTACTATTACACAAAACTACCAAGCTGTAGTGTGAAGTTTTGCTACTTGGTGTTGTTTTACCTTGTTCCAATTCTATTTATTTGTTTAAATTAAGAGTTGACTTCTTGTTGAGTTGTGGCATAATATTTTACACCTTGTGAATTTAACAACACTCAGGCTCCACTGCTGTACCTACTCATGCACAAGGTGTGAATTATAGCTTCATTATTCACATTCTGTCATCTCTCATTGTTTAAGCATTATGTTGAGGTCAAACAGAAAGATGAATTTGTTTTAAGTTTTGCTCCTGTCAGTTAAAATTCACTTTGAATGCTTCACAGTAATAGCTTGTCATCAAAAAAAAACATTATTTAAGAACAAGCAGTTCTTAATATATTTTATAAGTGCACAACTGTTGGCACAGAAGTTCAAGATCACAGAATTATAGAATGATTTGGGTTGGAAGGGACCTTAAAGATCATCTAATCCCAATCCCCTTGCCATGGGCAGGGACACCTTCCTCCATATCAAAGACTGCATTCATCCTGACTGAGTGTGGTCAGTTCACTGACATTCCAGCTGCCCAGACAGGCTTTTTGACAAAGATTAGCACCTCTAATGGGCAGTTCTGATCTAGCTGTCTTTGGTAACCTATCAGAATAATAAGAGAATATTATCATAATTCCCTGAGTGAGGGATCATCAAGGGTTCTAATTCTCTGTTCTGAAAGAAGCCCAAGTAACTTTGAGAAAATATTTGAAGATCTCCTTGTGATTAGATGTTTGCTTATTGGGAAAATATTTAAATTGCTACTGAATTTTTCCTCAAGTACTGGTACATTACTATTTTTTTTTCTTTGCTGGTGTTGTTTTTCAGCACTGCTGCTCTGAATATGAAAGCCCTGTGCTTGTTTTCTACAATCATTACAATCTACTTGTCACCACTTGTTTTTGAAAACTGATATAACCTCCTTGGCTAGAAGGAAGGAATTATCATCCATTCTACTGAAACTGTTTTAATACACAGCTGAGAAACCTGGAAACCTCACATAGGAAGAAAAGAAAATCTTTCAAGGATACATATTTTTAAAAACTTCACGTCAAGGTTGGAAGAAGGAATGTTTCCAATTGTGCCAAGGACTTAGTGCCTTCACTCTTAAATTAAAAACAAAAGTGTCTAATCATTAAGGAAGTAAACTCTATGAAAATATTGTGTATTTTTGTTCATAAATGTATATCAATATAATTTTATATGCTTTGAAAATATTAAAAATTCCTTTGTCAATATATATATTCTATTTTGGAATGCTGACTGTTAAGAAAATAGATTATGAAAATATAAGGTTTTTTCATCTTAAGTTTGACACTTTCTTTTGTAGGAAGAAGTGTTTTATTTCACTTTTTTCTCTTTTCTTCCTTTTTTTAAAGAAGCTACATATAACTATGAAATTAGAGACATAAATGAAAAGACTATCTTCTTCAGGTGCTCTAGATTTAAAAATCAGGCAGCAAATTACATAAGAAAAAGTAGTTTTGCATTTTTTCCAGGATGCACCTGAACTGAAATTATCACATTTAAGCACTTAGTTCCACTGTGTGGCTAGACGGCTCACCTCATGTTTGAAAATAAATCATGTCCATTAGGTCGCTGTAATTTTTTCCTGTGAGATCCTTATGTGTACAGCCATAATTTGTTTAAAGTCCAGGATCTGTGCTCTACTGCTCTCCTTCTTCCATCCCTCAAGATCTTGAGCTCCAGTGTTTAGTGGTCACTACTGCCAGGACCGCCACTCTGTCATATCCCAACACATTCTTCCTTGAACGGTAGCACACAACGGTACTGATGGAGTAATGACAGGACTTCTTGGACATCAGTAACCTCAATTTTACATCATAGGGTTTATGTCCAGTGCTTGATCTCCATGTACCTCTTGTTTAAACTGTGTTCAATCTTACCATACCTTGCTTGCTGTGAGGATACTGAAATGGGGAACAGGATTCCAGTAGCAATTTTGCCTGTGGAATTTAAAGAGGCCAATTTGCCTTTTTTTTCCTTTGTATCATCCACTATATATATGTCTATAAAAAGATTTCCTTAGGCCCTTTCATTGCAGTGTTGTGCTAAAAGGTCATGCTGATTAGCTACAATGACCCCTAAATCCTTCTATGAATCACTCCTTTCCTAGACAAAATGTCATTATTGATTAATAATCATCCTGCATCTTTCCCTGTGCTTAGTTTCACAGTAACTGAAATACTGGAGCTTCTTTTTGGCTGATATTGAAGATAGAAAGTTTTTTAAGTACCCTAAATCCACCCCTGATTTTATTTGACTTAATTATATAAGTCACTGATTTACAGTTAACTAGCCACATTTTCAGCTAGTGTAAATCAAAGTAACTTTCTGTTTACCTCAAGTAATGATCTATTCCACACACTGCAGTTGCTTAAATGAAGCACAGAGAAGACATCTATATAATATGCATTATTGACTATATTACACATAATAAATTAAGATTAATATTAAGCATTATATTGCATAAAAAGTGAGCTCACAACCATTTGAAAAAATGAGGAATCTGATGTCCTAATTGCATAGAAATTAAAATGATTTTTTGAATCAAAACACTGAATACTCTAAGACATGACAGTGGCATAAGGCCATCATTCCTCTGAGGATTTCCTTCTCTATTTCAGTGAATCTGCCTTCTCCTTACTCCTATAAATAAATACACGTTTGAGAAGCTTTTATCTTTCCTAGAATGGGCTCCTGTGATTCTTCCATTCTCAGTCAGAAGGCAGCATAAATGCATTTTCCTCAGTAGGTGGGACAAATTCAACTATGTAATGGTAATAATTTAATGACTGTATGAATACAATAGCCCTTAAAACTCATTCTTAAAAGAAAATGTCAAAAAATTTATAGAGTTTGAGTTGGAAGGGACTTTAAAGATCATCTAGTTTCAAGGCATCACCATCAGGGACGCCTTCCACTACACCAGGTTGTTCAAAGTCCCATCCAGCCTGACCTTGCACACTTCCAGGGATGAGGAATCCACAGCTTCTCTGGGAAACCTGTTCCAGTGTTGCATCACCCTCACAGTAAAGAATTTCTTCCTTATATCTCATCTAAATCTACCCTCTCTCAGGTTGAAGCCATTTCCTCTTGTATCACTGCAAGTCCTTCTACAAAGTCTCTCCCTTTCCTGTAGGGCCCCTTCAGGTACTGGAAGGTGCTGTGAAGTCTGCCCAAAGCCTTCTCTTCTCCAGGCTGAACATCACTAACTCTCTCAGCCTGTCTTCATACAAGAGGTGCTCCTGCCCTCTGATCATGTTCATGTTCCTCCTCTGGACTTACTCCAGCAGATCCAGGTGCTTCTTATGTTGGGGGCACTAGATTCGGACATGGTACTCCAGATGGGATCTCATGAGAGCAGAGTACAGGGGGAGAATCAGCTCTTTTACCTTCCTGTCACATTTCTTTTGATGCACGGAGGGTACAGTTGGCTTTCCTGGCTGTGAGTACACATTGCTGGGTCATGTGGAAAATAACACTCAGTCTGGTGAACAAGAGGAGACAGAGAGGCTATTTGTGAAGCAGATACTGACTGAAAGTATTTCTTTTCCTCTGCAAAACTGAATGAGTGCTTCCTCATTCCACTATGAAGAGAACAAAAGGAAGCAAGCTGGCAGGAAGTCTGTAGCATAGTCGGAGCACTGCTATATTGCTGAAGGAGTAAGTGTATGAGTTGAGAGGTGAAAGAAATGTTGACAAAGAAACACATCTTGGTACAGTTCATACTCTGTGTTTGTGGATGGAATGTGCTGTCAGATCCTGAGCCAATACCATACGGAGGATGCAGGCAAGACTTATAATCATAACCTGGTTTTTTATATAAATACATGTATTTGGAGGCACAGAGAGAAAGAGTAAAGAAATCCTACCTCCTGCATATGTCTTACCCAGTACACTCCCATTTTTATTGCTTCTGCTGTGCAGCAGCTCAGATTTGATCCTTTATAGTATTTATACTATTAATGAGCTAACAGAAGTGTGTCTGATTTTCTGTAGTCCCCCCAATGCCTGACAAATGACATCACCTTTATTCCCTTCTCTTAGAGAATATGCTGTTGTTGACCTAAATCCTCATGTTTTTACGAGTCTGATCAGACCTTTATAAATAACTTGGGAGAACCCATAGCATTAAAGTCAAGGGTTCTGCTTACAAATAAGTTGCTATGTAGTTGACTGTCTACTTACCTTCCTGCATGTGTGCACACTTTCACTGAATTAATTCTGTACAATATATCATTAAACATTGCCCTATACAGGTCAAAAGCCTTTATAACATTTAAACAATTTCACATAGCAATATTATATTCAGACATTGTAACCGTACAATTCTGAATCACATTTGTATCCTTACAAACTTTTCCATGAGTTTCCCTGAATTTAGACCAATTCACTTTTCCTTTCTTACTCTGCCAAAAATTGCCTCAAATTCAATTTTTCTGTGCTGCCAAAGTAGTTGTTTTGCCATGTAGATCTGTATACATCACAGGAAATTGAAAAGTTGCTCCTGTATTTCAAGGAGGAAAGCTTTTGCTCACTGACCTGCAAATGCTACAGAAAAATCTATTTTAAATTGAATGTTGATCCAAATAAGAAAGGACTGCACCACATTACATGAAAAAAGGAGCACTCATCGTCCAATTATTCTTTGCTAAAGTCAATCATCTTGCTTTCTGTGATTGTGCAGCAAACACAAAAAGTAGTTGACTATCTTGTTACCATGGACTTAGGGTAAAATTATTGCAACACTTATAATGCGAAATCCTGACCTTTCTGTTACAGGGCAGGCCTGTTTTCTCATTACATGTATAATACTAGGGATAAGAGGACCCAGTTCATTATCAGGTCTCCTGTTATGGACACAAGTAATAATAAAGAATGAAGGAATAGACACACAACTTCCACAATAAAAATAACTGCTTCCTACTGTAAGACTCTTCAGGGCATGTTGCAGTAATGTGCCATGTGGGCCATTTTTCTGCTTTTCCATGCAGGAACAAAATGTATTGTTACACCTTTTGCTGATTATAGCACATAGAGAAGGTAAGTGATGGGCAAAGAGCATAAAATACATCCTGTATTGATATACTGTACTGCTTAGGGCCTCATTTCACAAGTGGAGCAT
This sequence comes from Dicrurus megarhynchus, assembly GCA_013399195.1. Taxonomy (NCBI): domain Eukaryota; kingdom Metazoa; phylum Chordata; class Aves; order Passeriformes; family Dicruridae; genus Dicrurus; species Dicrurus megarhynchus. The sequence continues at coordinate 22,870 of VXAD01001120.1, forward strand.
TTTTTTTCTTATGTCTTTTTTTATGAAGGAAGATATGACACTGATAAATGTTTTCCTGTCTTCATCACAACATCCGTGGAACAGGATACAAGACAGTGTTATATCATGCTTGATTAATTTGAAAAAGGACATTTTAAAGGGCCTATAGTCGTTTTATCACGTCAAAATTCCTGGTAAAAAAAAAAAAGTGAATTTTTGCAAATTCAGTTGAAGTTCACAGCAGAAGCCTCAGTCCCTCCCTTTGTATGGGTCATGGATGACTGAAAGGACAACCTGTATCAGTGTAGAAACCAACAGATCTTGCTGTCCTGGCACCTGGATAGACAGTCCTGCTTGATCTAGTCCAAAGCAAGTAATTTGAATCAAACATCAGATCAAAATGGCAGAGTCCTTATATTTAATATTATCTGTGGGAAGAGCAATTGAAAATGCAGTAATATAAAGATTAACAGAAGGGAAAAGCTTTGAAAAGAATAAAGCAAAAAAATCCTACACATCAAATGTATTTGCTGGAGCTTATCCAGGTCTGCTAAGCTTTCCTCTGTTTTCTTTCACAAAATTGCCCTGACTATCCAACCAAGAAACAATCCCAAATTTGAAGCACACAATCATGCACAAACACTTTCCAAAATCCTGTCAAAAGAGATGTTTGTTGACACAGTCTCAGAAAAAAAAATGTTTCCAGGTGTGTTTAATGAATGTGTGTTTGTATATTGTAAGTCAGTAACTGCTTCAGATACACCAGCTGGGAGAAGCAGGCTTCACTGCTGTCAGTGGAATCAGGACTTCAGGATGAGGGAATAAAACCTAAAGCTGTAACTGCTGGGGGATAGATGTAGCCCACATTTAATAATATTTTTTTATTTTCTATACGCAACTTTTTTCTGTCATCGTTATTGTCATGTGCAACGTCAAGCTTCTAGCCAGACACATTCAACCGCATCGTAAGTAAGATATCAAAACATATGGATATGTTCTAAAGCACAAAGACAAGCACATTGATTGGGAAGATGTAATGCGTTATTTCTGAATGCATGTAGCAGTTCTGTTTTTGAAAGTTGTACCTAGTCATGACAAACACATTCCTTAAGATTTACTGACCTGTTCATTTTGAAAGCTGTTCAATTACAAAAGAAAATTTGCAACACTATACAAACAACAGTTCCTAATAACATCCTTCTAGGTGCCTTTTCTTGTCTTTCATTTGTAATGGGTAACTAGCTTAAATGGAAGTTTAACAGATATGTTACACACCATAAATGAAAAATTAATTCAGTGCTAAATCTTCTGAAATCCCAAGTCTGACGAATTACAAGCTAGATAGTTGTGTTAAAGACATAAATATGTGCCCTCAAAAATTTATGGGGAGGAGTTACTTATTTTCAGTAATTGTCATTCTTTTTCCTATGCAATTATTCATAATCATAAGCAGTTATAAATACTGACCATATTTTTTCAATTGTGGTTCAAGAGTTTAGACTCTTCCATTATGACATGTCTGGTACAAGACCTGATTTTCATGGAATAACTTTTTTGGCACTATATAGAAAATATTTCCTTATAAGTACTTTTGAGCTGACACATGCAGAGATTATTTTCTGAATTCCTGGAAACTGAATAACCATAGAGTAGAACCATGCAATCGTATAGGCTGGAAAAGACCTTTAAGACCATTGAGTACAACTGTTAACCCAGCACTACCAAGTCCACCACTAAATCATGTCCCCAAGGGCCACACCTACATGTTTTCTAAATACCTCTGGGGTTGGTGACCTAGAAATATCCCTGGGTATTTAGTTCCTCACATCCTGATGCCTAGTTCACAGAACCACTGTATTTAACTGTGCTTTCTGGCAGTACAGCACAATAAGGTGTTGGATGTTATAGTCATAAGGTTTCATGTGGAATCCCTTAGGTAAAGGGTTTGAAGACCATCCTACTTACGTGACAAGTATGAAAGAAAAATGTATTTCTGAATGCTTCAAAAGCAAAAGGTAGGTATGTTCTGGTTTTGGAAATTCTCCTCTAACTCAGGGAGCCAGAACTGCACAAGTATTATCTGAGCTGTGAGAATTACACAGAATTTTGGAAGACTTTCTTTTGCTTTTTATTTCTTTCCATCGTTGAGTGTTAGGAAATTCCTGACACAGAATGTAGCAAATGTTTTAGCTTCAGTCCTTGTCAACTCTTCCACAGTTCTGTCTTCTTGTTTCAGAAAATGAATATATACAATGTTTTAATTTGTCAGTTTGACAAATACTCCTGAATGCTCAATAACTTATCTTTGAAATTAACCTGTCAGAGTAATCATGACACAAATATAATGATGAAACATTACTGTGCCCTAAAGATGAATTTCTGTAACAGTAATAACTGGCCCCTGGGGCGTTACTGATTGATGAAGCAATACTTCAATAGAAATTGAACTAATTTATGTGCAGGTCTACACAGAAAAATCTGCATATTCTATGTGAAGATTCATTTGGCTAACCATGAACAAAATCGTGAAGGTTGTAGACTTTGATTTGTGTTTGTTCAAGAGACATGTTAAGATGATGTATATATTAACCTAGAATACAATGAAAATATATACACATATATATCTCCTGTATCTGTGTTGTACATTATTTCTTTGCAATGTTTCACATTAAGATAAGAAGAACTTATTTAGCTTTGAAAATCTCTGGCAGGTAATTATTAAAGTAAAATTAAAGATTTTATACACCAACAAATTTTACATAGTGAAGAAGTATAATAGTCATACTGCCAAATTCAAACCCAGAACTGTACTTTCTCTAATTGAATGTTAACAACCTGTAAAGTAAATCCCAATATTCCTTGCCTGATTGAAAAAGTACAGGAATGGTAATAATTATGGCACAAAATAGCAGCTGTATTTCCTTCCCTTTTTTACTTCTTGTGATACAGTGCAGATCTTGCACCATATTAGAAGAAATGTAACAAGGACACAAGGTCTTAAAATAACTCCGTGAAGCCAAACTTTCAATATATGTTCCTTCCAAAAACTAGAAGTGAGAATTTACAGGTGTGTAAATCATGTAGTATAATGATATCTAGTCAATTTCTTTGTGGTTTTTTTCTTTTATTTGGTTGGGTTGGGTTGGGACATATTAGGTAACAAGGGGCGGGGAGGCCACGGGCCAACCAGGGAAGCACAACTGGGGTACATTAACATAACAGACCAGAGCAGCCTGGGAGAAGCCTCTACTGTGCACCCTAACCTAGAGGAATCTCTGGTGCTAGGGACTGTCCCACCAGCAGACTCTCGTTGTCCTTTGTACCACTGGCTTACTGGCCACCACAGTGTTTCCAACTCTGTTTTCCAAAAAACATACAGCTTTTTTAAGTGGTAGGTTTTACTTAAGTAGGTTCATAGTTTTTGTGGTATCACAGAGAACATGAAAAGGCCCGTTAGCAGGATTTATTGAACAAAGTTCAATAAGGGTCATCCAATCAGTGGCTGAAACATCTCTCCATCTACTTGAATTTATCCAGAAGTTCATCTCAGTTACTCCTATATAATGCAGACACTGTGTACAGAATTACCTGACTGTTTTCTATTTTACTCTAATGCTTTTGAAAGAATCTATTATTTTCTGAGGAGAGCAAGAAGCATATATTAATTTTCCTATAATTGCTATCACCACTTCTTTAGAATCATGAATGACCTTTTTTCCCTTTGATCAAAAGAATTTGAAATACTCTGAAACTTCAAACTAAAATTCAATTCATTTCAGACAGAGTATTTTTTGAGTAACTTTGTCCATCAACATATATTAAGGAAAAATCTGATTATTTTTTGGGGATGAGATGGGCTTGTTTGTTTGATTGATTTTGGTTTTGGGCATACAATCATCTTTGTTTTTATATCATAACCATTCCACAGAATTTAGGGACAAAATAATTAGGGGCAAAGGTTGCCCTTTTTAATTTCAAGAAATAAGACACTGGGCATGTAGTTTGATCAAATACTCCTGGTGCAAACTGTTCACACATACACCTGTACAGTATCAGACAAGCTATGTATCACTTTAGTAGAAAGAACTAATACTATATATTCCATCACTATTTTTCAAATATTTCCATTCACTTCCCTGGATTTTTATTATTTTGAACTCTCTGGCTTACAGACATAGATGGGAGCTGAATTTATACACAATTTTCAAAAGGTGTCTTCAAGCAAAAACAGTTTAATAGGTAAAGAAAAAGCTGTGCATGCAACCAAAGCAAAACCAGGAATTTGTTCATCCCTTCCCATGGGCAGGCAGGTGTTCAGCCATCCCCAGGAAAGCAGGGCTCCATCACAGATAATGGCTACTTAGGAAGATAAATGCCATAATTCTGAATGTCCTCCACTTCCCTCTTCTTCCCCTGGCTCTGACCATGACACCACGTGGTCTGGAATATCATTTGGGTCAGCCGTCCTGGCTCTTTTCCCTCCCAAATCCTTGTGCCTCCCCAGCCTCCTTGCTGGTGGATCAGAGCAAGCAGCATAAAAGGCCTTGATTCTCTGTAAGCGCTGCTCAGAATTAGCTAAAAACATCCCTGTATTATCAACACCATTTCCAGCACAAATCCAAAACATACCTTCATACTAGCTACTATAGAGAAAATTAACTCTGCACCAGCCCAAACCACCACAATATGTTAAAAAATTACTGGATAAATTTGTGTCTGTCTTTAATCTTCCATGTCAGCCCTCCTGAAGCTCATTCTTCTGAACAGATAAACACAGATACTTGCTAAAATCTTTCAGTTTCTCTGACTTGAGAAATAGAAACATGATAGTGATGCTGATTTTCTTACACAAAGCCATTTGTTACACAAATGTCTCTGTGAAACAAACATTTGAAAATCCAGCAAAACATATTTCCTATTTCCCTAATAAATAGTTTCCCTAAACTACTTCAGGACTAGACTCTTTTCACTTCACACAGCTTTGCCATGTGCCATTTAGCAGAGCTCAGTGTCAGCTGAGGAACAATGGAGAGGGGCAGGGGAAGGACACTGCCTCTTCAAGGATCTTCTATCAGTCTGGAGCCCTGCCTGGGATGAATATGGACAAAATCTCTGCCTCCCTCTTTATACACAGTCTGGATGTGCCTTTTCCCACAGCATGTAAAGCCTCTCTAGATTCTGGGGACTTCCCTTGAGGGCAATGTGAGGATGAGTGGATGTAAAGCTTCTTTGTGTTCCCCATGTTCTTCTCCCTACTTCTGTGCAGCATTACAAAGGTTCATCTTGTCCTTAATCTGGTAGTCATAGGGTGTTTTTTTCTATGGTCTTTAGATAGGCAGTATAACTGCTTTAGAGAGTGAGAAGTTTAAACTATGCCACTTTTTAGTGAATTAAATAATGAGCAAACACCTAAATTAAGACAAAATATTGCCTGCAACATAAAAAAGAAATATAATTTTGTTCAAGCTGGAACTTGGACTGTCTTGCTCGATGTGTTTCCTGTGATGGGCTGACTTTGCCTGAAAAGTGGCTTCTTTCACACAACTGAAAAGTGTTTTGGCAGCTCTATGATCTGGATATTGCCTGCTCCAATCTATCTGCCAGACCACACTATGAAATTTGAAACAGAAACCTAAATTAGTATCAGAGAAGATGTTAGTATTAAAAAAGGACATTACACATCCTTATATTCCAGCCTGCATGGGAAATTGAAATTACATAAAGATACATATATTTTTGTTATGCTCAAGGTTTTAAGGTACTCTTCTTTGTAAACAGAATCTAGAATGGAAAAAGGGACTTCTCCTGAATGAAGTCTTGACCAGTGCCCAGGCACAAAATATTAGAATGTAAAAACTTTTTTATTCAAAAATGCATTTGGAAAGTATAAATGTGTAAAAATTGCCCACTTCTGCATTAAAAAAAAAAAAAAAAGAACATGCAGATATTTATGCTTTAGGGCATGAGTCAAACACTAGACTGCCCAAGATCAGGAATATATTTTCCCTCTGGTCAGTTGTGCATTACAGAATTTTCTTGACCTTTCTCAAAAGCATTGGATGTTACTCATTTTTCAGAATATCAAACTGGACCAACTGAACTATTGGTTTAAGCTAAAAAGGCACTTCTGCAAATTCTGTGGCACTAGCAATTTTTACCTTACATCAGAGGTATGACTTTCTCAAACAAGCAGCACAATAAGAGCAGAAATGCACCCTGGCATTTGCCTGCATAGCAGATTGCAGTGACCTATATTTGTCTTCTGGAACCAATTCTCAGTAGCCCCTGTAATGATCAAATTGATGGTTTAAAGGTATGGATCACTGGAAGTAATAAAACATGATGTTTCCCTTGTATTTTAGCTTTGAAATGGTTGAGAATTTGTGGCATGTAGCCACCAAAAATACATCACAATAATTTTCTGAATTTAATGACTTTGTGGTTATGTAATTCCTCAAATACGCCAGTAGCAATCTTTTTAAAACTGATTGATTTTGACCCGTGGCTTTCTCTATGGTTTCTTCTGTATAAAACAGCACTTTAAAATGTTCTTCAACTTGATTTTTATGGTATACATTTTATTTTCATTTCCAATTGCCATTTCTTTTAAAATGGCAGGCACTTATTTAGTACCTTACCGGATTGCTTCTTGGGCACAAGTGACACTACTGTGGTGTGCTGCTGCTCTGACATCTCTTATGCTTAGTGTGATTCCTGACTAAGCCAAGCTGCCTAGCCACAAGAGAGAGCTGGCCTAATTAATATTAAAGTAGCTGTGTATCTGCCCTTTATTTCACTTGGCAACTACATATCTCATGTACTTCTCTTCCTCTCAAAATAATCCCCAAAACACCCCACAAAAGAGTTTGACAGTGAATTTCTGAATGCACAGTTAGGAGGACTGTACAAGCTGCACCAGCTCATGTTTTGTGTGTCCAGAAACACACAAGCCCATAGCCACACTCAAGCACTGTGCATTATGGCAAGCTGTAAGCCAGATTTGGCCTCTATGTAGATTCTTTTGTAAAGAATTCTCTATGTGAACTCAGATGTCTCAGATTCCCATGAGAGATCCTTCATTTTGTAGTAGTTATCCAGTCTCTTGGCAAAGAGTTGCAATACAAGGCTGCAGTACCTAACTGTGAAGAGTCATAGCAATACCCACCATGCCTGACAGGTCTGAAGGTAGCACCAGACTCCTCATGGAACTGATTTTAGTATGAGTACTCAGCAGTCTTTTGCAGAAACAATTTATGTAGTTGTAAAACAGAAGAGGAAGGTCCAGAAGGAGAAAACAGACCAGAAACACCCAGACTGTACTGAATCAGAAAATCACAGAATCACCAGGTTGGAAGAGACCTCTAAGATCATCGAGTCAAACCCACGCTCTAACACCTCAACTAAACCATGGCACCGAGTGCCACATCCCATCTTTTTTTAAACACATCCAGGGATGGTGATTCCACCACCTCCCTGGGCACACAATTCCAGTACTTCACCACTCTTTCCGTGAGTGGTGTATTTTCCTATAACATCCAAACCATTTTTTTATAAGTCTAGGTTTTCACTGTGTCCACAGTTTTATTTATTCTTATTCTCAACAGAGGGGTTAATTTCCAACATGACTAGGTCCTGTGTTCTGTGGCTCCTGACAGAGTGTTCTGCAAGAAGATGCATGAACAGCTAGGAAGTAACATGATAGGATGTGATGCCTGAGGATGAGAAGCACTGCTCACCAGTTTTCCAGGGCTGATAAGGGTTGATCTTTCTATGATACTGCGTATATGCAAATGCAAAGCAAGGGAACCCTCTTATCAGAGAATTAAATGCAACTTGAGACAGAGACACTAACTGAAGAATGGACACTGTTCTTTACTTGTGAGAGCAGAAGTGTAATGGAACACTAAAACAAAAGCTGAAGGAGTACATCGATGCAAAATATTTGACCTGTTCTAAATACAACTGATATAGCACAGTGATTATCTGTGTGAGAGAGCCTAGAATATTAGGATATTTTTTATATTCAGGAAAGGTTTTTTCCCAGTTCTTGGTAGGCATAATTTATGCATTTTTTAGCAATTATGAGGAATAACTCTCTTCATTTTTAACTGCATTAATTTTTAAAATCCCTATCTGTCTTTTGTGTAAAACTTATTTTATGTTAGCAATACCAGCTGGCATACTGAAGTTTCTCATGTATTACCTAATGCATGTATCATGGACTGGATTTGTTCATTTTGTTACATAAAAGAAGATCCTGTTGCATGCAATAAAAACCTGGAAGTAGGATTGTATATGCTGCAGCTACAGCTTCTACTATATCTTTTAAGATTTTCTGGTTGCAGCCTTCTTTGTGGGGAGGGTAGATGTTTCATAGTTGAGCATAGTCTACAAATCATGCCCTTCTGGTTATCAAATGTACGGAATATGCTCAGCAGATGCTAAAGCCCCCAAGTTAGGCAGTGGGTCTGGCTGCAAATGTAATTTGTGACGATTTAACAGTGAATTATTTATTTAAAATGGAAACCTAACCTTCTGTTTCTGCAAATTACAAAACTACCAAATTAGATCTGGCATATTTTCCCATTCTCTCTCAAACCCTTACAAATATTCGTGTCGCCTGATGCTGTTACAAGTCAACAGCACTCTAGGAAGTGTGTTTATTTTTATTAGATTCATTTCATCCCATATGTTCCCTTGCAGTTGTTTCCACTCATTGGGAGCCATAGGACACACTTCTAATTCTGAATAGATAAGATCCTTCCATGAGAATCAGTCCTAGATATTTTAGCCCTCTGAATCTGAGCAGAATGTTTGTTTAATTAAGTATAAGTCTAAGAGAAACTACAGTTTTATACTTAGTGTGAAAAGGAAGAAGAAAGGGCCCGTTGAATCCTCCAGCATCAGCTGTTATCTAAGAAAAGATACACAGTTCTGACACACTGGAAACTCCCATGCTACTGTGACCCAGTCCCTTTTTTTTGTGAACTGAAAGACAGCAAACTGAGCCATAAAACTCTTATTTAAAATCCTTCAGTTTGCTCAAATAGAAATTTGATGGTGTAAAACGGGTGCTGAAGAAGGGCAACACCTGTAATTTATACTTTGAATATAGTGACAGGAGACTGGCCTGTTACCTGTTTATCATTTTAGAGTGAAGGACCTTTGCATTTCAGAGTGAAGGAACTATACAAATTTCAATATTTGAGTCAGAAAAATTTTATTCAAAAATTGCAGATTTGTGAAAATAAGCTTGAAACTTGAAACTGACATTTTTGGCTCATCTGAGGCAGCAGGCCATGTAATTATGGAGACTTGAGTGAAGATTAGAAGATGACATAACAATTACTTCCATGGTTTTAAATTTACCTACACCTGGAGGAGAATTCCGTAGTGATAACATAACAGCTCTTCACAGTAAGAAATGCATTACCACAATGCAGTTCATATATATTAATATTTCTTAGCAAAAACAATAATATTTTTTTAACATCAGGCAGTGGCAAGTTACACATGATACTTACTACCTCTTGCAGAACCTACTTTAAACCAAAATGATTAACAGTGCCATCAACAATACCTTGCACGGTAGTACTGTATTGTGGCAGTTTTAATACTGTGCTTCAAACTGGGGAAGTGTTTGGGAAAATGTAAATTATCATCTAATTTTTGTTCCAACTCTCTCTGTTTTTCCCTCCTGCCTGTCAAAAAATATAAAGCACCAAACTGAAGAAGCAAATGGATGGCAATATTGATTCTGTCCATAGATGCAAAGCAGTAATGAAATCTGTGCTAATTTGTGCTTGTGGTAATATTGATGTATGGTTTGGGATACCTTTGTGCTAGAGGCAATCATCTTCCTCCTGGTTTCAATCTGCAGCACCTTCATTGCAAAGATAGGATAGAAATCTGAACGTGGGTCCTAGGGAAAAGGCAACCAGATTCTACCACTCCCTGAATCTATTGAGAAAGGGTCAGGTGGAATTTGTATGTTTGTATATGATGTCTTCAATTTGTCATATACACTGTTACTATAACTTCTGGCTCACTTCAGAGACTTTTTATATCATCTGGCTATTACTGTAGCAGGACATTATTTTGTTCCAAGTTATTAACCAGATTTTTAAAATACCTCAGATTTTGAAAAATGGTGCACAGAGGTGCACACAAACATAGATGTTTGTGAACTATCTATGAAGTTCCAGACCCTCAGGGAACGTGGAAGTGTTTTGGGAGATTTTGGCCAAGAAAGCTACAAGTCCTTTTGCTGAATCTCAAGCTGGAGTCCCAGTGGGTCCCAGCAGCCAAGTAGCTCTTTCATAGTATGTTTCAGTAAGGGTATGTGGAAGGAAAGAGTCTGCTCTTTTAAAGTGCTTGATCAAGGACATTTTCAAATGCAGCAAGAGATAAGTAAAATAGAAAGCCATAAACAAGGACATAGATGGCCAAACACCTCACTGACAAATGGCAAAGGAGGCAGTGACAACAACCAAACATGGTCAGTCATACTAATTGATGAGGGAATGAGAGTGTGAGAATGTTTATCCCAGAGAGCTTATCTGATCGGGGACCTTGTCAGTTGGGAAAGTAAAAGGAAAAGGGGAAATCAGAAACAAAATATACTGAGATTTGGACCTGGCAAAACAAACATGGAAATAATGACAAGAAATAAACTTCACCACTCACATTAATTGATGGGCTATCAAGAAATTAAGGGTGCAACTTTCAGGAAGCTCAGCCTGAACTTGGTAACTGGTAAGACTGTAAACCAGGAGGATCCCAGACTGGGAGGAGTGTGGGAATCTATAGATTTGTAGCTGTACAAATCTATAAGGAATGCACAGGGAGAAGAGGGAGCTGGGAGGAACAAAGAAGGGGGTAGATATAAAAGTACAAAAGGGGTCGGTTCTGTGTAAAACAGAGCCAGTCAGTGTGCTTGTCTGACTGAGTCCTGCACCTGATCACTGCTGTTTGTCCTATCTTCTTTTTAAATCTTTTTCTACAATATCTGTCTGTATAATCCCACTCTATCCTCTGTGTGTGTGTGTGCTGCAAAGACTCAGCGCCAGCTACCAGTGGGACTTGTATGTGTGCAAGTGAAAATTGCTGTCAGATCTAGGAGCCAGATCAGGATGTGGGTGTCCCTGACCTGTGGTGTCAGTTATGGGAGCAAGTGGGGTCTCAGCATCAGTGACTGGAATGAGTGGGTTCTTTAAACTCCACTTGTGGTTGGAGAACAATGCAGGTCCCAAAACCAGCTATTGGGGGGGACAAGTGTGAGCAGGTGAGGGGATCAGTGCCTGAAACAAGACCTGAGGATAGAGTCTGTGTTCCAGGTGCCAGCTGCTGGGGAAAGTGAGTGTTCGTATCTTTCCCAGACCAGGTGGGGGGTGAGGTGTGTGTGTGAGTGCATATTAGCTGGCAAACCTCAGCCTGGACCAGTGGATAAGTAGTGGGGCCTTGGGTTGATGCTCCAGCCCTTTTTTGTGTTTAGACCCAAAATGTTAACCTGGGTGCAATCCTACAATTGCTCCTCTGAACACACCACAAAATATTCTTATGCTTTAACTGATGCCTGGACGACAGCAAATGTCCTCACAGTCTGTTCAGTCCTATTCTGTTTACCTCTCCCTTAAAGGAATGGAAATAATTTCATATCATTATGATATGAATGAGCACACATGTCAACTCATTTTTCTTTAATTGCAGCCTGTCTTTGACTGAATGGATTGTTTGTGACTCACAGGAGTCTTGTGCTCTGTGTATTAGAAGCTCAGAATTCTCCCACTCCTCCAGCGAAGATCACTGACTTACATATCTAATTGCCTTCCAATTAGAGTATGGAAAATGCCAAGTTTCCCAGTGTTTATATAGCATCCAGCAAACTAAGTCCTGTTCATTAAATACTCTTCTGGTGATTTGACACAACAAAATTAGACAGTAATATTAATAACAACAAAGACAAATAAATTCTAATATCATTTTAAGGTTTCCTTTGGTTAAACAACTTGATATCTATTCAATTTTTATAACATTTCCAGGATCCTGTAAAATAACTATCCAAACATATTTTTAAAAGTCAAACACAAAACAAATGCATTCTACTGGTATACTATTACTTTTTCTGATGCTTTTGAAAATAACACATAAGGAATATTACATTTACTACATTGTACTTACTCTTTAATTTTCACACATTTTCCATGTTTTAAAAATCCTCTTGTGGCAAACACACTGAAATAATTTCAGATGTTTCCCACTTCTCTTACGTAAGATCTAAGCTTCATATTTTATATAGTCAGTTTAACTAACTTACTGCACATTATCTCAACCAATAGAACATTAAAAGCAATATGTTTGTTAGGATACAAAATTGGCAAAAAGAGTGTTGATAATTTTAATTTTTTATATCTACAGAAATTGCCATTCCACAAACTGTTCTTAAAAAATGGAAAGCATTTAATTCCCTAGAATGTTGTCAAAGGCTTTTTCTGAACTCCAATCAAAATTCTTTCATATTTTGAAGTTTAAATTCATTATAGTCAGACCACAGAAATCCTCTTGTCTCTCTTCAGTATAATTGTGTAATTTTAGTAGAAAATTTAATCCTCTTTATCATCGTAGTTGCCATTTAATTTAATAGACATGAGAATTATCAGTTCTATTATTACTATTATTATTATTGTAATTCTCAAAAGTCCCATTTCAGATCTAATATATATGTGAACACATTCATATCCACAAGTATTTACAATCTAAAGCAACAACCAGACATTTGATACATTTGGACAGATGTAGTGAGAAACCACTTCTTTCCTAATTACAAAATTTTAGTATAAGTCCCACTCTGGTATCCCCACCATCCTTCACCTTAGAGGGCTGGTTCAAAATAGCTCAGGAAAGCATTGAAAATTATCAATTCAGGAACACCAGCACATCTGTACAAAGAGGAGAAGTCAAATCTTTTATAACATGTTTAGCATGCAAAATGGGTAATATTCAGCACTTCACAGTGAGCTTCAGGACGGAAACCCTATAATATGTATTAAGGATGTTCATATAGGTATAGATAAAACAAAATCTTTCTTTCACTAAAACATCCATCCAAATCTAAGAGACATTTCAACAACCTTTTCAATATAAAATTTTTTTTTATACATCCTTGAACTTCCTGAAAGGAAAATTTACATAATGGTATAACAAATATTATTACCATTCCTGGGCAGAACTTGTGGACAAATATAAGTTTTGGATAATCTTGTTCAATTTTGGAGTAAAATTGAACTTCTAGGCTTTTTCCATCTATTAGATGTGTTTTAAATGGATTTTTGCATAAGATTCATGAACTTAAAACTTGTAAGGGTTTATGAGAAATATCCTCTGTTACTTTAATGTTAATCTGTGATAAATTTTATTATGAGTATCAAAACCCAGAAATTCTTGCTATATGATGGCATTGGGGGAAAAAAAGAGCACAACATCGAGATGGAAACCAGCTAGGCAGAAAAAGACCTGCAGGTCTTGGTGTACACCTGGTTGAACATTAGCCAGCAACGTGCTCTTGCTGCAAAAAAGGTAAATTATATCCTGGACTGCATTTGGCAAAGTATTGCTGGCTGGCTCAGGGGTGTGATCCTTCCCTTCTACTCAGTACTGGTGAGTGGTGTGTCCACTTCTGGACATGGACTGGGGACGGTCCAGTGAAGGGACATCCTTCCCTGTGAGAAAAAGTTGAGAGAGCAGGGATTGTTCAGCCTGGAAAAGAGAAGGCTAGGGGTAATCACATCAAAGTATTTAAACAGCTGATGAGAGTGTGCAGAGAGGACAGAGCCTGACTCTTCTCAGTGGTGCCCAGTAACAGAACCGGAGGCAATGGGCACAAACTGAAACACAGGAGGTTCCCTCTGAACACCAGGAAACACCTTCTCACTGGGAGGGTGACTGAGCACTGGCACAGGCTGCCCAGGGAGGTTGTGGGGTCTCCATCCTTGAAGATACTAAAATGCTATCTGACCATGGGCCTGGACAAGGTGCTTTAGGTGGCCCTGGTTGGACCAGATGATTTTCAGAGGTCCCATTCCAACCTCAACGATTCTGTGATTCTTTGGTGGTTTTGGTAAGTGTCATGGTTTAGCATAGTTTGGGTTTTTATTTAAGGAGGGCTCCATCAGCTCTATCACTACAGTAAGGAACAAGATTTTTTTCCCTTAATAGTTAGCGCAGAGATCCTCATTTATGATGTGTCTACAGAAAAACATTTGTTGAAACAACAACAAAAGTGCTTTCAAACTTCCAAAGATCCATCTACTTGTTAAAAAGGAAAAGCTTCTCCCTGTTTTATAATTGTATGATACTGATGTGGGTTTGAATTTGGGGGACCTGCATTTTTTCTTTATAGTATATTACACCTGTGATTTGTGATCTCCATTGACTGCCAGTTGATTTTCAAGGTGATGATAAAAAGCTGAGGCCTGGCCACCCAAGAGAAACTGTAACGCCCTTTTATGACAAAGAAATAAAAGGAATGATGCTCAATTTCCTCTGCTCTGAGAAAATTCCTGTCTTAAGATTGTTAAAAATACACTGCCAAATGTTTTGCTGTGTGAGAGGCAGGGTAACTGAATTAAGAGGGACCACAGAAGGCAAAGGATGAGCTTCACTTCAATAACCTGTGAGGTCCTTCACTGCTGTGTATGTTTAACAGAAGTACAGTTATATTTCTGCACTTGGCCCATCCTACAGAAATTTTAAAATAAATATGAATAGCCTTATTCTTTGAAAGAATATCTTCAAAAGCTGAAGGGGATTTTTAAAAATATTTAGCTCTCTGATACATCTATGGCTTTGTACTATGCTTTGACTGTAAGTTCCAAGACTTCACTTTTACAATTTTCAGATAAATATTAACTGAAACAAATCAGAAATGAGAATGCTTCCACAAAGAAAGGCCATTCTGTCCCTTACAGGCTTTATAGCTAGATAATGCATGTGACTTACACTTACTAAAGCCCTCTTTCCATCTGGGTGTTTCATTTTAAGTGAGATGGAGAGTTATGTGCTTGGTAACTGCAGAAGGTCAAAGATAAGTATGCAGAGCAGCAGAACATTGTGTAAATATCTAACTGTGCAGTCACCCTAGATTTTAAAATAGATTTTCCATGTCACTCAGATGCTTAGCTACATGAAAGTAGTTAAAACAGCAAAGAAAAACAGTTGACACTGACAATCCACTCATTCAGCTTGAGCTACTACACATAAAGAAGTACTTCTGCAATAAAAGCAAACACAAGCATCAGAACATGTGGTAAAGAGACTGTAGAAGTACCAAATAAACTTGGGTTCTTTTTTACCTTTGGAAGACATTAGTAAGCAATTCAAATATGTACCAAGACATTGGCCTGACACCCTTCTACTCTAAAAATTGATCCAGTAGTTTAACAGCGCAATGCATACAATGATATGGTGAAGTTTGTAGATATATGGCATAAGCCTGAGACTATTTACTTGAAAGAGTCCTGATTAGTATGCAGCTGATTCAGTTTCAAAATGTTGTACCTGTTTCCTGTACTGCAAAACCACACTTCTTCAAATCTGCCTTCCAGAACCAGGAATACTAAAACACTCATAATCTTTCACTTAGTACTCCACCATATGGAAATTTTCCATACAATGTATAGCACCAGGCATTTTATATGGATGATAAAACTGCTGAGAACATTTTGGAAATTCAGTGAAAGCATAAAATATTCACTTGTTTGAGTACACAACAAAATAATTCAAAATTTTATTGCCTCTGTGAAGCACACGTTCCTTACAAACCAAAGATGAATTTTCCTACAGAAAAATGAAGAAAACCTCAGGCTTGATCAAGGTTTTCTAAATAAAAGATGAGATATATTGAATACAAAACATGAAAAACATGAAATCCCATCTTACACATAGTGTCACAACTTAACCCCTGAGAACATTTCTGAATATTTTGGGTTTTTTGGGGGTGGGAGGATTTTTGCCCCCTCAAAATCCTGTTATATGAGCCTATTTACTTTGCCAATAAATAGGATCAAATGTCTATTTGGAATCAGAAATTTTTTTCTGAAATGGGAATTTTCAAAAATTTCATAACTGAAACAAATAAGAAGGCTCTTTGGTCCATCTTGCAGAAGTGAGTAGGTATGCAAGCACATGCCTGCGATCACAGAAGGCCAAGAGCAAAGTTTTGGTATGCTGTCTTTCAAAAATATATGGTCCCTCCCCAACTCAGACTAGCACATTTTCTGCTTAATACCTTTAACTGGTCTTCATTGATCTCCAGGACATTTTTCAAAATGGTAGCATGGCATCTCCTTTACAGTGGAACCTGGAGGCAGGGAAGTGCTGGGTTGTATGCAATAGGAGAGCATTGCTCCTGCATTATACAGATATTTTTCTGTCTTTTGCAAAACTTTCTATCCTCTGCAAATGAAAGAGTAGTGAAAAGGAGGTGGAGGAGGAGTTGACCCTTCCCTGTTCTATAGAAGTACAGAAACGACAGGATGAAGAAGAAAGGGAACAAAAGGATCAATCCTGCGAGGCAAACAGCTTTTGCTGAAGATGTTTGAGTGCTCTTTTAATCTCAGCTACAAGTGAAAGTGCTCAACAACAGGGACAGAAATGGACCTTTACAGAACTCTAACCAATATAAAAGGAAAGATTTGCTGGAAAGAAAAGTCTTCATAAGTAGGAAAATAACACACATTGGATGGAAAAGGACATGATATTTTGAGAACAATAGTACCGTTACAAGTGATGCCAATAAATAACATTAAGTTGATAGGAGGGGAATGAAACATAATCAGTGCTCTCAGCAGTATTTTCTTGATGGATACAATACAAGAGGTGTGTCCCGTTGGAGGATCACTAATTACTAGTACAGTTGAGCTGACTCTGTGTACAACATCTAAAATCCAGGGGCATTAATGAATTTAGATTAAAACTGAAAATGCTCTTTCTTTGGTGAAGGAGGTAGAGAATGATAAAGGATATGATTCTCCTGTCATATCATCTCTTACCATGTTTGACTCTGTTGACTTTAATAGGTCAGTTCCTTGTTTGCAATGCTGGCACTGGAAAAAAGGACTGATATTCAGCAGTTCTCTAGGGCAGACAATGCAGACATATTTTACACATAACCATGAGCTGCCATACAACGTATTTTCTGTGAATTTTTTGCTATGCATCTCTAAGCTTTAGAAGACAGAGATTTGTTGAAGATTTGAGATGTAGAGAAAATCCTTGCAACATGGATTTCAAAAGCGAGAAGTGCTGGAAGGTAGAATCCAGTCATGGGCCTCAATAATGTCTTGAGCACTCATTGTATACAGTGAAAGCAGCAAGGCAAATATCACAGCATTTCACATAAGTGTTTTCTGTGTCTCTCATCTTTTTCACTTAAGGCAGCCTCACTTCCATGAATATAATAACATTTGGATAAAGAGCTCGTTGAAGACTGCAATAAGACATTTTCTGGAATGTAAGAAAAAAATGCTCTCATGAATAGATCTTTTTCTATGAAGGGCTCAGGTGACTTCCCCTTTCCATTGAGCCAGTGAGTGTCACAATATGAGTCAACTTAATCCAGGCAGTCAGATTTCACTGGCCCAGTAAATGACATTCTTTGACCATAAGGGACACAGAGCAAGATGTGAGTCCTTATTAGTCATTCAAGTGCATTTCAACCAAAAAATATCCTCTCAATTTTCACAGAGAGGTGTTAGCAAGTGAATATGAGAATTCCCTTGCTTTATTTTGTATCTGTTCAGCAAATAGGTATGAAGTTGCTATCTGCATTTGAGAAAGGAAATACAAATTCTTAATTTACAGAACGTTTCAGTCTGGCTCTCTTACTGATACTAGCCTGTAACAATTCTCAAGTAAACATCCCATGTGGTACAAATAAACCCATGATATCAGCAGTCTCTCCATGTCTTCCTAAAACAGTAGTCTGGACAAAATCAACTTGTAATTGCTGAATATTTTGAGTATCTTGCACTTCTAATTCTGATCAGCTTGAGCAAGCACATGAGAAAGATATTTTAGAATTGTAGATACATTTTCTAAATGATGTGGAGGCAAAAACCAGAAACTGATATCTAATATTAGTTACGTCATCTGGGATTATTTATTTCATTAATAATCCTAGCCACTTAGCCCTACCGTATCAAGACAGATTAATCTTAGCTACTTTTTGTACTTACTACTTACCCACTCACTATATCTATCTATTTACAACTATGAAGCCAGGTAGGTTATAGTAGAGTCAGTAGGGAGAAGAAGGATAATCATACCTTAGACTAGATGTTTAGTTAGTGCTTTAAAAGTAACTCATTAACTTATTCTTCCATTGAAGGGTCTTTGTTCTCTAGGTGATGCAAATATATTTCACACATCATTCTTTTCAAGTGCTCACTGAAATATTATGCTTTTGTAATGTTATGCTTCTTTTTCTGGGAGCTGTGCTATGATCACAGCTAAGCAGAGGGCTAATCAGTTATGTTATATGTCTGCATTGCAAAAGAATGTGTTATCCAAAATCTGCAGCCAAAAATGTTCTTCTGGTATGTTCTTTCCATTTGATATCTATGCTAAATTAAAGAAGATAGTGACAAGTACCATGTAACCAGAGATTGGCATGTTAAGCATTTTAAATGGTAAGTTGTTTTCTTAGGGCCATGCTATGCTCTTAAAACATATAGGAATAATGAAAAGCAATACATTTGTGGGAGAAAGAAGAGTTAGGGTATCATGGAATTTATACAGGGTTTTTAAAATTTAGATATTTTTAATTTTAGGAACTTTTAAATTCTTTGCTCTTCCTTTCTTCATATGCATTTAAATATTTTCAGCTATTTTTCCACCAAAGTGATTTTGGTATATATTACCAAATATATGCTTGATAACTGAATTATTTTAGTTTTCTCATTGATTAAATGCACTAAAAATAAATGCAGTTTTAAAGTCGGTATCCCATATTTAGATTTATTTCAGCATTTTATTGAGATGCATGATTAATTTCAAAAGCTACTCTGAATCCATGAACCCCTTAGTCATTCCAAATGGCTACTCTTTGATCTCTTTGTAGTTGGTGAAGAAAATATTTATTTTGTGTTGTTTATGATTCATCAAATATATTTAAATGTCATCTTCATTAAGAGATACATCATCCCAAACTCCATTGACTATATTAACTAGGTTGGCCCATTCACATATAGATTTCTGTGTTATAGATATCTTCAGTGTCTGTTATGACAAACCAAGGAGTTTCACTAGCATATTAAACATAGATATATTCTAAGACCTTATTTTTGTAATAGTATCGAACTGTAAGGTTCTGAAAACACTGACCTGCAATCTCAGAAAATATTTTCAGGTCTTGCATACTGTGTATATCTAAACCACTAGTCTTTTTGCTTTCCTTTTCACAATACTTTTAAGACCAACCTTTTTCTCTTTGATTTGAAAACAAAGTTTCATCTTCTCTCTTGCTTGGCAAAATATCCTTCACATGGTTCCCAATACACACCAGCTCAAATAAAACAGAGCTCCAAGTACTCCAGGTGCTGTCCCAGCCCTTGATCTCGCCACATCACATTTGTTGTACCTTTCCGTATCTTATTCAAGGCAAAAACTTGAAGTTTTTGAGTATCTCCCCTTTCGGTCTTTACATCACTTTTTTTCCTTTTTGTTTTCCCTCTGATTCCAGTTTTGGTATCTTCTCATGTATCTATAATGCGCCTCACAATTGAATGCTCTTTTATTTCATAAGGCTAAAGAAAAGCTAGTGAAATCACCCACTTCACTACTGCAACTCACTGAAGAAACAGAAAGTATTTTTCTGTAAGACCTGAAAAATTCTGTCTGCTCTTGTTCTCCAACCTACCCAGATGTCAAGCCTTCCCTTAATGGCTCATTGATTCAAATTTTACTCTGAAAACTGCTTTTCATCTATTTTACTTAATTTAAAAAATGATATATTTTAATAAGCTAGAAGAGGAAGGGGCTATGGATAAGTGTAGCAAGCTTTTCTTACTATGGATGTTATCTACGGATATGAAAAGGATGATGGATACTATTTTTGGGACTGCCTCTTATGGGGGCTTCCTCTCTTGAGAACTCATCTAGGTCTCTGTGGGGACCACCCCCTGTCCATCCACCTGCAGCCATCCAATGGGTGGAGGAGCCTGGGTCCGAGAGCAGCCCCATGGGCGAAGCCCAAGTTCAAAAACCACTCTCCCTGGAATAACCACTCCTTTATTCCAGACCCTTCTATCCCTTCTATGTTTAGTGATAGGTGCATATTGGTCGTCTCCTCCCTTGTTGTACCATAATTGGCCCCATGTCTCAGTGTTCTGCCCTGTACCTTATACCCCCTTCCCTATTGTCCCGGGCACCACCCCTCTCTTCCCTCCCTTAAAAACCTCTGCACACCCCGATTTCGGGGTCGATCCGGTGGGATCCGTCCCTATTAATAAACCTTTTGCGTGGTCCTCGGATTGGCCTCCTCGCAGTTCTTTGCTCCTCGGTGCTATCTGGTCCTGCCACCAGCGCCTCCCTGCCAGGGGAGCGTGCACCGACCGCAAGCGGCGGCTTTGACGCTCCGACGCCGGCACACGCGGACGCGGCGCGAGCGCTCTGACTCAGGCACGCGCTGACGCGGCGCGTGGCTCGTGACTGCGAACTGGTCCCGCGGCTGAGCGCCCCAGGGGCCGAGGGGGCTCCGGGGGCCGGGACGACCCCAGCCTACGTGATATACTATAGCATATTTTAACATTAAAATAAAAAGAAACTTACTCAAGAAGCCAGAAATTATAACCAAGAAAGTATTTGCTTACTGGTATCTCCTGTTACTTGGATCTCACTTGATGCTTTATTATTTTACCCCTTTTCTATCATCTCCCTTTTCTGTGTCTCTTTCTTGATATGCCCTTCAGACCATACATGAGTTAAAGCTGACTATAATGACAAGTGCTAACATTTAACTTTGAAGAAGCCTTGCATATTTTAAGCATTATCCCATCAGAAGTATACGATAACTGCTAACAATTATGAGAAAGAACTACATGAATGAATATGAGTTTCTCATCAGGAATGTTTTAGATTACAAACAGTAAACAGAAAAAAAAAACTAGTAGAGCTTGAAAATAACAGCTTCAAGAAGCAGATGGCTTAAACCATTGAAACAGACTTGCTATATTATGAAAATGCAATGATAACAAGCTACAATTATTAAAGCAATAAACTGAAACTGTTTGTTTAAAATATGCTAACATTAACACATTAACACTGTTATTAATTTATTTATCAAACCAGCAATATAAATAGCAATAATACAAATTGGCTTCCATCAAACCAGTCAATAAACTGTACAAAGTCTATAATCTCTAGTATTGGCCTCTATTACCTCAAGATTTCATATCGTAGAATCCAGGTACAGGGCTTTTTTTAAGCCTTTATGGTTAGATTCTTTAATAGCCAGCATTATCTCATGTATTTTACGTGAGGAACAGATAGAACAGCAGAGTACAATTTGTCAAGAGCTACATTACCAGAATACCTAACCAATGTTTTTTTGATATTTTTTTGAAACTTTCAGAAAGTTGGTAGAATTATGATGACACCTGGAATACACCATGCTTTTTGTACCCCGTGACTGATACACCTTTGTCAAATCTATTGAAGGTCAAGTAAAATATGTTTCTTACATGTTCAATTAAGGATTGAAATTATATCAGTTTATTGCAAGAATGGAGGAACTGGACTATTTCAGATTAGTTTGTCTGATAATCATCTATTATTGCACAATTTGGAAAGCTCTAAATTACTTGTAATCATATTAAAATCATATTCCAAATTACTTGCAATCATAAAACCCCCACATATTTTATCCTTTTAAATTACAGAGACATGTGTTTGTCATTTAGAGCTTAATTTGTTGCTGCTTTATTCTTTTTTTACAGTACTAAAACTCTAATGAAATTAAATTAAATAACGTACTTTGCTTCAATGTTGTTCTCAAGTACAGGCTTAAATTTCAACAGTCACTTAAATATGTTGAATGAAAACTGTTATTCTCAGAGTCTCTTTAAACCCAAAGGTGTTCTTTAAAAAAAATAAATCACTTTGGAAGAAGTACAAGCCAAAAGTGATGCATATCATTGGGTGTTGTCAGAACTTTTCCAGGCTCAGGGAAATCAATCACTTTGAGTTCCTGCCATACTTGTCCACTTGCAGCTCATTACACTCGGTAAACCCAGGTGGTCAAGCACACTGTAGTGCTCACAAGAGATCACAGAATCATAGAATGCTTTGCGCTGCAAGGGACCGGAAAGATCTAGTTCCAACATTCCTGCCATGGGCAGGGAACTTTTCACTAGACCAGGCCACTCAGGGCCCCACCCAACCTGGCCTTGCACAGTTCCAGGGACGGGCAATCCACAGCTTCTCTGGGTGACCTGTTCCAGTGTTGCCTCATCAGCCTCACAGTGAAGAAGTTTTTCCTAATATCTAACCTAAACTTGCTCTCCTCCATCTCAAAGCCACTCCCCTTGTGCTATCATTACATGCCCCTGCAAAAGCCCATCTCCAGCTCTCTTGTAGACCCCTTTCAGGTACTGGAAGGCTACTCTAAGATCCCTTCAGAGCCTTCTCTTCTCCAGGCTGAACAGCACCAAATCTCTCAGCCTGTCTTCATGGGAGAGGTGCTTCAGATCATGCTTGTGGCCCTACTCTGGACTGGCTCCAAGAGATCATCTTTCTTATGTTGGGAGCCCCAGATCTGGACGCAGTACTCCAGGTGAGGTTTCACGAGAGCACAATAGGGAGAGAGAATCAGCTCTTTTGACCTTCTTGTCACTCTTCATTTCATGCAGCCCTGAATATGATTGGCTTTCTGGCCTGCATGCACCCATTGCCGGGACATATTTGAGAACACTGACACATGGAGAAAAATAGTATAATATTACACATTCTACATCAATCCTGTTTCTTTTGAAAATAAAACTAATTCATTGTGTAAGGAAGATCCAAGCTGGGCAACTTGTGGCACATTTACAAGAGGCTGAGCCGTAAATGACTGCTAAATGTTGCGTGAACTTACCCATGTGGTATAAGAACATTGGTGTAGCAGCAACATGACTTCAGGTTTAACAGTGAAGGAACTTAAACTACTTATAATTTCATTACTTATTTTTTATATTTCTAATAATGATTTTACACTTTCCCCATTTTTATTCTTCTACCTTCTCCCTCTGACACTGTTGAGTTCTGGCTCGGGATTTTGTATATACTGTTGAGTTCTGGCTCGGGATTTTGTATATATATATATATATATGTGTATATATATATATAGACACCTAAGCAAACAGATTCACAGGCATGATTCATTCTACCATGTTGGGATTCTTTGTCATGGAAACCAACTAGACTACTATTTATAGCACAATTGTAATTTAAGTGTTAGCAACCTGTAAAAGTATTCACATGTTCTGTAGTTCAATACTTCTGTATAAAGTGGATTCCCTTTATACAGAAACAGAAAGATGTTCTGATTGCAACTATAATTTAAAATTACCATGGAATCAGATTATATTGCTGCCAAGGTACCAGATATGTTCACTACTTGGAGCATTAGTTTTGCCAATCCAGACATGAGAGCATTTAAACAATTATAATCCCCCAACAAAAACTAACAACAAAAAATTAAACTGGAATGAACAAATATACATTTATTTCAAGTAATCAGTCAGAGGGTTTAAAAATTAACTATAGCTAGATGGGTCTGAGATCCTTGCTTTATGACACTTCAAAGGAGACTCAGAATTCCAGAAGCTTCCCTTTATTTTACGGATATTTTTACCTGAAACAGCTGCCTTCTGAGTGGGCAAAAGGATTCCAAGGCACATATGGTAAATAAATGGTAGAAGACCCTAGTGGGCTGCATGGGATGGTCAAACACACAGACATATGCAGGTTTCCTGAGGTCCTGAGGGTCTGTAGCAGGTCTGTCTTCCACTGACCTAGTAGGTTATATTGATGTCAAGGAAGATTTGTAACAGTTAAGTTCTAAGAAAAAGGCAGATGACAAAAATTACCCATCGCACTAAGAGAGATGTAGAAATAAAATCAACAAAGAAAGCTTTGACATGTAGAGAAGAAAGAGAATGGGCATTAACTCCTCATCACATATCAGTGTGAGAAAAAGAGAAAGAGTTGCACTGCCTGAAGTTGAAAAGGAACAGATTGTGTACTATCATATATAGAAATGTAGACTCACAGGATTCATTCTCCTGCCTGCAGATGGATCATGAGCCAACTGAGATCTTATGGATACAGATTAAAGAGAGTGACAATGTAGTGGGCATCAGGCTAGGTGACCAGGAAGAAGAAGTGGACAAGACCCTCTACAAATAAGAGCACCCTCATGTTCTCTGCCCTGGTTCTCATAGAGGATTTCAACTACTCCAGTATCTGCTGGAAAGACAGACAACAAAGGAGGACATAAGTAATCCAGGAGCTTTGTCTCTCCAATTTGACTGTAACGATACTATGGGATATTGTGCCAAAAGTCTTACTAAATTCAAGGTAAGTCTGCTACCCCTCATCTGTTCAGCTGGTCACCTGATGATAGAAGGCAATGGTATGGTATGACTCACTCTTGGTCATGCTGGTTGTTCCCATTTATATGGTCTGTCAGTAGCTTGGCCACAGCTTCTAGGAAGATTTGGTTATCATTCCTAGAGACTGAAGATAGGCTGGTTGATATCAGATATCTATTTTATTCTCTTTAGAGTAAGCTTGATGTCTGCCTTTTTTTGTTCTTCAGGAACCTTTCCAGTCATCTGAAACCCTTGAAAATGATGAAAAGTTAGGCTCACAGTGGTGTCAAGCAAACTCCTCAGCACCCTTGATTTCATCTTATCTGGTCACATAAACTTGGGTACGCTCATCTTGCTTAAGTGATTCTTAACTTCATCTTCCTCTAAAGTGGGTAATACTTCACTCCTACAGACCACCACCAGTCATAGAAAACTGGGAATATAAGGGTATACCTTAACAGTCAAAATGTCACTTCTTTTAGATGTTGTAAAGGGAAAAAAAAGTGAAAACAACTAGTGCACAGATTGTGTTTATTCTGCATGATTATACTCTGCCATGTGAGAGTCATCACCACAGTTAAAGGTGTAAAGAATCTACATTCAAAAATGAATTCGTACTGTAAAAGAATGAAAATTAATGCAACCAGTACAATTAGTGTACTCATTGCACATCATCCGTATTTTGGCATGTATCTATTTAATTGCATTATGCAAAACAAAGTCAGTCACAGAGGTAACAGATCTCTCATCCTTCAGACTGTGTTCTACTTGGCACAAATCACAGTGTACTTTTTAATGTTTAGAGACAAAGATATCTCAAGCAATGTTCATTTGCTATAACATAAAAGAGAAAAATCAAAATGATTACTTTTATTTTAGCCTTTATTCTGCTATGATGCCTACTAAGTGCTAATTAAAAACCATTCTGAGTAGAGAGTGTGAAAAGACATTCAGCTCTTCAATATATAAATTTGGATCAATTGGTAACAGTCAAGACTATTACTTGGATGAAAATCCCTTCTTTGACAGCTTTTTGCCAAATAGAGCAAATATGTGAATAGGCTGAGAATAAAATTGAGAAATTAACCCCTCTAAAGCTACTGGAGCATGGATCCACCTTTTTTTTCTTTTAACTGTCATCCCCTCTGTTATTCTTGCTTTTTGCTTTTCTGAAGAATCTTCCCTAGCATTCTTTATGTTGAAACAGTTTAGGACTTGACATATATAAGCAGTATTTTTTTCCAGGAATTAATTAGGCAAAGAGAGTAGGTTTCATGATTATTTCCAGACTTTTTTATATTAAGCCATACACGGCTAAAAAAGAAAGAAATCTTGCAGAAAATATTGCTTTTTTGTAATCAAACCATTTTGCAGAAATGTATCATATTGATGACAAAATTAGTGTCAAAGGGAAATCTTGTGACTTTCTTATTCATATCACTACTGTTAAAACATTTAACTTCACTAACGTCAAAATATTTAGTTTCACATTTATTATTTCATATTCATGAACGTCTTCGAATTCTTCAGAAATATTTTTTTTTTCTGAACAGATCCTTTTTGTTGCAAATTTCATTCCACAAAAAGACTCCAGTTTGAGCTGCTCATTCGAATTTTCAATTAAAAAAAAGATAAAAAACCAGAAGTTTGACTTCTTTACTTGCTTTACTTATTATCAATTCATGCATAGAAAAATATTTGGAAAAATACAAATTTCAATTTTTTTGTCAGCTGTCAGCTGGGAAAGATGTAGCCTTCCCCTCATTCTCATTTCACCCTTCTCTGTACTCAAATTCCACCACTGTGTAGATTTGCAGATGTACCAGTGTGCTGGTTTGTTCATCAGTCCCAACCTTTAGGATCTGTCTAGCTGCCTAAGATTTAGTAATGTACCTAATGCCTCTGGGGTTTCTGAACAATTGTCTCCTTCACAGCAAACTACACTTAAATACAATTTGCTAGAGAGGGACTAACACCATTCCTTTGGCTATAACAGGCAGGGGTTCTGATGTTATTCCAGGAAACCTTGCCTCTGACAGATTGCTGATAGTTCTGGGAATAGAGTTCAGCTTCAGTACACTGGACTTCCCAATACCTTAATGAAATTCCTGGAAGTGCCTTTTTTACATAGAAACAATCCATGGGACAAGACAAAACCAAGAAAATGTTAGTAACATAGCTGAAAGAGATGTTTTTTCCAAGTGCCTCCAAGTTCAGGGACATAATACTGAGACTACAAATAACCGATCTCTACGTCAGTACCTTGTCTTCTAAATGGAAAAATGTATCTGAAAACAAAGGCATTACAGACTCAATTACAGACTCCAAAAAAAAATCAGTCACAAAAATATTCAAGCAAATAACTTAGGTTTTCTAGAGGGACTTTACTAGCATTGCCTAAACATCTGCACACTTCAAAGGCTTATGTGATGCACCCTGACCACACATAAATTAACAAAATTCTGCTTCACCATTTTGCTGTTGCACCATTTGCACCATTTAGAGCACAGTGAGGCACTATTAAAGCATATGAGTGGTGCTATTCACTGTTCACAGCACATAGTATTGGAAACTACTGAAATCCATATCATCTTGAAAGCTGCAGCAGAGTGAGAGATTTGTCACAGGGCTCTGGTACCTTGGATGTGCACCCAAACATTGATGCACTGTATAAAATGTGGATGCTGACCTGCTACAGTTTGTGGTGTCAAATCAATTAGAAGCACCTTAAGGATGGGTACTACTTTATCTCTTGCGTGGAAGATACAGAGAAATACCTATGGTATGGTCCCACCAAGGTTTAAGGATCATAGATGTTCAACATCTCCACATATGGATGATTACAGGCAAAGTCTGGAAAATGCCACCAGGCACTGAGACAATTTTATTCAGTTGTTGATAACTAAATTGAATTTTGGTGATGGAAATTCTCATCTGAGCCCTATCAAGCTTAGGGTAAGGGCTATCTGCTATGCATACTGAAAGAAAATAATTAAACCAGTGTCTCTCAGATCTGAAGAAAGTGACTTCACGCTGCTAGATCAGACATTCTAACAGTGTTTACATGCTGAATAGTTTTACCATGGCAAAATGCCTGCTGCCACCTGAAATATATTTTCACTGAAGAATTCTGAAAAAATCCGACACCTGTATAGTCAGAGTGACATGCTCACAGATGGAGAGAAAGAGTGCTTTGTGCTGCTGTAAGGTACAGTGCAAAGAGAGCTATTAAGGGAACTATCACAAAGAAGCCTGAAGAACAGAACAACATAAACATCTTGCAGACTGTCCTCAAAAAGCCTTAAGTGGGTCCCACCCACAAGGTTAAACTCAGAAGGGGAGTCAAGTATGGCAGCAACTTTTTGTCTCAGAAAACATACGTCTCCTTGGAAGATATTATTGATATTTTTATCATCCTGTTCAGGGAGCAAGTAAGATGATAAGACAGGCAGACTTACACACAAAGCAAACAGGAAGAGCTGTGAGAGATAGCCCAGTGCTTGTAGTCTGTGTTCTTTTAATTCATGATGCGAAAAAAGATATTCTTCTATTCTGTCCATTTAAAATATGGTGAACATTATTTGACACTTGCATAGCATAAGGGTTTCAAAATCTCTGTACTTTGCTATTTTTATAACATGTAAGTTCTTTATGTGTCTAAAGTTCAATGTGTACAACTGTTTCGATGTACCCACAAAAATGAACTATTTGGTGGGGTGTGGGACCAGGAACATTAGCTAAGACTAGGGAAACAGTTTTGCCAAATGAAGAACCCTGAGAAATTCGGTCACAGAAAGATGGGAAGTGAAAGCCAGATTCTGACCCCAAGACACAGTCAACAGTCCATAGTCAATGGAAAGTGCTGAATGGGATATTTCTTACAGAAAGGCCATTTTTGAAACATCACAGAGAGTCTTTTTATCAGCTATTTGCAAAGAAACAGACATTTACCTTCTCCTATAAAGTGCCCCAAACCCTACCTACGTAATCTTACTGCATTAATTCACATTTAGATCTTCCTCTTGCAGTCATAGTAATTGCACAAGGTTCTTTTGTTTGTTCTCCAATCCTGTATCAGCCAAGGCAAAAAATCTATTAGGAAATTTCAAGGATAAATGAAATGGGTGAATAACTTCTCCAGCAGTATTGCACATTAGTCTTCACTGTCTCCCCGGCTCTAACTCTAAGTAGATCTTTATGAATTCTGTCTATATATATATTTTATTGAGCCAGGAATTCAGCAAAAGTCTGATGAAACTAGTTTACTTTAAAAAGTAAAGTCAATGCTTTTGTACCTAATCTGGTATTTTATATAGTCAAATTTTTGTTTTTAAATTCTGCTGAAAGAAGCAAAGGAATGTTCATGAATAGATAATTAAATTTAGGGACTCTAGTAATTTTAATTATATTTACTTTGCTAATCAGAGACATTGGGAGTTGCATTCATTTATTAAGAGCTTGACAGGTTTTATCTAAGAGCATTTTATAATTAAGATCATATATTAAGTCTTTGCTTGAGATAATAAATATTCCTAGGTAATTTAGCATGGAAAGAAAGGTCTGTTACTCAGCTGGAAGGAGACACAGCATATTCTGGAGGAATGATTTTGTACACAACAAGCTCCATGCAATAAAATCTAGGGTTTAAAGGAGAAATTTTTAGTCTGGAGAAAAGGAGGCTCAGGGGGACCTTATCACTCGCTACAACTCCCTGAAAGGAGGCTGTAGCCAGGTGGGGGTCAGCCTCTTCTCCCAGACAATGAATTACAGGACAAGAGGACACAGTCTCAAAGCTCTGCCTAAATTCTTCATCAGGAAGAATTTCTTCACAGGAAGGTCTAGTTGACAAGGTGGTGTTAGGTCATAGATTGGACTCAATGATCTCAGAGGTCTTAAACTAATTGATTCTGTGATTCTTTGAGAAAAAAATTTTAGTTTAACATTTTGGGTTGGATGAACAGAGGACAAGGACTTCCATCTATTATTTTGATCCAAATTAATATTAATTTTCTTCATTTTACAATTTCTTCCTAGAAGTCTAGCAGCTTCTAGAATATAAAGAAAAGTTAATAACTTTGTCAGGAGAAAAAAAGCTGTCTTTTTTTTTTTTCTGATATCCTGCCTTGCCATACACTCCAAAATTTGACAACAGCTGACAGTCAGTGATGCAGAAATGCCAATTCAGTTTGTTGGAGGATAGAAATATTCATGAGAATAATCCAGATTTGTTTTAATTTTGGAGTAACATTCCATTATTGCCCACAGCCATGTTGTATGTCTTTATAGATATGAATTATTTTTTTTAATTACACTAATGGCACTACAGAAGGAAATTCCACATCTCAAATATTTCCTCTTTCTTCTTCCTAGATCCTTCCTTACATATTGCTAGCACAGATGATGACCTTAAGGGCCATAGAAAAAGAGAGCAATCCTAGTAGGATTGAACCCCACTTTACTAAATCAGATTCACACTGTACAAACCAGTTGTTTGCACAGAGATTACATTGGCGGAAAGTATCCTAAGGGGTGAGGGGATACCCAGCTCCTTCTGAGAACTATGTAATTGCTTTAATTTATGGTTTTGGTGATAAAAGTCAGGGATGAAACCCACTAGATTGTTCTCCCAGTACCCATATCAAACAACTAAGATAGTTCACATTCCTGATTTTTAAGCTGAAAAAATGGAGTTCAAAGAGGGTATTTCACTGTCTCTGTCTCTGGGGTATTTTTAAATACTAAAAGCCCTTTGTATTTTGGAAGTGGAAGTTTTGTCTGTTACAACTTTATCTATCTATCAACATGCTATTGTGTGAAATTTTAAGGCAGTCAGGTAATAACGTGTTCCCACTTGTCTGGTACTTGCTTCTCTGTGCCATGAAAGTAGACATACGTAAGTCATCAACAGTTTGAAAATAGCTAGATACAGATGTTGACGTGCCTACAATGCGAACATTAAAATCTCAACAATAGTGTTTCAAAGAGTAGCAATAGCAAAGTGTCATCTTAACATTTTTAGCTGTTGTCCTTGAATGATATTTTTGTACTGTGCTCTCACCAGAGTCCTTTCCAGTTGATTGCTTTCCCCCTGCCCCAAACACAGCACTCCATAAGATGTACCACTGAGAAATGAAATGGCAATATAAACCCTAATATACTCACTCTTGGATAGAGTAGTGCTCTGGGTATACAAACATGTCTTTCTAGCACAGATTTGAGGCTAATTAAATATCAGTTGTGTTGTAAAACATTCAAGATCATTCTGACTTTAAGTGTTATCAAGACTTTTTAAAGCTCTCGAAGTGGCACTAAACAGAGTAACGTACCTATTTAAGTACTGATCTCTTTTTCTCTTTTTTAACTGAGGTCTCCAGGTTATTTAAATTTTAGAAAGAAAGCATTCCTTTTTGGAACACAATTTACAGCTGTCCAGCTGTAATGCGCATATTCTACTAAGATAAAAGTAGTAGAGCAGTGAACGAGCACCAGAAGAGTAGTAGTTGCTGAACCCTTGATAAATTTTCAAAACAGTTGATTATTAGGAGTTCTTAAAAAACTTGTAGATCTTCATACATGCTGTGAAAGGAAACACTTTGCTAAGACTCCAGTGAATCTTTTGCAAAGCATGTGGAATGAAGCTTGTAACTTGATAGCAATTCCCACACATCCATTGTCTAGCATGATTATTTTAATGGAAGATTAATAATTATGGATAAATGTATAGCTTTAATATTGTCCTTCACTTGTGATTTGTTAAATAAAAACACAAGTCACTGTGACTATAAGAAACCAAATATTTAACACTAAGTTTAAGGGGTATTTTTCCATAGTGATATTACTAATGGGAATAATGCCTGAGAGAATTTATGCACATGATATGACCTATCAGGAGTTTGAAAATGCTTAAGACTCTTAAAAATTTTTTAATATATGCCTATATGTTAAGAAACAAAACAAAACAAACAAAAAAAAAAGGTGGATTCAATTGTTGAGAAATATTATAATTCTTTTATAGTTATTTTTAGAAGTTTTTAGTAGGAGGGCTTTTACAAACGTATCCTATATAAGAGTGCTTGGCAACATCAAAACATTGATTTTAAAATAGAATTCAGATTACTAGAAAGGCATTATATTACAATTTTGGTTTCTACTTTTACATTTTCACACTCTTTAATGTCCTGTCTGCTTATCTCTTTTTATTTATTTAGAAAATAAAGACCCTGGATATCATTTTCCATCAAAAGTGACAGTTTTTGTGAGAGCAGAAAGGCAGTCTTTTAAAACAACTATAAATCATCAGTTTTAATCTTGTAGAACGATTAATATTTTACTCGATATTACTATGATAGAAGCAATAGAATTCAATAGAATTTTTTTAATCACTTTGTATCTTTTGCATTTTGAATTATGCTAAGCTTCCAAAACAGTAGAATTTTCTTCTGTATAAGAGTAATATTCTATTATATATCATTATAATCAATGCTGTTTCCTTCTCTAACATTCTTATTATTATTAGGCTAAAACACTCTTCAGATGTGGTGCTTCTTACC
The DNA here is from genome assembly GCA_013399195.1 of Dicrurus megarhynchus. Lineage (NCBI taxonomy): Eukaryota > Metazoa > Chordata > Aves > Passeriformes > Dicruridae > Dicrurus > Dicrurus megarhynchus. The sequence continues at coordinate 55,028 of VXAD01001120.1, forward strand.
ATAACTTTGCTTTATGAGGTTTATCAGAGCTCAAAATAATAAAGTAAATCAGTCTCTAATACTGGACTGTGATATTGTAAAACTTTAATAACTTTCCTTTGGTTTTCTGCTTAAACAAAAAGGAGTCAAAAAAATCCTTGCTTCCCCAAAATCCTGAAAAAATACCAAATTGGGATATATCCATTTCACTACTTCCACACCTTAAGGACTTAAGTGAATAACTCTAAAGAACTGTATTAATTTTTTGGTAGTATTTGTATGTCAAACATACCATGATATATAATAATTTGAAGAAGATTACTTGTTTCATATATCTATGTTTCATAAGTACATGGTATGTCATCACAATATGGTGTACTTTGTGTGCCCTAGGCAGGTTGTAGCCAAAGATGGATAGAACACATCCATCCAGAGTCACATATTGCAAAATTATACATGGTTTAATTTCTCTCCAATAAGAAGGTAACTCTATTTAGCAGCACTATAAAGTTCATACCACATTAAACCAGGATTTATCACATTATCACACTTCTCACATACAGCAAAACTGAAATCAGGTAAAGAGAACCACTTGCATGGAGGAAGGTTTTTCTCAAGATGTAATGATAGAAAGACCTTACTTGCTCCATCATGGCTGGTATAAATCCATGTCCAATGTTAAATGCATGCAGTGTTCTATGGCTGGAATTGCTGTCCCTTCAGTACCTCTTCATTGACTTGACTGATACACTAGACACGTGTAGGCACAAAAGGAAAGACAAAGCTCTTCCATGTACAAGTAATTATATTACTCTGCTTTCCATGTTACAATAGCTATGCTACTTTGCATTATCAAGCCATCCTCAGGAAGTTACCATTTTGCCTTCCAATAAACAAGTACATTTATTATTTTTAACTCATTCTCATAGTGAAATTGATTTCTGGCCATTAGGTCGCTAATTCTGAAGTCAGTGTGGACAGATACAAGTATTGTTGCAACTACTTTACCGCTGAAGAAACTGAGCTTAAGGCTCAGCTTAAGGTGAACAGCCTGAATTGCAGAGATACTGCCACTTGTATATTACATTAACTAAAACCAATGGAAAATTTAAGTGCAGCTTCTGAAAGGCCGTAAGTGAGTTGCCCAAGGCTACAGAAACAATCATTATTTGAGGTGGGTTTAGAGCATCTTTTCTCACAGGAAGATAAAACCTCTCTGCATATGAATAATGTATGGCTCATGTTCAGTATTTCTATTGGGAAATCTTATAGCACTGAACAAAGGGTGCTTGCAATTCCTTACATTTTATAAATGACAAAACACAAGATCGAGAAAGGGGCAGTCATATGTCTTAGTTTACACACTGCCAAGGGAAATAGTAAAGTGATGATACTCAGCAAGTTTATGCAGTGGCTATCTTCATAGTACGTATTTCCATTCCTTTCTCATAGGGATTGGAATGAGTTAAAAATTATATGAAATATTTATTAAATGTTTCCTTGTTAATCTATCATGTTACTTTAAACATTTCCCTAATGCAGTCATATCCTATTAGTAACCAACCACCCTCATTAATTCAATAGAAAAAGTGTTTTATCGTATTGACAGTGTTTTTATTGAATTAGAGGAGATGATTAATGGTAGTGTAATTCAATGGAAGCAGCCACTCAAATGTTAGTTAGACATCCTAGATTGCAAAGGAACTTTCTGTTAAAAATCATATTTGTCATTGACAATAAAACATCCCAAATTCTTGTAGTTGTCCATAGTCGAGACACAGTACTTGTTATCTTTATGTATTGCAACATATTTCATAATATACCCAGGAGAAAAGTGCAACAAAATGTTAAGTTCACCTATTAAAATGCTCTCTTTTGTCCCTGAGGATTTTTCAAGATTTTTGGTGTCCTCTCAAGGATAGAGGTCATATCTTGGATAAGAGCAGTGGAGCAATGAAGCAGCTTTATTCAGCCACATAACCGTTTGTTCCATTTCCAAGGGAGGTGTGATAAAAAGCTTGTAGACACATATTTGTTTAGCAGTTATGTTTGGGGACATAGAGAATTTTCCCTTGTATTCATCATTAGCTAGGTCACTCAAGCATAGGTACTTTTGTGTATCGAGGAATAGGCTCTTCAGTTGAAATCTGAGATTTTTTTTCCTCAAACATGTTACAAATGTTTCAGCAAATAGAGTAATAGTTTTTCCCATGGTTATTATAGAGAATATAAAAATTTCATGAGCAGAAATTAATTACAGCTCATTAGAATCCTGACAATATACACTTAATTAAATCTTGCTTCCATTTCAGCCCCCCCCAAAAAAAGACTAGATATATAATCAAAAATTAGCTTGATGCTAATGCTAGGCTTTAATATAAATTAATATATTTGAAGTCACTTAGAAATGAGTAAATATGGTGAGTTAAAAATAAAACACAAAACCAAAATGAAATAGAAAAAGAAAATCAAAAAGCAAATGTAGGTAAAAAAAGAACTACTGTCCTTTTCATTTTTCTTTGTGACTCTCAATTTCTTTGCTGTCATAAAAGGGACTGTTTATGCCCTATTTGATTCTCACCTTCTAGTGGCTTTAATAAAATAACATTGATGAGTGTGTCATCAAACCTTACTTATTTTTGTACCAGGGTGACTAGAAAGCAGTTTCCCTCAACTGTACTGTTATGTTTTTGATGGAAAATTTTACATATGTGCCCATATTTTACATCTTTATTTTGGCAACATATTTCCCTCCCACCTTTGTAATATCTTCAGTGGCATAAGACCACTCAGTATTTTCTTCAAAAAACAGCAGACAAAAATTTGATTAAAAGAACAGTAAAACTGAGTACCATGTCTAGAAAACAGCTGGCACTTTCCTTTTGCCGCTCCCAGTTACAATCCTGGATCTGTTCACTGCTGTCTGCTTTCCAGCTCTTTGACATGTCTAGGGAATTACACTTGTCAGATTCGTCTGACTCAAGCCTGTACCACACTAGTCTCATCCCCGGGGCCTTGTAGGTTTCTCTGAAAAGGATCCATTCTCCTCACACTTTGTAAGCTGAGCAACCCACATTTCTATTGAGATACCTGACTGGGAATCCCAACTGACATTATCAAAAGCAGATGACTCTTAATTCTGTCTAGTGATGGGTAAGCTCATCTAGTTAGAATAGAACAGTATTAAAGTACAAGGCACTTGGGGCTTCTCTAAAAGTTACTGTGATCCTGACGGCTTCTCTTTTGCAGTGTACAGTCATTTACATCCATACAAAGAGATTCCAAAATATGATCTTTCTGATCTGATACCTTTAGCAAACTCTAGATATGTGATACACACAATGTTGGAAGTGGGCCCAAAACTTCACTTCTTTCCCAGCTTCCCAAGGTCTGACTGCAGTGATACAGGCCAATTAGCTAGTAACACTACTAAAAGGCCCAAATTTTTCCCCATGTTGCATGTAACTTTATTCATCTTGCTCTCATTCAGGTGCCGATGAGCCGAAAATCGCTAATTGCAGTGGAGAGTGAGGGTAGAGCTGGCTGTTGGCAATGGCTTACCAGAATATGACAAAGGGCCATTGCCTAATTCACTTGAGATTCCTTCCTGCCATTTCATTGGGGCAGTTACACACGGATTCATGGTAATAACCTGCGTAAGTTTTGAAATCGAATTATGAATTTGAAAAACAGAACAGCAAAAGTTATGACATTTGGAACTAGAATCATTGTATCGTAGTTGCAGAGCAATCAGAGAGCCTTTGCACAAGCAATGTAGAGTCCAGTCAGTGGAGTCACTGTAAACATATTATCTCTTTAAAACAATAGGAGCTTCATGCTGCACAACAATTTGTATTTCCAGACTTATACAGAGGGAAACCAGATGGACCAAAAACATTTCCTGAGCTAAACTGGATGAATATGTAAGAAAAATTATTAAAAAAGGAGTGTTACTGTACTTAAAAATAAATTAGAAGTGTAACTTTTTGATATTCCAATGTACAAAAAGCTTTTTAATCAAGCAAATACATAATTACATGCATAAGACTTCACATAGTGAGCTGAAAAGTTCAGTACCTTGTATTTATGGTTTTGGTAACCTAGAAATAAGTTTTCTTGATACTGACCTGTGATTTTCATAGTTCATCCCAAATCAGATTAGTCTTTTCTGAAACACCAGATGGTATCAATTATGTAGTTACACAACTCTTATAAAAAAATACCACATTTTGTGATGTGTAATTTCACTGCATTAAGCAAGTTGGTTAAAAAATTCTGTGAGCAGATAAGACTTTAAAATTTCAGAATTCTATTAAATGCTTCCTATGTTTGTTTGTTTTTTAATGGCACCAAATCTTCTACAGAGATTTTTGCCAGTCAATTTTGACCTTTGAACTGTTCTGACATTTAGTATTGTGTAAACAAAAGCCTAGTCAAAGTGGAAGACAAACAGGCTACTTGCTCAAAAATCTGCACATCTCTTTTTGAACCTACATAATTCACCACAGATGAGACATAATGAAGCACAGTATTCTACTACTGTACGCCTTTGTTGGTAGATCTATCTTGGGACTTCATTAGTATGTGATTCTTTTGCAGTGAGTGAATGTACATCTCAGAATGTTAAAACTCTCTGAAAAACTAGGTAAGAGCTGAATATTGTTCTTTCTTTTCTCATACCTGTTGGTAGGAATAGAGCTAAATTCAAATTGGTCCTTGCTGATCGCCAGTCAATAGGATTAAAAACCTTCTAAAAATAGCTTCCTATGAGATGCATACACATAATGTAACTAATATGATATGACTAACACCCACTCAGTGACAATTTTCATAGCCCTTACTAGACAAAATTGCATAGACAAGAAGAATAAGATACTATATCATTAGGAGAAATTACCATATGTGCTCATGACAAGAATAAGTTACCCCTTCCCAGTTCCTCCCCCAAATTTATGGGAGAGGAACATGGGAGAAACACAAATCATGAACTTGCAGAATGGAATCATAAACTAACAGTGAGAATTATGGACTAATAGAGTGATTTAGGTCAGAAGACACTTCTGGAGGTCTCAATTCCAGCCTTTCCTCCCCTCTGCCCCCAAACTCAAAGGAAGATCACATAGCCAGACTCTGCCCAGTCATTTGAGTATGTCTAAGAATGCAGAATCTTTGTGCAACTGTTCCTATGTTTGCGCTCCTGATGGTGATCTCTTTTTTCTTAATATTTACAGAATTTCCTTTTTTGCGACTGGTGACCATGGCTTTTTTGTCCTTTCTCTATGCATATGCAAGACACCTTATCTCCTCTATAGCCTTCCTTTAAGTGACTGTAGAGAACACTATGTCCACCTTCAGTCTTTTATTCTTCAGGACTACCTAAATAAGTGGACTTCAGCTTCTGTGCTGTGTGTTCCATCCTCCTGACCACCTTGGTGGTACATGGGGTGCTCACTTCAGAAAATATAGTCTCTCTTGCACGGGGGAGCCAAAACCAGACTACAAATATGGCTAGCAGAATACCTATTTCAGAAAAAAATATTCTGATTCTGAAGATTTTCCTTCAGTAACTGAATCCAGTCCTTTTGATGGTGTTAGTTATGTACTGTTACCATCACACACGTTCTGTTTTGTCTGTAAAGAATCTTAGCCTTTGTCCATCCACATTAGTCTAGACTGCAGACTCAAGTGTCACACAGGTCTTTGCAGATACATTTCAAAAAGGATCTCAAAATTATAAACATTTAAAGACATGCTTAGTTTATGCCATAAATTGGATTGGAAAGAGAGTCCTGTTACCATTACCATATTCTTTCATGTTTTTGTCTTGAAAGCCCACCTATAGAAAACCAGTTATTTCCAAAGTGAACCTCATATTACTCAACCCCTTGAATGTATCAGTGCTGGACCTATCTATGGTTTATATTCCTAAATAGTTAGATATTTCATTTGCTTTCCATTCAGTTCCTTTATCTAATAATTTTTCAATTTTGGTCTTAAAGCTAACTATGACAGGGAGGCAGGGAAAAAACCCCACATCAATAAACTCTAATCTCAGACTCCTTTCACAAGAAACAGTAGTCTCCTTACACTCCACTGCTTTTACAGCCCTTACTCAGAGAACTGAGATTTCAGTCTGTGTGATTTATAATTGGAAAGCAGAAACTATAACATTCACCTGCTGTTCATATCCACAAATGAAATGATACAAAGCAGTTTCATCACTCAATATAATAATTGGCATAAACCAGCTCTGGTATGCAGTACTCAGATCCCTGAGGTCCACTAACAAGTTGCTGTAACTACATGCAGCTGTAGAAGAGAAAAAGCAAAAAACAGCACAACATTTTTCATATCACAGTTGTTTTGATTAATTCATGTGGGGGAAGTAGAGAAGTCTGCGTTGGGTTTTGTCTTGATCCTAGAGATGTCACTGTAAAGTGAAGCTGACCCTACTGATATCAAGGTCTCAAACTAGCCTGCAAATGATACTAGAGAAGAAAGAACTAGAGAGAAGCAACAAGCTTTACAAAAGAGAAGGGTCAAAATTATTGTAAGTAATCTCAGAGTGATCTACTCCTCTGGAGAGTAAATTGCAGTACTGAAATGTGGTACTTCCCCATACAAAAACCCAGGCTTCTTCCTTTGTTTTTAACCTACAAGCTTTTAAAAATAATCCAAATTAAGTCATTGCCAATTAAGTAGAACACTTCAGCATATATATGACTTGATGCGCTGAAGTCCATTCTTGCCATTTTTATTATTCCCTGTACAAAAAAATAACCCAAACACTAAGAAAACAAAACTTCAAGATTGTGGCTCCTGTCACTCAAAATGTTGAAAATTCTCATAAAATTTCACTTTCTATGCTGCATTTCTGTGACTTATTGTTCCTTGATAGGGCTTGCAGCTAAGAATGCCATAAAATTGTGCATGCAGAAAATAAGGTGCAGAAAAATAAATAGCCCCTTCTTAGCTTCTCTAACTTAGCCCCTTCTGAGATTTTCTTTTCTCCCAATGCTACTAAAAAATACAGGATTAAATTATTCACATTTCAAAAAATGCTGAAATAGGAAAGAGTGGAGATTTTTCTGAATAATGAAATCCTTGGGTGGACTGTTAAAAAAAATAAGGAAAATATAATGGTACAGGCAAAGAGATGTCGGTATTTCCTCTCTTAAGATGGGTGGGAGATGATGTGATACAACTTCATTCCTCATTGCCATCAGTAAAGCTCTTAAGTACACAGTTGTTTCTAGGCAGGTGGGAATTTTTATGGAACTATGTCTGATTACTCACACAATAAATATGTGAGTAATCTGATGGTTTGAAAACTAATAGCAATAGATGTGCCTTTCTCACAGTCATGTAGTATGCAAGCATCAGTTAACATGCTGCCTCCTCTCAAAGTTCTACAGGAGGAAGCTTTTGCCATCGGTCTTCAATTCTATCAGATGGGAAGGAAACAATTTTCTGCTCAAAGATTTCTGCCATGAAAGAAAATACAAAGACTTCCTGCATATCAAATAACCATTTCTAAATATAGTGTAATTTGTAAATGGTTATAACAAAAATGCAAGCAGAAAATATAGACATAGAAGTGATTCATGTAAAAGTAAATAATCACACTTTGGGGAAAAAACACTAATGATATTAAATGGTGACTTTCTAAGGAAACCTCTTGTAGACCACAGTGCTTTTATTTATGGTATAATGATAGGAGGAACACACAAATAGGTAAACTCATAGATGAAGGGCAAATTAAGCTGAGCAAGTACTGTGTTATGAAACGAATCTGTTATGTGTAAAAGCATATGCATTCTTGTAAGTCTATGGAATGGTCCCTGTTAAAAATTTCAGCATTTATGTAAATTAATGGCATCTTTACTTATGCCTAGATATTTCTTTTGCTAAATGCAGGAAAGTGTGGTCATTTCTAATATCACTCGGTAGTAAGACTGGATAAATATTGACCTTTTTCAGCCAACTAGTATACCTAAGACAAACATGAAAGTAGACATAATGATGAAAAGATTTCCCTTTGTTGGAAGGAAATGTTAGCAGCTGCTTTTTTTTTTTTCTGTGTATCTAAACATAGTCATGCCTAGTGACTTGTTTTTGTAAAGCAAAAAAATTGTTCTTGACCTTTCAAACCACTGTGACAAATGTGCTCTATAATCAGAGGTGGGTCAGTGATACTACAATAGAAAAGTGACAGTCATTTACAAAGCTGTTTTTCTTTAACACTTAACACATTAGTTATTAAGTAAAACTAGTCTGGGACCTGCATTTTTAAAGGCAGATGAATAATTAGATCTAGATGTCTCAGTTTAAGACAGAAAAAACCACTAGTAGCAATAACAAGGAATAATTTTTTAAACAAAAGAGATATGTCTTAGGTTACAAAAAGATGTCCTTTCCTTTCCTTTCCTTTCCGCACCTTCCCGCACCTTCCCGCACCTTCCCTTCCCTTTTTTCTCTTTGTCTTTCAATCTACAATACTGTATTAAGTATGTGCTAAATATCCATTTTAGAGCTCCTGAAAATAATCTGTTCTGTAGAAAATTGGCATTTGCAGTCTTTACCATGATTCATAACCCAGCTTGATGATTCTCATAATGCCGAATGTTGTTTCTACCCAGATTACTGTGAGTAACCCCACCTGCACTGGGACCCTATCACCTTAAAGTCTGCTAGACTCTAGACAAGGCCTGGACTGCTTACACCCTGTCACTATCTAATGCTGCAGGTATCTAAAGGTACTAGATACCGTCTCATCTGTTCTGAAGCTTCTCATGACACCTAGTTTAATTTGCTTTAATATACCCAGAAAGACCCTAATCTGTGATGATAGCAGCCCATCTGGTGCTTCAGTCTTTAGCCTGGGTAACTGTCAATATCCACAGATGCACCTGAGCTGACAGTGCTCATCATCAGTATCAGAAAGTTTTGATGCCTGTAGGTACCTACTGTTTAGAAACTCCATATTTAGTCGAATAAAATCCAAGCCTAACTCTGTGAGTTGGATGACCCTGTGGAGTGACACCGTACCATCCCTTCAGCTGGGAGAATTGAGACATTCTGCTTAAGGATCATTTTTTCTTCTGCCAGGTTTTTAGACATCCCACCCAAACGCTTAGTTCTAGTATTTTGTGTCTTAAGGTACCTGAATTGATCATAACAAATCTAGATGTCTCTTTTATCCTTTATCTCAGGATGGCAATAACTATTGTGTCCAGTGGATGGAGAGGGCTCTGAATTACTGGATTTCAGGAGGTTACTTCCAAAGCTGTGTGATAACAAGGAACGAACAAACAGTAATTATATACTATGGCCTCCAGAGAAAGTCTCATTGAATGAGCTTCCTTTGTGTACTACAGCAGAGTTGCTATCTGTGTGATTCTTTGCATGAAGCTGAATTCTTGTTTTCTTTTCTTTTTTTCAGTGAAATCATTCTTTTTCAATCCCACCCCCAAAAATATATATTTACCACAAAACCTCAGCAAAGACGGCAGAAACCATGAAGAAGAACTGTTGGATTTAATCTCCTGTTTTTCTCTGGAATCATTGCAATTAGAGACTCTCACAGTAGGGTCTGACCAAGGATAAAACTTGTCTGTACGTGTAGCAATCTAGCCAAGTGACAAGATCATGGTAAACAAAAGCTGCTGCAGTTTTCATGTCCATATTCTGGTTACCTTAGGTCCAAGGTCACCCAGTTTAGGCATTAACTTCTGCTTTCACTCAGCCCTGAAAAATGTATGTTTTGGAAGCGGGATAATTCTCCAGTGTCTCCTGCCTAGGAAACAACAACAGAGATGATCCCTGAATCTCCAGAGCCACGCATTTACTGTTAAGAATTTTGGGTATTGCTTGCCATCTCATCATCCTCTGAAAAGCAGTACAGCAGAACTCTGTCTTCTCCAGAATATCAACTATCTATCCCCAACAGCCTTTCTTTGCAACTTAAAAGAAGCTGGGGTTTATTCTAAATTGGGAGAACAAATACCTGAAAAGCATTAGGTTTTCCTTCCTGTTATATATATATTTTAATGGAAAAAGTTATAATTATCATTTATTTTACAGAGTGAGGAGATAAAGTAACCTTCTGTGTACAAAATCACCAAAGCTTCAGAATACTAGTTGCCAAACACTTATCAAGGGCGGAAGGGAAATCACATATTTTCTCTTAGAAATGGTCTCAGCTGCTGACATAGTGCTTGTTCCCACTCATATTAAAATCACTGGAAGTTCTACAGACCTGGGTGAAGGGGAGGAATATGCTGTAATTGTATCCTGCCCAGTAGCCATACAGCCAAGAACATGCATACAGATGAGGAATTTGAAAAACTAATTTTTATTTTTCTTAATTTTAAAAATTTTATTGTCTAACTTCAGCTTTTTAACATGAACTGGAGATCAAGATTTTCAACACTAGCAGCTAACATAGCTAATTCAAATCAGAAACCTGACATGTTTCCAATTTCCCCACAATTTTCAATTGCTGTCTTCCTAAAAGCAGAGATTAAATGGCTTTAATCCTGCTCTATGGTGCATTAGCCCACAGGGTTCTTTCACTACCCCTACAAAGGCTGAGTGTATAAAGCTAAAGCTGTTCCTGGTGTTGAGTCACTGATTTCAGTAGAGTTGCTCTAAGAACACATTTGGCCCACCATCTCATAACTGCAGTTTGGGAAAACAGTCTCTATTGTTTCTAATATCAGCATGACTATTGAAAAGTTACTTTAAGATAGGGAACTGTGGATTGTAGAGATTTCTTTTGGTTATTATTGCTGATAAATACTGAGCTATTCTAAGGGCATTTACAAATCTATTTATTTATAATTTGATTATTAGGAGCAAATAGCATAACTATTAAAAAGCCTCTCTATTGCTAAATTATTCTTTACATTTTCATTCTATTTTTTACCGAAATTGTTTCTGTCACTTCTCTTTATTCAGAAAAGCTCCCCCTTTATCACAGCTTTTAAAGGTACAAAACAAACCAACCAGTCAAGCAAAAAATAAATCCATAGCAAACTGTAAATTTCCTAATGTTGAGGGCATCTTTCACTTCTTTCACTTCAAAAATAAGGCTTCTGCTTTAAAGGTGGGGTACAACTAGTCTTTAGACCCTGCTTGCTAGTCTTGATTTCCCTATTCAGACAGTGAACTCAGCAGGATAAATGAATTTCTAGAATAAAATTGATTCCATGGTTATCCTCTTGAAATAGAAGACTTCCATGGGATTTATCTAATTACTGGGGTTTCTGTGGCTCTTCTGAAGAAATTAAATTTCACTCTATTTGCTAGGAACCTTAGTTATGTACCTGTTGGGAAACTGAAAGAAGCAGGCTTTATTAGAGCACTTTTCTCACAATCTGTGCTTCAACCTCTTGTTGCACCTCATAAAGGTGATTGCTTTTCTTTTCCTTTAAAGGTTTTATGTTTCTAGGTTTGCTATGAATCTAAAAGGGTTTTGGCAGCACAACCAGTTACTTTCCTACTCAGTTGGCCATTACTACTGAATTAATTTACTGGTCTGAATCTGCTACTGTCCTTAAAGGAAATGCCATATTCTCATTATATCCTTCCATTACACTAAACATACTGCCATCATTTAGGTTATGTCAGGCTCTAATGACATTTAGTGACATTTCCCATTACTATTACAGCTAGTTATCTACTCATGGTCACAATCTGCTTCTTTATATCTCTGGGGTGGTTTTAATAAGACTGTGTGGGGACAATGGCTCTATTAGCACTTCTACATAAGTCTTATGTGAAGTGTACTGAAGATCTCCAGAATTTTTCCACTGTCCTATGAATATTTTTTGATTCATTTATGCAACATCTACCAGTATAATATTCTTTGGAGCCACTGGGTTAGTTTTGCTGCGACAAACAAATTTAGCTGTCCTCTGTAATGTAGCCTCCTTGAAAAAATGTATTTTCTTAAAAATAGATATCTTCTAAAACAGTAAAAAACACACAGACTTATGGGAACAGCAACAACTCTTAAATTCAATAATGCCTGCCTGTTAGATCCTGATCACATGAAGTCATACTTGTCACTAAGTCAAATTTATTTACACATATTTATTTACACAAATTTCTCCAACTGGTTTGATTTGTTCAAAATGTTAAGGAGACAATGCTTTTTAAAAGAAATTTGAAAACTTAATAACCAAGCTCTGAATACCAGTTTTATCTTTGGTTTGATTTTTTTTGTCGTCAAACTAAACAAATGAAGGATCTACTAGAAAATCTTGGAATTTATTAGGCATGTTTTTCTCTAGACCTCAGATGCAAAACAACTGGGCTATATTTGACTAACTGTAGCTTAGGACTGTCAGTGCTTTATCTTCCTCAAATCCGTTATCTGCCAATAATGGAAGGCACAATGGGTCCTGAAGATAGGGCAGTGGATTTGGTCTCAGGATACTCGCTACTATTCCTGGTCTTTCTAATGATCTGCTGTGTGATACAGAGTAAATTACTCTGCCTCTCTTTGTCCTGATGTCACTTTGTCATGAAGATAGCTACATAAAGCATTTTGAGATCTAAAGATCTTTGAGTTATATGCTATTGTCATTTATTATTTATTCTCTGCTCTTCTGTGTGAGTTTTTAAAAGACATTCTCTGCCAACTAACGCACATTTTTGTGAGGCAAGCAATCCACACTTGTCTGAAGAGTCAGGCTGTGAGCACAATGAGAGACAGGGGTTTTTTTATCTTGTTTCCATAGAGTTCTTGTACAGATAAGTTTCTTACATAAAAATTATGAGCTGATCAGGTAGCCAAGTGTGTGAGTTTTCAACAGGGATATGCAATCTTACAATTTATTTCTATGCATTTCTAGTGCGTTATTATTCAAGGTAGAATATGGTGTGCTTGGCTAAACTGAAGGCTGTTTGAAGTTCATTGACACCAACTGCAACAATATGGTAATGAACTGCCTGGTACAGACTGGAAGCCATCATCTACCAATAGCTGCCACTATAAATGCTGTAATGCTGAGGATTTTCTCTACCAGATGCAGGCTGCAAAGAGTCTTTGAAAAAAAAGGAAATTGGAAAAAAAACACCAAACCAATCTTTTTCCTTTTTTTCCAGTGTTATTCCATACTGGATTTTATATTTTCATTGTTTGCCAGCCCCAGCTGTTGTTTTTATTAGCTTTCCTCAAAAGCTGGCAATAACATAGTGAAGCTCTTTCAGAGCTTTTTCTTTGACTCTTAACGCCCACACAGCTGTAGCAAATGTGATGGGTTCTAGTTGCACGACAGTTTAGTTAGCAACAGAAACAGTTCAAAACTTGGAAGTGTACCAAGAAAAATTTTCACCTCCATTCTGGTCCCTTTACTTAGATGATTTTAAAGTAGTACCTGGACTCAAGTATGTGCCTCTAAACAGTCTTGTGCAGGAAGTCAAACTGGTTGTGCTTGTGCTCCATCCCCCAGAGCAGCAGGCTGGCACAATATAAAGCACTCCAAGCAGGGCATATTACCTTGGCTCTGGCATGATGCTGACTGTGGCTACAGGTTTGCCCCAGTTTGGAAGGTGGGCTTGATTTATGGTCAGCATGAGCTTACATCTGTCTTCAAATGAGCTGTAAACACTCCCCAGCCAGCCCCAAATTTCTTTTGCAAATGGTTGCAGACAGCCTTGCTGGTAAGGACCCTGGTGAAGGCAATTACCAAGGGTGGAACTGGTAAAGGGTAGGGGACCAGCCTGCCACAACCCCCAACACTGAAAAATTGTATCAAGTGCATCTGCTTGCAGTCTGTCAAACAGAATAGCTCCAAATCAGGAGCGCAGAAGAGAAGCTTAACACAGAAATCACTTTGGCAGAGCTCCTACTCCTATTAGAATTCACCCTGCTGTACCTCATCTTTCTTCCTTAGGAACACCACTACTAGCAGCGACAGGTCGTTCAGTTTATTGGCATGCTGCAGTTTGGCTTTCTTTGCTGCAATTATTATCTCTAGTGTCAGCTGCCACTTAATTCTAGTCATGCTGTTTGGTTGTGCTGAAATCCATCATTAAGATCTTTTAAGTTCCAAGCATTTTCTTTATCCCAATCTCATGGAAAATTAAAAAGCAGCAAAGAAAATCAAAAATGTTACTGCTCTTTCATAATAGCTCCGTTTCTAGCATTTCCTGAAAGTTTGTTCCTGTAATTTAAGAGACAATATTAGAAAAAAAGGATAGAAAAGGAAGGTTGGATGGGTAAAGGCTTGAAAGAGAGAATAATGATTGTACAAGTACAAAGTAGATCAGATATACAAAGACTTGATGTTACCAGAAAAATTGATTGCTTGTTCTGTAACAGAGACAAAATTATAGAAGTAATAGTAAGAGAAAATAGTAAATGTGATATATTGCAGAAAGCATTTAATATCACTGACAAAAGGCAAGAGTATGAATAGACCTACAAGGCCAGGTAGTGGAAGTTACCATTCATTGCACAGAGCTAACATTTCAGAGGTCTCATGGTCAACAATTCCCATTAAAAAAAAAGCAAAACACGTGAGGTAAAGACTGAGTCCTATAGTACCAAATCCTGCCCTATGGACAGCGAAGGCATGTCCGTGGTCCCAAATATTATGATGAAATCTACCTAACAGGAGCATAATTAAGGGGTGGTGGGGAAAGAAACAAACCAAAACAAAAAACTCAGAGGACAGCATTTATATGTTACAGTAACTTTATCTTATCCTCCAGCTGTGACATTAAGTCATACCTCCAGATAGCAGATACCTGATTAGCTGCTTCTGCTTTACTGCTATTGTTTCATACTGACTAAGAGAGAGCAAAGTGACTCAATTTTCATTATAAGTAATAGCTTTTTGGTCCTAGTGTGAGGTCCTGACTCATCATGCCTTTTTTCCCTGCAATTTCTGCTGTTCGTGTATGTGTAATTAATAAACATAATGTTGATGCATTTAGTTGCTATAGAAACCATTATTTCTTTAGTTTCCCATGAGGATTCTGAGCAAATCTGCAGTAAGTTTGACCCAACTCTGTCACCTTCTCATAGTCTTGAATGAAATAAGTTATGACTCCTGGGAGGAAAATTTGAATTTCTGTCTATGAGCAAAGTTCTGTAAATCTACATAGCAATTTGTCCCCATAGACTGTTACCAAATGTATTCTCAAGACCTTATAAATTATATCACCCAGAGGAATGGTATTAAGCTTTCTTTCATAACATGAAAACAATCAGTGTTGGTAATTTAAATGTGGTTTGCTTAAACTGACTCTTAATTTGAAAATATTGTAAAATGCAGACAGTTGTTAGAATAAATAAGGTAAGAACAAATGGTAATGAAAAGTCAGGGTTGGATACAACTTATCTTCCCTGAAATGCAGAATACAACAATCCCAAAAATAATGAAAGTATTTTATTCTTGTACCACCCTCCAATGCAGTGAATTTTAGAAACATCTGGTCAACACTGACATTGCAGCAATAAGAAGTTTTAAAAGCAATTCTTGATATTTTAAAAGTATATGTGGTACACAAATGCATATATCAAAATTTGTACAGTTCACAGACATAATGCAACGTGGCGGGAGGAGGTAGACAGAAAAACTGATGGCTGTGAGAGTGACAGGGGAAGGCAGTTTGATATATAAACCATCCCCAAAAACTGGAACACAGGCTATGTCTCATTCCAAATGAGTGCCCCAAACCGTGGAGTAGAGAGGTTTGCTCACACCTAATAAATAACTAGATGCATTGATATAACTTTAATTGGAGGGAACTAAAGCATCTAACAGACCAATCTAATGCTCACAGTGCCTAAATGAGTAAATAGTCACATGATTTGTGTTAGAGTACCAAAACACTGAACTACTGAGATACATGTAGGAGAGCTGATGGCTCCTTCCACTGTGGTCATGCTCTGAAAGAAAGTATAACACTGAATTTTTCTGCAGCATCTGATCGCAGACAAGATCTCTTTGTCACTATCTCTTGTGAAAGATATGTGACAGAATCACAATTTCTGCATTTAGGTGAGACTGACATATGAGATAACCACAGAACTGCTGAGTATGATAGTAATAAGACACCCAAATGTAGGCTCCTACAGAGTTAGCAGCAGCTGAGAAAGAGGCTGTACAGAGATGCCTGCCTCAGCTTGTATCCTGCTTCATGCACTCTGTACATCTAAACCTGGATTTCTGAGCAGAATCCATGTCGGCCCCCATGTTTCGAAAGCAGAAAGTTTTACATTAATCAAAAGTAAGTACTGGTGTATGTATGTGTAGAATCAAAGCCTGTTATATTATGGGCATGTAAATGTATTTAGGAGTGGTCATGGTTCTTTAAGTAAAAGAATTGATGGATAATGTACTCTTTGACAGTATTAAAACACATTTAATAAAAAAGGCTCATAACAATAAAAAAGGAAAATGCCATCTTTCCAAAGCTTTATCCTTTTTTCATTTCTCCGTCTTTTCTCTAAAATGATATCTTGACAGACGAAACTATTTGGGTATTGCTCTTAATGGGCTCTCAAATATGCTGTTATTAGGAAATGTAATGAAGTTCCTCCCCTGTGTTCAATTCACTTTTATTTGTTTATTTTAGGGATGCAGAAAGGGCTGAAATTTTTGCCCCTGTGAACTTCATGGAATAATGGATCATTTCCTCTAATTGTTTTCTTTTTGTTGTTGTTTACAAAAGGAGCACAACTTAGGAGACTTTCTGTAAAGGCCCAGGGATGTCATTATGTCTATTGCTATTCATAATTGGATATCTCAATGTAATTTAAAACTATTAATGAATAAAATAAGAGTACAAGTAAACAAAACATTTTTACGACATGATAGGGTTGTTTTCATCTCTTCAGAGAAGAGTTGATATTTTTTGATTAAAATATCCATTGTGTTTCTTCAGTGTATTTAATAACAAGAGTGAGGGAAAAGGAAAGATAGGGGAAGAGGTTAAGGCATGATCAATTTATAAGGGAACAGTCAATATTTTAAAGACTCAGTGAAAGTCCCTGAATACAGAACTCTACAGCTTTAAAACATTTTTTTACTAATGGTATGACCTGATACTATGGATATTCTCATTTGATTTAAATGCTTTCACTACTGTCTTGCATATGTTTTGACAAGTGAAGTAAATTGTGTGCACCCATGCTCTATTTCAAAATAGCGTGAAGAAGCTTCCTAAGACTATCTTTGTCACCACAGCAAAAGAGATATGAAATAAGGATCGTGTTGGTGAGATCCAATTATTGAAATTATTAGAGAGATGCCTCTGCCTGAATTAAGGTGCAAATAAGACCATATGCTGAAGTCCGCAGATTTTATTTAACAGTAAACGTGGGGAAGAGATAGAGACAGATGGGGGAAGGGGGAGAGGAAAGAAAGAGAGTGACAAAGTAGAAAATAGTTATCACCATTCCATAGATCCAATGAAATCTCAATGGGACTCTTCTTCTGGTCTTCTTGGTGGTTGTAGACTGTGTCCATCAAGTTGGGTGGGATAGGATGGGGGGAAGAGTCCACAAAACTCCTCTTTCATGGGATTTATATTGTTTAGAGTCTAGGTGGGAACACCCCCTATACCGCCACTGGATGATGTCTTATCATGTCTTTTATCAACCATTTCCCTTATCTGGAAAACCAGTTTGACACTTCAGGCAGGCATGTCCTTCTGCACCTGGGAGGCCACTGTGTGCATCCCCAGCAGAGCATCCAACCAGCTGTTCAAGCCATTATCACCAGTCTCCTACAGCACCTGGGGGTTACTGCAGGTGGTCAAAGGTTAGCAGTTCAACCTCTTACACTTGTGGATACATTCTTGACCTGGGGTAGCTGGACAATAGTACCACCTTATCTTATCTCAAGGTCCTTTCACGGTCCAAATCAGTAGGCATACACAGGGAGGAGTGGGCTTCAGTAGATGAGCTGGTGTTTCTTTGCAGTTTGCTACAGTAGACAATTAAGACAATTAATCTTTGCAATTTAAGGCATTAACTATTTCACTCTCTGACAGGTTATTGCATATATTGCCATGGCCAGCTATGTCATCTACATACATTATGACAACATTTGCTGATTTCAGCAAAATGACACTACTTGGTTTTACTCTCTGTGTGCCTTTAGGAAACTTGGAGAGTCCCTTCCACCTTTATTTTGGAGGAATAATACTTTCTTTCAGAGCTAAATATTTTTTTTCCACTTTCTCTTCTTAAGACATGCATTTCCTACATATAAATGCAATAATTTGATGAACTGAACATAACAGAAGCAGTAATGAATTGAAGTTTTATCATATAGCCTCAAAGATATACTTATCTGGATCTGAGAACATGAGGAACATAAAATTAGACACAAGCAATGCTTGTATCCTTTTAATCATAGGTTGATGCATGGCTTACTTCCTTATTTGCCTAGAATAGCTTAAAACTATTTTATACGTAACTCCTGTACTTCCCTGTAGTGTAACTATGCTGACAGAACGTATACTGAAATTTCCCTGTGCCTTCCTGCAGTGTTCTCTCTACAAAGGCAAAATTATACTATCCATGTTTTTCAAAGAAAATCTTTAAAATCACATGAAAGTGTGTGTTGACCAGTCTGTGATGACAGTATTGTTCAACTGGAGAATATCTGGGAATGAGATCCCACATCAATTATAGTTTAGTCACTATTGAGTACCATTAACAGAAGTATTCTTTGAAGAGATTTGAATTGGTCTTGAAAGAAAAGGTGCAAACCCCTAACTCTTTTAAGGATTCAGAGATAAATTTTTTAACTCTATAAGGTGACAGTTTTAAGACACAATTGTCTCCCAAGAATTTCATGCATAATAAGTACACAGTGACTGGTATGAGCTCCATTTTGCTCTTTCCGCTTCCTTGACACTCAGGATTCCACAACAGGTTAGGAGCAAGGCAAAGTGTTCTTATGCCAAAGCTCTTTTGCACACACCCTTTTAAACATAAATAAAAAAGTGGTACAGGAAAAGCTCCCAAAAGACTTTAGGAGAAAGTCTGTGACCAGATAACTGCAAGTGAACAGGAAAATAGAAAACAAGATTCCAAAATTAGGTAGGAATGCAATTATAGAAAGTCCTTAAAATCAAGCTGGAAGGCTTCAAATTCCTATACAAACAAGGGGAGTAGGTGAAATTATTTAAATTAGGGCATGATGTAATGTATGTAAATACGAGTAGATGAGACCTGCCAGGATGATTACTCATTAAAATAAATCATGATTTCATCCAGCAAAGCAAATTATATTAATCCAAACTTGATACCTATGAGATACAAATGAGTTATTACTTAAATAACACCAAGAAATTTTGTCTCTTACTAAAAAGAATATGCAGTTGTGACACTTCTGTCTTTATAAAGTTCTTTCTAAGAAAACATTCTTTTTTAATGCTGCAACGAGACATGCCCCATTTCACATGTTCACGTAACCTAGAGGAATAAATAATGCAGAAACAAGCCAGTAATTAAGTGAAAGAAAAAGAAAAGGCAAAGAAAAATCATGAAGATTTCAGCAGGATACCAAATGAAAGTGTTTGGGGTCAGGTCTCTCCCAGTATGGGACCTTAAGTCATTGATCTGTTTTACTCTGTTAGGCACTTTGGTGTTGTCTCTGGTTGGACCTAATGAAGGAGTCAAACAGTGCGATCAAGTGCAAGACAAGAAGATTAACTGATAAACAGAAACAAAATATACTTTTCTTTATTTTGTCTGTCAACGGGATGAATTTTTTATCTTGCATTGTGGAGTAATTAATAAAATTAAAGTAGAAAAATATTTTTCTTTTTTTGGTTAGCTTATTCATTTTTCAAATAAATGAGGCCAAGAAATAGGTCAAGGTATATTTAACTGTGTATAATACTGAGGACAAACCAGGAATCCAGATGTATCACTTGCCATTGATTTTGGGGGTCCTGACACAAATCACAGACCCTCTAGGATCCTAAGGGGAGAGAAATGTTATCCACACTGCACTCTAGGGGTGAAGTTGAGTCTCTTGTTCTTTTGTTTTCTTTCTTCCAACTTTCTCCTTCTTCCTCTTTTCCTTCTATTCTTTAGCTGTTTCTTTCTGGAATTTTTTTCCTAAAATAAAAATTCTGTCTTAAAATTTTATCATTAACAAAAAATCTGTACCCAAATCTCTTGCTGTTCTCCTCATTTTGAATTGTACGACAATTTACCCAAACTATGTTTTTTTCTATCACTCTAAATGTGTTAAAACAGATTAACATATACAAGGTCTAAAATATTGAATTTCATAATTCAAAGACAAAAAAGATTTGAAAAGAAAATATAAAAAATAATTTGATGGTAAGAATTCCTTGGTGGTTCCTGTGAAAGTATTCAAGGTAAAAAGAACCCCCAGCTTCTATCTGTTAAAATACTTCTTGGATGTCCTCTTTCAGAGCATCTTAGAATGTGTTAACTTTGGTGTCATGAGAAAAATTACTTAAAATATGCCACTTTAAGAAAATTAAATCTGGTGTATGTGTTATGTGACAGTACTCAGCTAGAAATCTTTCAATTTAATATAGTTTTATTTTCTCATCTATACTTTATCATTGGTCAATAAAGCAGGTAAATGATCTTCAGATCCATTTTCTTATTGAAAAAACTATTTCTGTTGTATAAGAGTCTGGCTTTACCAGGAATTATTTAGGTTTATATGCATACAACTTTAAATTTCCTGGAAATTACTGTTGCTTCCACAAATTTTCTTTGATTTTTTTTTAAACACTAGTTATGACAAGTCTTTCATTAGCTAGAGAGAAAGCCAATCCATTTAATGTTGCTATTATACATTTCTTCAATTGAAAACATATTTCCGTATAATTCAATGATACAGCAGTCATAGTTCTATCATTTGGAGAGGTTCTAATAATGCAAATCAAACACATATCTTCCAGCATCTGTGTTTATTGGTGTAACATTGAATTCTTTAAGATTTGGTTTCCATTCAGAAATGTTTCTATACCTGTTCTTTTGCTGCAGTCATTTTCCTTATGAAAGTGTTAATAGAGTTCAGGAAACCTGCCAAGAATTACCTCTAAGTTTCAAGGTCACCTTTCCTGTGTGGTGTAACTGGAATGGCTCAAAGCCTATGGGATAATACAAACAATTTTGCTAGTATACTTGGCTGTTTACCAAAACAGAACATTTCATTTGTATACAGAGAATTTTCCCAATAACAATTTTTTTTTCAGCCACAGCTTTTCATCAACATCACGGAGAGAAATTAAATTGAATATGTCTACAGCCATACATATCACTTCTTGAAGTTAACTGACTTAAGGCAAGTACTTAGTGAACAATATCAAAATTATTGTGACTAATGGACTAGATTTACCTCTTGTTCATTGATTGCTCAGCATACTGTCCCTGTAAGCTGTGCCCTCATCAGCAATCATATTTGTTTGCAGACTTCAAGCCTTCGCTAGATAAATAGAAGGGCGAGAGAGACAGAGAAACATGAAGGTCTGAAACGATCTTTTTCAAGGCTTTGGTCTTGTAAACAGTTCCAACATGCAGAATGAAATAGGATGTTTGTTTAAAGTCTCACTGAATCTGCTCTAAGGCATTCTTCTCACGCATGACATGGTCTGGGACACAGCTCTGCGTGAACAGCACCCTGTCTACACATATCTGAGGCCAGCTCTTTAAACCTCAACAATGAGTATGTCACATGCAACAAAACCTGTTCTCTCTTCTTCTGTTTTTTCCTCAAAATGACAATGATCTCATGACAGCTGGCCTGAAGGAGATATTATTACCTCATGCTTTGAAATGGTTTACAAGCTAGGGAGACAGAGCTTCCTTTCTCCCTTTCTTACAGATACATATACACGCAAACAGATATACAAAACATCAGTATTTGTTAATTTATGCTTCTGAGAAGAATTGGAACTGGACCTAAGATTTAAGTCCAGCCTCTCCAATTTCAGGACAGAGATGAGCTACTGAAGGATTGGGTGTTTCAGCACTAGTACCAAGGTGACAGTTTCTAAGTCCTGCAGAAGGATTTCTATCTGCCTTATGCAAGCACTTAAGTGAACTAGATTTTTTTCTGAATACTTGAAATACATCTAATAATATTGCCTTAAAGGAACTCTTACTAGACACCTACAGCTTAAGTTTGAGGTGGATGCTTATGTTAGATTGGATGATATCATGCATGCCTTTTATTTTTCACAAGGTGAGGTGAGCGGAAATCAGGAAACAGTCCAGCAGCAAGGTTTCTAATGCATACATGTAAACAGTTTGTTGTTCAAATGAAATAATTGTTTGAGCAAAAGAACATCATAATCGGTCTACTTCATCTTGTGGGAAAATTCAAGAGATCCAACTGTTGACTTTTTTTGATAGGAAGTTGCTGTCTTTTTTTTTCCCTTAAGACTAAAGACTAAAATATGGTTGTGAAAAAGGACATATTGTTAACATAGATATTTAGACACAGTACTGAGAATGAAAAGCTTTTAAAACAGTTGGTCTGATATCTTGTCATTCTGTCACCTGAGAATGACAGCCTGATAGGTTGCAGCAAGAGGCAAGAAAATTTCACTTTGAAAAACATCAGCAGCCCTTGTACATCTGTTAATTAAAGCAATCTGCCAGTGTTCCTCTTAGGCATTCAATGAATCAATGTTAAGCTAACGTGACACATTTTCACTGCTTCTGTAATAGAATTGGAAGTAACACATTTATTTATCAGGTGGCACTGATCTACACTTCCCTGTCTGAGGACGGGTTTTGATTGTCACACTATCACCGTCTGCTCTAGGTGTGACATACTGAAGGTTTTCAATCTGTTTCAGTGAAGTTATAAAATAGCACGTGGACCCCATGTTTCTCCTGGAACATTCAACCGTTATTTGAGCCTTGGATTTAAGTTACCAGTATTATTGCTCTATATTTTAACAGAACTGGAGAGCAACAGTTGCTGGCAATACATCTTCGACAAAAAGATTTCTTTACCCTTATTCATTCACAATTTCATACAAATTTCAACTTCAGCTCTAAAGCAGAACTCATGATTCTGACATTTTGTTTTATTCTCAGCAATAATAGCTGGTATAAAAAAAGTACTACCTTTCCACGACTGATGACAAGGACTTAACTCAAGGGACTTACATTAGGTGCCTTTACTCCTGATTGTTAATCCTCAGAGAGGTTTAACCAAGAAAAATTCAAGTTCAGTCTGTTTCCCCAAAAAATGCAAAGCATTGAATTAAGGATAAAATTGCTGGGAAATATTAATATAGAATACAGCATATAAGCAAAATGTGATATAGACATTACATAAAAGAAACACATAAAGATGACAATAGTTTAATAAACTGAACAGAATGACTGAAGATGGAAGGTCTAAGATACAGAGAAATATTTTGTGAAGGCCCTCAGTGAACCAACCAGCTGTGCAATCTCTTCCCTCACCCAGAGATTTGACTGGCAAGATCATTTATGGAATGGGATATCAGTGTAACCTTGGATCAGACTGTTGTGAAAATCAGGAAGGCTGTGGCAAAGAGCTGTAAGAATTCTTGTGGAGTCCCAGCCTACTGGATTAGGAGATGTACTTATTCACAGCCCCTTTCCCTTGCCTGAGCTATATTGCTGAATCTCTATTACTGTTTGTACAGCACCTGATTCTCTGGATCACGTCAATTATGGGGGCTCCTAGATGGCATTTAGGTCAACACTGTTTGATTAATGGAAAGAAACAGGCTCACCAAACTAGTTACCCTTTGTAAACACAGGACGGGAGGGTTCTGGGATTAGTCTGCAATAACTTTTGGCAATCACATTTCAGAATCTGCAGAATGAAAGAAAAGCGTCTAGCCATCAATTTCACATTTCATTACAATGCATCTTACAGCAAAATAAATAAATAAATAAAAAGGACACATAGGCTGGTGCTCTAGTTTTACAGTTTAAAATTGGTTGTTTTTCTTTAATGTCTTGTCTAATATCTGTGCCTACTATAAGGCATAAATCTGAAGCAGCAAGTTTTTAAAGTAGTCAGCATGTCTGGTGTGCTCTGAAACAGCCACTCTTGACTTTGAACAGCACAGCTCCACCAGTGCATCTTAGGTTGCTGCTTTTAAAGGAATGCAGATGGGGTCTTTTCTTGAAATGACGCGATACAAAAACTCATGTGAGTAAGATTTCTTCAAGATGTAGTCAGAAATCTTTAGAAAAATAACACCCTTAAAAAGTAAAACTAATACTTTTAAGAGATTTCACCTTTATAAACTTCAAATATCATTTGTTTTCTATTGTTAACAGAAGTGCCAGCACACTTTGGTTATCCTAACGTCTAGAATAAATACTGTATAATTACTATGAATTGTTATACATATGTGGTAAAGGATATCACACTTTTGCACAAAAATATGATGTGGCTTTTATGCAGGACAAATTTTTAAAAATAGCATAAATGCTGACAGAACAAGGGAAAAAAAAAGTCAGTTTCCATCACCTTTGCAAAATGACCTCATATAGTGTAATCTTGGAAGCTCATAGACAATGAATCACGACTAGTATATTGCATGTGATGCTGAGAGATAAACAGGAAAATAATCCTTGCAAGAAAGAAATCTCACAATGAAATACGAACATGCCCATGTGAAGATATTTTAAAAGTTTCAGTTTTAAACAGGAGCCAAATAACTCAAAACTAACAATAAACTTAACAGACTCGATGATGCCGATAGTGGCAACTTTACAGAATGACTACATTTATCACAGTGGATAGTGAAATTAATCTTTGGAATACAGCACAGATGTCCAACAACTCATTCTGGGTATTCAAGTGAGCACATTTTGTGGAAAATTTGTAAACGTGATTTACTACTCTTGAATCTAATGGGATGACTCTACTCTTTCCTCCTTTTAAACAATATCAGTAAAGAAATTAGAAGTCTCAGAGTGGTAACATCATCTTGCTGAACACTTCATGTGCATTTGCAAATATTTTTAGCATTTCACTTGCACTCAGTATGATATGCTGAAACCAGTAGTTTTTCTAAAAGACTCCCTAATGTCATTTAATGAAAACACTTTCTATGTGTTCCTGTCTGGAATCTTAATTTGTGTTAGGTAAGCCACAAAGAAACACCAAAATCTTTATAAAGAAAAAGATCAGAGAGTCAAATTTTGAGTCCTCCATTTTCAAATTTTGGCTATTTCTGAAAATTAGCCTTATTATTTATATGGGAAATATGAAGGGTTTGCATTAAACTATAATTTTGTAGAAAGGATATGTCCTTAATGCTGAATCCATTTCAGAGGGGAAATCTGATATAATGTTGGATAAACTACCTGAGCAGTCACAATTAGTGCAAAGTCTTGGGTCTGTGATGTAGTTGTTGAACTATTTTCCTAATTTGGACAATCACTGTAATGCACTATTTAATCTTAAACCAGAGAAAAAGTAGATTTCAGTAATTATTGCGTCCACCTCAAAAAATTCTAGATTATTTCTAAATACGTATTTCTAGTGTTCTGTGCAATGTGGTTGTAAATAAATTTTGTAGCAAGTTTATCAGATATTTTAAAACTAGAATACATTTTACCAAGCCTTTCTACAAGACAAGAGATATTCATGTCTGTATTTTACATGTAACATTATTCACTGATTGTCAGTACATACATGATGGTTTATGATGACTTCAAATTTACATAATTTGTTCTGATTCTCAAATGCAGTTAAACGTCTAATTTCCATCAGTGAAATTTAAAAAATAAGGTATTTGAATTAAGATACCTGATATTTTTAGATAGTATAACATTACATTTAACTTGAAATTAGATAATACAGTAATACTACTAATATAAAAGTGATAGAAGAAAAAATCTTCTGAATTCAAAATTCAGAATTTTAGAATTAAAAATTTCTGATTTTTTTTGTGAATTAACTTCTTTTGTACAAGTTCGGAAATACTTTTTTTGTTCTGGTGTTCTACTTTTCTTCAAGTCTCAACTTTGCGTTTGCCAGAATCTGCAGAAGTACTGACCAGTTTTGCAAAAACTGAGGTTAATCACTGTTGCAAGTGGTCCTCCTCCAGCAAAGACAGTGAAGTAA
The DNA here is from genome assembly GCA_013399195.1 of Dicrurus megarhynchus. Classification (NCBI taxonomy): domain Eukaryota; kingdom Metazoa; phylum Chordata; class Aves; order Passeriformes; family Dicruridae; genus Dicrurus; species Dicrurus megarhynchus. The sequence goes on from VXAD01001120.1 coordinate 81,103, forward strand.
AAATATTTTGACTTTTCATTTTCTTAACATTCAGAACAATAATCTGCTAATATTTCCTTATTTAGAAGTTATGTCTTGAAGAAACTGGGCTTCCTGTTCAATCATCATCTGTTTAAAAGAAATATCTAAACACTAAAGGAAGTGCTTGAAAAAAATAGCAGAATTTAATAATTATATATCTAAGTGTGAGAAGAAATTACAGACTCAAAATCTGAGCCTGATAAAATTAATTCTATAATTAATTTATTCTATAATTCAGATATTTTCTCCTTTGAATTATAAAGCACTGAATAAAAAAGAAGACATTTATATTCCAGGTTTTAAATGTTCAAAAATGAGACAAATCACATCCGTGGGTTGTTATTTAGGTAAAATGAAGCTTGCAGAAATAAATTTTGCCAGTTTAAAAGTGAAAATCTATACAAGAGTGAATTCATTGGTCACTATAATTCCAGGAAACTAATTTCATATATTAAATGTAAAGGAAACCCAAACACCTTAAGGTATCAGAATTCATAACTAAAGGAGGCTGGTATATCAAATGCTGTGTAACGTCCTGTCTTCCGTGTGAACAGAGCCTTGAAATATAGTCACCAATCTCATAGATTATTTTATGGAGTATGATGTTTTGTTGACATACTGACCTATATTATTTTATCCAAAGTACTATTTCCTGTGCTGAAAAGGAAATAGAAGGTGTATTGTTCTAACCTTACATCTATATTACTTAGATAAGTGGCTGGCAATGGCTTAATAGCTCCTGATCCTTTGGGGAGCTTAATGCTTTATTCCCTCTGGGCTGTCTGTAGCTATTTTCATGTGACATTATCTTTTCTTTTTCCTCTCTTTTTCTACACAAATTACCATTAACTCTACAAAGGAGAGTGCTCTCCTGAAGACCTTCTGCAAGATAAATCCCTCCATTATTCTCCCAGAGGTTCAATGACACAGTGTGAGTCTCACACATCTCTTCTGTTGGGTTACAAACTATGAAGGATTCAGTAAATAGAATCAAGAAGTCACTCATGAAATCCTAACTACAGTCACAAAGAGATCTGCTGAAAGAAGTCAGGTCCAGATCTGTTGCAACCAAGAATAGTTCATTTCCCATCACCATGCTGTGACTCAGGGCCTGCCATCAGACTGCTTGAGAGCTGGCTAACTGTAGAAGAATATCAGGGATCAGCAAAGCTCTAAAGATATAGATTCTTTAAAAATGTGGACATTCAAAGCCGTTTCTTCACTCTGTTTATGAATATAGTTATGTCTGAGGACTCTGACTTCATACTCATACCATACCAGTGCTCTTGGCAACTCATTAAAATGAGACCTGCAAATAACTGAAAATGTGATTACACCTTTTTGGCTCTAATTTAGTCCCTTGGGGAACCTTTTGCTTCTCTTTTTGCTCATTATTCTTGCTGCTTACTTGCAATATAGCTATAATAAGTTTGTTAAGTTCATCTTGTTTACGTTCTTCTTCTTTCAGCAGGAACATTACTTTCCATAACTGAAGATTAAAAAAGAAATATTCCTAGATATATGTGTACCTTCTGTAGATATCAATACCAGCAGCGTTTTGTATTTTTCTTCCCTAATGAGTTCAAATCATCCTGGTGTCTGATCAAAATGGTAAAAGGCTGGAAATGGTATGCTTCTGTGTCTTATTTTAGTACAATCTTTCTACCTTTATTGAAAAACCTTTTCTTATAAAAAGTAGTAATAAGTTAACATTTTCAAGGCAGCAACTCTAGCAGCATTGACCTAAAATATTCATGCTGACTCACAAAATGTCAATTCTTTGAGAAGGTAAAGCAAAAGCCAAAAAGTGGTATTGTTGTCCTGTGTGTTTAAAAAGATTTATGAATTTAGCTTTCAGAAAAAAAGGTTGTCAAAATGTGAACTTCAGATTTTAATACAAAGCAAAGAAGCAAATATGATAACATATGAGGTGTGAGATGCATAATAAGAGCATTCAATTATTATCAGAAGCATTAAGTAGAACATTTTCAGAACAGAGTGACTTATTGGTGTAATACAACTTTCACTATCTACTGTATCAACTCTTGACTTCACCAATATTTCCTTTACTATTATCACACTAAATAATATTTATTTTTATAGTGCATAACAAAGAGAAAGATTTCAGAGTACTAACCACCTACAGAGGCAAAGTGACTAAGCGATATGTTTTACTTTCTAGTCTGTATTTGAGAAAAAAATTATTTGAGAATGCAGCAAAATGCTTTTTAGTTTTATTGCAGTGAAGTGGCATGCAAAACTGTACTGCTCTGTAAGTACATCTTCATGATTAAGAATATGATGCCTACATAAAACCACAGAAGAAAAGACATGAAGTAAGCAGTTTATTATTTGTATACTGAGAGAAGGCTGCTTTCATGGTTATATCTTTAACTCCATAGTTATCAGATGGGCAATTTCACTAGCAAAATGTTGAAGGTCATTTTCTTCTTCCTCTTTCTTTTTACTTCAGTTTAGAATGTTATCTTTATCGGTGTCTTTTAATTTTTTTTTAATCAGGCCAATTGACCTTATTACACACTTGTTGAATCAGGTTACTGAGTAAATGACATCATGCAGGACAAAAGTTTACAATAGCCATATCCCATCAAAGAGTTGATATTTGCATTTAAAGTCTTTTGAAACACAAATCTGTATTATTAACTCAAAGTCAGCAGACTTAAATCCAGTCTGAATTCCCTCTTTAATTACCTGGATAAATGCATTTGAGTCTTTTCAAGATATGAACACTCATTTTCAAATCAAAGAGATTTTTTCTTAGTCCTCAGGCAATCTGGCCTTTTGAAGTCTGCAGCCTTAAAATCAAGACCAACAATTAACTGTAGCAATATGTTATCAATACTATAGAAAATACTGAATGCTGGAAAGGTTGTTATGGCTACCTATCCCTGAGATATAGACTTAAATCCAATCTTAAAAACTATCCCAATACTGTTTCATCATAATTTGATTAAGAATGTATGATGATTATTCAGACTTTTCTTATTTTGCAGAGTTCAAGGGAAAGTAAAAGAACTATGGAAATCTTAGTGAAAAGCATTCAATGAATTTACCAGGACCATCTTGCTCCTACTTTTTGGTAAAAGCCAGTACAAACACTTCTCACTGTTTACCATTCAGTTAAGCTGGTACTATTGCTAAATACTTCTCACAACACACAAAGATCAGCTGGTAATTAAAATTCCTGATGAAAACACAATTTTACCTTTCATTATCTAAAAAAATTTTTAATATATAGCTTATCAGCAGGGCTTCATGAATTTAATGAGTGTTTTTTGGAGCTGTGAGCTCTTTGCTTAGGAACAAGTTATACCAAACCAAAGGCTGCCATCTTACTGTGAGTCAATTGTCTTGCAAGTTAGAAAAGGTCATGGTGTGTGTATATTATGACAATTTTTGCATTGCAATGCAGCCTCTCCTTCCCCCATACGTGAAGTATGGGAATACAGATGATGATGTCTATCAATTAATTAGGACTAATTATTGCTTGTTGAAAATGATGTAAAATACCATAATTATTTATTTTTTTCATTATTGAAAGATTGGTATATCTCTGGCTAGCCTGAGATATACTTATAGCAGGAGATGGTGGACTGATGCATAGTTATAGTTATTCCAGTTATTGACACAGGAATGAACATGTTCACATGTGCAAGACAGTCATAGAATTACTTGGAAGGAACCCTAAAGATCCATTACTTCCAATCCCCTGCCATGGGCAGGGACACCTTACACTACACCGGGTTGCTCAGGGCCCCATCCAACCTGGCCTTGAACACTTCCAGATGTGGGGAATCCACATGCTTTTCCAGTGCCTTTCCTCCCTCACAGTAAAGAATTTCTTCCTAATATATAATCTAAACCTGCACTTCTTCAGCTTGAGGCCATTCCTTCTTGTCCTATCACTACATGCCCTTGTAAAAAGTCCCTCTCTAGCTTTCTTGTAGGCCCACTTTAGTCTTTCATTATACTTAGGAGATTTTAATGAAATCTAACAAATAACATTTCACGCAGTTTCTTGAGCAGTAAACAAAGAGTGCTCCTATGTAAAAATCACCTTTTTTTTTACAAGTAAAAAGATGTTTTCAATTCACAGAGGCTGGTAACTGAAATTTGCACATTTGACGATATGATGTAAATGTTCTAGTCATTGAAACAAAGCCAAGGAAAATAAATTTCAAATTTCGGTCATTGTTTTTTTTCTTAAGAGAATTTTGATCCCTCTTCTATAAAGTTTAAAATTAATATTATAAGGTATACACATCCCATCCCACCACCAGATGTTATTTCATGTTCATGTAGCCACCGATAAGCAATAGTGACCCAGTCATCTACATGATGACCTTAGTATACCAAAGAGAACAAAGCAGCACTCTTCACACTGAAAGTAATTGGATAATTTTCAAATATTTTTTAGTTTGTCTGAAAACAATCCTAAAGAAGAATTAACACTTCGGGCTGCAAGGTCTCTGAAAAAGAAGCTCTCTAGGCAAATACAGTAAGAGTGGGATGCTATTTTCAAATTCATTAGAAAATAAATTTGCCATTTTCAGGATGGAGAGCCTGTCCTTTGAGGAAAGACTGAAGAAGTCTCTTCTCCCTTGAGAAAACAAAGCTCAGGAGTAAAATCATCACAGTATTCCAGTACTTGATGAGGACAAAGGTTGTCCTTTCACTTCTCAAAGAGCCATGTGGAGAAGCTGAGGGCCAATGGGTACCAGCTGCACTGTGAAGGGTTTCAACTTCATAGAAGAAAGAAACTTTCTACAGTGAAATCATTCATCCACTGGCACATGGTAGAGTGTTCATCACTGGAGGTTTTCTAGATGCAATTGGACAAGGTCCTAGAGTTGGTCCCTTCCAACTCAGAATATTCTGTGAATTTGTGATTCTGATTCTGTGATCTAGGCTTCCTTTCCAAGGAAAGGTTGGACCAGACAATCTTTAGAGGTCATTCTTAACCTGCACTGTTCTATGATTCTAAAAATCAAGAAGAGCATGCTTGTAGTTCCCCAGATCCTCCTTCCAGGCCATTTTGTGGATGGGTGTCACATTGGCCAAGCTCTAGTCATCTGGGACCTCCCTGATTAGCCAGGACTGATGATAAATGAAAGAGATCATCTTTCTGCCAGCTCCCTCAGTGACCTTTGACAAATCCCCTCCAGTTCCATAGACTTGTGAGCATCTAATTGTCACAGCAGGTCACTAACTGCTTCTTCCCAGATTGCAAGGAGTCTATTCTGCTCCCTGTCCCTGTCTACCAGCTCAAGGGGCCAGCTGCATTGAGGATAACCAGTCTTATTATCAAAGATTGAGGCAAAGAAAGCATTAAATACCCCAGCCTTTTCACAGGATTTATTTCTAATCTATTTCACATTGTCACATCCTCAGTGACAATGTTCCTCACTTTCATCCAATGAAGAAAGGAGATTTTCCTTGGCCCTCCTTTTGTTATTGAGGTATTTATAAAAACACCTTTTACTATTTTTCACAGCAGTGGAAATAAGTGATTTGGTATATTTAGTCAATATTATTAGTATTTCCCAGAATGCTTTTTGTCAATTTATTATTTGAAGCATTTAAGAAGCTGATTAAATATGCCAAATATTCTTTATAGGTGAGGGGCTTTTAAGCTAGTCAGAATTAAATATTTACCAGAAGTGCTGGTCTTTTTCCAGTTGCTAGAGAAATAGTCTAGACAACAAACTAATTCCACATGCCAAACTTGCTCATGGCTAAAATTCAGCAGGTGAACTCCCAGCAACAAGAATTGTTTAACTTCTCTTCGCAGGTTTCTGCATGGATATATTTGGACTTGTTTGCGCTTTTCCCCCATTGACCTAAGTTTGCCTTACTACTTTTTGTCAGCTGTTGAGTTGTTTAATAAAAGCCATTTCTTTTGTAGTGCCACAAAAGTGACTTGTCAAATTATGAAGTCTTGTAAAGATTTGCAGCAGATCAAAAAGGAAAGCAGTCTTTAGATCAGTAAAATGTGATCCAACAGATGACACTATGTAAATAGGAGCTTTCATAAACTGAGTTCTACTCTCGAGTCTGTACAGAACCTGAAGCCTGACTGTCAGTATATTTAAGCCAAATCCTATATATATATATATAATTCTAAAAAAAATCTTCATTCTGAAAGTTCTGTATTTTTTCATTGTTTTTTACTTTTGAAAAAAATAGTCATGCTGATTAATTACCTGGAAAAACCCACGCTTACCCAACAGATACTAGTTTCCAAGATATATCCTTGCTGAGTGCAACCGTTGGGTCTTTTAATGGCAATCACAATATGTGAGCCTGTCTGGAATTTTATTAGATTGCCATTAAGAATAATATCTCATTCTCCAGCTCTGCTGAGTATTTTAAAGAAGTAAAATAATCAATTTTGTGCTTCAAATTTGGTTTAAAAAGCGACACCATTGTGTGGGCTGAACTATTGCAATGTAAGTTTGGCCTGCATGAGTTAAAAGATTTTGGTGCCCAAATTTTTACTGCTAATTGTCTAAGTTCTTTAAAAATAATTCACCAAAAGATATTTACCCAGCATCTGTTTTCTTTTGGGATTTACTTTCCTGCTGGAGATATTTCTAGCATTTTTTTTCATTTTTTATTGTGAGTGTTATAATATCCATGGATTGCTATGGATACAAAGATTTGGATCCATCTATTAACCTCCAAAATACTTCAGAAGCCATGTAAGGTTCAAATCAGGAGGGAAGAAAAAGAGGACAAAAATGAAACATATGCAGGACAGCTGCTAGTCTTTCTCTCTACACTATAATTAACTAGATCAACAAAGAAGTGAAAATTGTTTTTTGTATTTACTTAGATCTTCAAAGATTGGGAAGCTAGTAAGATTATTCTATCACTGAATAGTTGCAGCTAGAGTTATTGGCACTTGATTATCCTGGCAGCCAAAACAGGCTATAAAAATTTTTGATGCCAGTATATCAAAGTATACACTCCAAGAACAAAAGAAACTAACTTCCTATTTTTGAATATATGTTTATATATGTATTCATTTAGGTAAGAGTGGACAAATCATTACATGTAGAGCTCCTTTCCTAAATTCTGATGTGTACAACACTCTTTCCACCATGAAATAATATCCAAAATCTTCAGAGGTTCACGTTTTGGCTTATATTCAATAATGCATTATCCCTGAATAACAAAAAAATGTCCAAATGCTATCCAGCACCTAACCAAACAATATTAAAATTATCAGGTCAAAATACTTTGAAGCACACTTACTTTAATTTTATTGTTGATATTATCTACATATAATCCTTTAAATATGAACAATAATATCCATATATAAATAACTGTAGGTACCTGTTCCAAAAAACAGTTTCTGGCACCCCAAGTTTTCCTTCAGACTGAAAGTGGGACACAGAGAAAAGAGTATCCTGTTATAGCTTGTGTTCATTCATACATAAAATTCAGCATAAATGTAAAAATATCAGGTCTCTTGCACATTATGTTCTGTTTATTCTGAAAGATATTACTTACCTGGAAAACACAACAGGATATATAGCATATAGTTTCTAGGGGAGGGGAGGGAAAGGGAGGGGAGGCAGCAGGAATGCAGGCAGGCAGGCAGGCAGGAAGGAAGGAAGGAAGGAAATGTTGACTGTTAAAATTTACTCTGTCGGTTTAGTAGCCAAATTGTGCAAAATTTTCTTAAATCATGACCATATTCTTCAGAATCACACCCTAATCCTGCCAGCAGAATGTGTGTTTTCTTGCAGTTCTGGGTTTGGCATCATCAGATGCCAACTGCATGTTCTTTTATTCTGTAATAAATGAGATTTCCAATATGTACTGACAATTTTTTTATAATAAAAACAAAGCTAAATGAACTAAATAAATAATGGGTTCCTGTTATGCTTGTCACGCTTAATTTATTAAAATCCTGAAATTTAAACAAATTTTCTGATTTTTCATTTCCATCTGTCAGTTCACCCATCCATTTTTGCACCTTTCACTTCCATGATATTTGAGCAGCCAGCATAGATTGCAAAGAAAATTGATGTAAACCAGTTTTGAGGTGTGCCTAATTTTAGCTGATTTAACTTCCTGAATCCTTAAGGTTACATTTTTTTAGTAGGACTATAAACAGCTCTCTGAGATCTGCATTTTCAACATAATTTTGTACAATGACATCATTTAGACACTTACATATTTCTAGGAGAAGATTCAGTTCTATCTGAATAAAGATACACTTGCCTTCTTGGACCTGTTTCTCTTATTTAATCAATTGTAATCTTATGTTTAAAAATGATAAGACCTCTTACAGGCTTAGAAAGACTAAATGAAGAACATTTAGCAAATATATGCAATAGCAAACATAGCTGCTAAAAGAATGCAGATAATTTTTCCTGCTAAAGCTGAGTCTTGCCATCCAGCCCTTTGAACATCTAGAACTTCTCCCGTCTAGAACTTCTTGCTAGATTTGAAATTATTAATTAGTAAATATATTCTGGAAAAATATACCTGTCAATCATACCAGTGACAAACCTGGGATGGCTGAACTATGAAGACAGGAGGATAATCAACTGTCAAAGTTGCCTCTGTTCTCCATTTTCTCTCTGTGTGTAATTTTATACATCTCCCAATGATTCATTAATCACAGGTTATTGGCTTCTCCCCTTTCCACATCTGTCTTTTTAAGACATCTCTATTCTAGCCACTGATTGTACAAAAAACCAATCTAACTGTACAGAGAGTACAGCTCAAGAGAGCCCCAAAAAAACAAAATAAGAAAAGGGGGAAAAACTCTACATAAATTCCACAGGGAATTTGGTAAGGGAAAGTCATTACCTGAATGTCTCAGGTGGAGACAGATCAGGGCTGGGTCTAAGGTAAAAAGCTTAAGCGGTCCAAAAAACATTTGTATTGTCACAGTGCCAATTCACAATAGCATCATTAGTGTTAATCAGAAGCTGTGCTTTTTCATTATTGCTATTAGAAGTGCACATCTGAAACCTAGATGAGGGCAACAGACTAATACAAAACAAAAGTTGAGCTTAGGCTGTTATTTAGGTCCAATGCATGAAAAAAGCTGACAAGAGTTTGTAATATCGAAAGTTTTTTTCAGAAAAACAGCTTTCCTTTTTTTCCCCCTTTCTTCATGCTAGGCTGTGTCATCCATTAACTATGAATCCCTATGGAAGGACTGCATTCACTGTCAGTGGACAAAGACACCCCTGTCTCTCCCAACTTCCTCAGAGAGGAGGGTAAGTAATTGTTTTCTGCTTCACACACAGCTCCACAGCTCACACATGTACTGACAGAGGTCTTGTTCCTCATTACTCTTCCCTCCATCTGTACATTCTCCCAGTAACACTTTAGTCCTTAAGTAACAGCTAAAGAAGGAATTTAGCAATCAATCATATTGCAAATGTAATTTTGGGAAATTATTCATTTCAAGGCATTTTTGAATTATATTTTTTCAGTTGGGGAACAGAGTTAGATGCAGTTGCTACTGAACACTCCCCTCTTACTGCTTCCTGTTTTATAGGCTTTTATTATTGTTTTGTATGGACCAAATGAGACTAAATTCTAAAATTTATGGATGCCATATTTACAGTACACATCAGTGAACAAGCGTCAGGAAACATCAGTTTTATAGGGGAATTAAGTGAGGTTGTTACAGCAAAATTTATTGTTTAGTCCATGAAAGCTCAGACTTGAAAGGTTAGGCCACAAAGTAATAAAGATAGAACATCACAATCATAATCTCAATAAGCAGTATAACATGACTCTAAAATAAAAAGGGACAGAAAGTGACAGAAATATATAGGCATTGCTAATATAATTTCCAGTTCTATTAAATTTGTCTATGAATCTGGAATGTGATCACTGAATTATAGGCTGTCAGAAGAAGATTTTCAGGTTTCCTTCTTTCTTTTCTTTTCCTCCTTCCTTTCTTTCCCATACATTTCCTGAGAACTACTTTGAAAACACTCTTAATATATATTGTCTTTGCAAAACAGAAGAAAGAGATCCTATAGACCATGGAAACAAGAGCCACTCTGGCCAAACAAGCAGAAAATACAGCCTCACAGTTTACCCACAAAATTTGTTGTGCCACCAAATGGCCTGCCTGTTGCTCTTTATTCACCCTAAGACTACAGCTCTCCAACAGAATGTAAATAGATGTAAAACAGTGATCAGGTCACAAGACCACTTGGCAGCAAGGAAACACAATGTAACAATAAATACTGGTATATAAAATCAAGTCCTGGATTTTTAAAAACAGTCATCTGTCAAGCCAGCACAATCCAGCACTGTATAACATTTGACTCCTTTGTTAAGCATATGCAGTGTGTTAAGTAGCTGTGCGAGTTTAAAAACAGTCTAGTTTTTGGTGTGTGGGAACAAGCTGCTGAAAGTTTTATTATGTATGACACAGAGCCAATTGCTGAAGGCTCTGACGATGGGCAGGTTAGTAGCCCAATTAGAGAAGTTGGTAATGCCTCTGTGATGACACATTTAAGAAAGGAAAAACTGTGGAAAGCTGTCTTTTCTTCTCCCAAGGGGTAGTGAGGCGACCACCGGGGCCCATCCCAGTGGGGGCTGCTTGGGCCCTCCTGAGCCAAGCCCACGCAGCCGGGGCCGCCCATGCAGTGCCAACGGGGACCATGTGGCCAGCGACGAAAACATGGCGAATGATTCCCCGATATGGAGGCCAGAAGAAATCAACCTTTTCAGAACAGTGAAGCTCTATAAGAACTTTTCAATTGATGGAACTCGAGAGGAAACAAACCTACAGACACCAACTTTCTTCTGAGTCAGAGAAAAGGAAAAGTGAGGACATGTGAAGAGAACCAACATGGTGGCACCAAGGTCAGTGAAAAGAAGGAGAGGGAAGAAGTGCACCAAGCGCCGGAGCTGAGATTATTCTGCAAGCCTTGGTGAGGACTATGGTGCAACAGACTGTTTCCCTGTAATTCATTAGGTGCATGGGGGGACACAGAGATCCACGCACAGCCCGTGAGGAGCAGTGCTGACGCTGGAGTGTGTGGATGCTACAAAGCTGTGATCTGGTGGAGAACTCGCGCAGAGAGGACCCTTGCTTCCAGAGATAAAGAAAGAGAACCCTTGCTTCCAAACTAGAACAGCTCATCCTTAAAAGACAAAACCCTATGGACTAAAATGAACCACGCTAGGCAGTTGTGGGAAGACTGCTTGGCCTGTGGGAGGGACTCACGTTACAGGAGGTCAGGCGGACAGCTCTTTGGGAAAGTTAAAACCACGCTAGAAAAGTTCACAGAGAACTATCTCCCAATGGAAGGATCCCACGGCACAGCAGAAGAAACTTTTTTTCCTTAAGCATACTGAAGAAAGATTTTTAAGAAGTGAAAGACTGACTAAAACCCCATGGTTTTGTCTCCTTGCATGGTCGGTGGAAAGAGGGAGGGACTAGGAAGGAAAGGTGTTCCAAAGGTTTATTTTAGTTCTCATTACCCTTTGTACTTTTAATTCTGTTAATAATAAATCTTCTTTATACTGTTTAAGAGTTGAACCTGTTTTGCCTTGAAATGTTTTTCCCTTAATCCTTATCTCAACTCATGAAGTTTTTGTGTTAATTTCCCCTCCTCTGCTCAGCTGTAGCAGAGGAAAATAAGTGGATAGTTTTTTGTGAGTGCCTGGCAATTAGCCAGTGTCAAACCATGACAGTAGCTAAATCATCAATAAAGGTAATGGTGTTCTCAGGGGATATACCTGCACTCCAGTTGCCTGTAGCTGCATTTACACTGAATAGTTGGTGCAACCTGAGGACACTGCAAGACCATGTTCCCCAGCCACAAATACTATGTAGCTGTTTGAGGACCCGTGGAGCATGGCAGTACCCCAGATGGCACAGCAAGATTTGCCATCTGGAGGGCATCACACCTCACACACTGTGTGGACATGCGTGCTCCTGGACACTACCTGTTGGAACCCTGGGTTCAGATAATTTCAATCTTTCAGTGCTGACAAGCAATGAACTTCAAAAGCACACTACATTTGACCTTAGGCTTCCTAGATTATGTAATAGCACTGAGGTTGTTGCTGNTCCACTGTGTTAACAAAGAGGCACACTCTGTGCACTTATACTATAGATAAGAAATAATAAACATCTAAGACCAAAGAAAAAACTCTGTCTCTTTCTTCTCAATTCGAACTCTGAGTAAAACGGACTCACGAAAACAACAAAATAATAAAAGAAGAAAACCAATAACCACCCACTCAAAAACCTCCAACCTGGCCCCAATGCCTGCCAAGCAGCATTGCCTGCTGCTAGGTCACTGTTACCAGGCTGAGTGCCCAGCATGCCTGAGTGGTGCCTCTCCACCTAGAAACTCCACAGTAGGTGTGGAATGGACCAAGACTACACAACTACACCTGCCGCAACAGCAGGGATCTCCTGCCAGGGGCATCTCGTGACCCCTTGAGGACAGACTCCACACTTTTCCATGAGAAATGGTAGGTTGCAAGAAATTAAGTCAGGTGTAAGAGCTGCATGAGAGGACTCCTCTGTGGTGACAATGCAGAGATGCAGCGTCAACACCTGGACACACCACAGCACTTGCTGTCAGCATACCTTGGAAAGAATTTTAATGTAGTAGTTATGCTAATAGTAAACTAAAATAATAAAGAGAGAATTTCATACCACAATTAGTTTTAAGTGTAGATATACACACACAACATAATATAAAGGAAAGTAGAAAAACCTGAAGAGTACCAGCTCTGCTATGTTGGTCTATTGCCTGTTACACACCTAACATGGCTTTCACTTGCACCTGCTGCACTTCAGCCTTTCTACTTTTGGATCTTCAAAATTTTCAGGTAACTTTTCATCAGTCCAAGTTTTCTGATTAACTAATTGCTTCCTCCTGCTGGAACAGATATCACAGCAAATGAGCATGTTGGTGACACACAGAGACCTGAACTGCCAAAGGCTGATTATCCCCGCTCACTAACACACCCAAGGCTGCCCTGTTCTGAGGCGCATCAAGTCTAGAAGACAGTCTGACAGAATTACAACTTTGTTGTGTTTCTCTCAAAATATTCATGAATCATAGATAGATTAAAATATTTCCTATGGAAGTATTCAACATACACTACTTTCATGTTCCAAAAAACATCAAGATTTGTATTGTGTCTCAGGTTGCATATTATTGAACTTACTTTTTATGTTGAATAAAATATCAGTGTTTATATTGATAGAACTGAGTATCTTCCTAATACACACAGAATACTGAAATCACTCACAGCATCCTGCCTCCTGTAAAATTCAGGAAGGCTATGATGAAAAATAATTTAATACAATAAAATAACAGTCCTCTAAATTCCAAGAACTATTAGTGATCTCAATATTACAAACATAAAAAATTTAAGTCATTGCTAGGACTGTATCTTTTATCTGTGATGAAAAACTATATTTCCTTTCTAGTTTATTGCCATCATGATTGTCACATTCTGTAAGCTATAATATGCTAATTAATTAGAAAAGCAATATTTTCATAAAATTTTCCATATAGCTACTCTCTGAAAAGGGTATGAGGTGTATCTGGTGTTAGTCAAATTCTGTTGAAGTAACTTAAATGTTGTTTGAGCTACAGGAGCAAAATTTAGAAACATGATTTAATATTTAACAACAATGAAAAACTATTTGCCTCTTTTACCTTCTCTCAGAACTGCACAGCACAGAAAATTTCTCTGCTATCAGCTCAGAAACTGCTGCAGGAGCAAGTGCACCCTCAGGCCATGTGGCATGCCTGAGGAGCCATGAGAAGCTTTCATTATAAAATATTTTAACTATCTTTATTCACAGCACCTACCAACACCCTGTATCACCTTGTCAGCACTGAACTCCCTACCATGAGCTGCTGGGAAAAGAAAAAAACCCTGGATTCTCGGTTAAACCAGCACAGCATAAGTGTGCCTATCTAGTACTCTCTACTCCTAGATTTACCCCAGCATGTTAGCTGTTGACAGGGTGATACTTTAAGCCTGTTCAGAGATCATGAGGTAGGTGCTATTTGTGGTTAGAAAATCTGCAAAAATGTACTTGTTTTGCCTTTATGCATTTGCTGTTACAAAATATCAAAAGGCAATCTGTCATACACCATAGTAACAATTAGTTGTGTGAAAAATTATCTCTTCAGAAAGAAATATCAAAAAGCAACTTTATAATTAAACAAGGACGATTGCTTTGATTTTGTCTTAAATTTCATATGTTCGTAAAGTCAAATGTAAGTAAAAAAGATTCATAGAAAATATTTATATTATATACTGATAATTTGTGCAGTTGTGAGTTTAAATTGTCAACATAAATAGACCCATGGGCAAAAATTCAACATTGCTGTTCAACTTCAGATTCTGTTTCTTCAATGCAAAGGAAGGACACATTTAATCATTATCTCCAAGGGACAAATAAGATTCACATCTGTCATCATAATAAAAATCAGACAAATTTATTCTAACACAATCATATCTTTTCATGCTGGTCTTCAGCTGACGTTAAAGATAAGCTTGGAGGAAAAGATGGATGGGTAGAGGAAAACAGAAATGGAGAAAAATCAAATTACAGAAAACAGGAAAGAAATTACCTAAAAATGACAGAAACAGAGAGGGGTAGCATAAACCTCTCATGGTATCTGCAGAGATAGTTGAAAATTGCACCACAGCAATTTAAATGCACATTAAATTAAATTATATCTTTACCAGAAGCGTTCACTCTTTCAATGTCCTAAATATTGACAGATTTTGTTAAAATGGAGAGTATAAGGCACTTCTAAATATTATTGGAAATTGGTTTGCTAAATCCTCCAAACTGTGTCAAGATACACTTTGCTTTTTTTTTATTCATTAACACATTTTTTTTACTGGAAATAAAAATTTTCTAGTCACATGTTTTTACCAAAATTATTTTAATTAGACATATTTTATTGTGCCCAACATTTTATTTTAATAAAACACAGGCACAAAGCATTGTAGAATGAATACTGGGTAAGAGAGAGACAGCAAACAATGTACAGCAGGATCTTGCTCTCTCCTGACTTGTGACACAGACTGTGATTCATGATGCAAATGTTGCTGATGAAAATGGCTTGGTAGTTTGCTTAAATTTTTTTATTTTTTCTATTTTAAACTATTTCAAAGAACATTTGCCCCAGGAGGTAAATACAAATCTCATCAGGAAATCTCTCTTTCCCCTGCCCTCTTTCCCTGGAGTTATCCTTGCAAGACCTTTCTAGAAACAAAAGGGAAATAGATTGTTTAATTGATTAAATTAATTACTTCTATTTCATTAGTTGGTGATCTTTGCAACTCTCCTGCATAGGATGAAGGAAGTTTTCATGCAACAGTGCAAAGAAAGTATCATGTTTAGAAATAGCTTATTGGAACTCACTAATTCATAAGCAAACTGAAATTTAAGAAATCAAGCTGAAGCTTAGTTGGATGGGAAAATTGAACTTTCTGGGGCAGTTTCACTCATACATGCTTTGCCTTCAGGATGCTCCAGGTCCACAGATGGGCCAGCATGTAGCCATACCTTCTCCATGAACACTGTCCAATGCAGAGGGCACTAACAGCCTTGGTATATCCACTTCCCACCTAGTTCACCACCCAGGGGTAAGCATATTACGCCAAAAGCATGGGCTTTCACTCTCAGCTCCTCACAGATGCTGTAGCTTTCAAGCTGGTGCAAATAGAGCCAAAGCAAACTCAGGTCTCCTCACAGAAACATGGAGCCATCCTGAACTAGGGACTACCCCTAACCTGACACTGTCTGCCCCAAATCTGAATTTATTTTTTAGAGTCGCAGCTTTTAAGAAAAGTGGAAAGGAATATCCATGACCAGATAGGCCTGAATGGGAAGCCCACATGAACTCTTACACCCTAAGCAAAGAAACATTGGCTTAAAAGAGTGAATTACCTCTTAACATCCATGTCTGTACTGGTAGAAGAAGCTATCTGGTGAAACCTGGTGAAAGTATGACATGATAGTGTAGAAGGACTAGAGTGGAGGGGAAAGGTCTCACTTGCAAAGTATTCCTGTTAAAGAGTGACTGACTGACTGGGGTGCATACTCTGAAAGGACAGAGATGGCCTTATTGTGATGAGACCCCTTACTTACTCAGAATACCCCTTACTTCTCTCCTTACTCAGCCTGTGTTGTTTTAATGGTATGAGGTTTTATACAGGTAAAGCTTTTGAATTCAAAGGGAATGTCATTTCTGTTCTTTAGGTTGAATTTAGGCAAATCCCTTTCTAAGTGTTCACAGATGTAAAGTTATCTTTCACAAGCAACTGACACCTGTAGTAAAATTTTTATCTGTTTTTATGAAAATGACTACTCCTTCTTCTCAAAATAATTACCTCAGAAAAAGAGTCCTACCAGAAGAGAACCACTAACACGCTGGTCAGAATCTGCCATACTGTCTTCTCACAGGAAAAACCCTCTTACCAAAGGCAATTCCACAGAATAACACTTTGCAGCCTTCTGTAGCAGAACACACTCTCTTTAACAACTGAATGCAGTAAAATGAACAGATAGATAATAAATTAGGAAGATTAAAATACCCAGTCCTATCTTTTCTCAAGATTAGACCCAAGAACTGTAACAGGAGAACATATGTATTTTCTGCTTCTTTCTATTCTTCATATCAGCAATATTATTTTTTTAACTACATAAAAGCATTAGTTACAAGCACTGATTTCTCTTTACAACTGAAATCCAGAATACCATATGTCTCTATTGAGTGGTGTACTTGATTGATTCTTTTCTGTCTCATCACTTAAACATGATTGTTTCAGATAAGCGGCATTTATGGCAAGAGAATTAAAATTCAGAAATTGTTCACTGAGTTTAGATGTAAGCTCATGTCTCAGATACACAAATTACCATCTTATTTCAACATCCAAAAGTATGGCAACTGCCAGCAGTAGGTGATGAGGAATATTTTTGTCTCCTCTCTCTGTGTGTGAAGAGCTCAGGCCAGCTGTTCTATCATGGGGTGGAGGTGGGCGGGGGAGAAATCTGTAATGTTCATGGACAGCCTAGGGCATACATAGGAGCTCCTTAAAAGCTACTGAAGCTACTTCAGTCTTCCAGACGGAAAACACAAAATTACAGCATGCTATGAAAATCTAATCATCATCCAAGCAAAGTTTTAAATCAGCAAAGAGAAATTGCTGTCTAATCCAACATAAGTAACCGTTTCTTTCTCCCACCTTCTTGTCATCTCAGTCTCCCTACTGTCTGGGTGCCACCTCATTCATTTCCATGAGTTGCTAACTGCCTTTTATTAAGCACTGTTTCTAGACATCTGATCTGCTGTCAGACAGAAAGGCAACGGAACCGGGTAGAACTTGCTATTGAAAATCAAGATCCACACGAGAAGAAAGAGCATTAAAGCTGGCCAGAGGAAACAAAATATTTGGCTACAGCATAGTGGATGAGAGGAATGATACATTCCCTTGTGCCAGTTGCTGAAAGGTCTGTGCATTAACTACAGTGATATGAGCCGGAGGATCGCATCTGGCAGTGTTGCTGGGAGTATTCTCCTCCAGCGAATATTGTAATGGACATTTGTAATGTTTGATTACATTGACAAGGCATGCACAAAAGGGACAAGTACACAAGCAGACACATAGCACTGGAATGGAAAATCTAATCATTAAAGCAGAAAACATTCTTTTGAAATAGCTATGGACAGAGCAGGATGAGGCTGCTACAAGCCTCACAAACATACCACCTTAGCTAAGAGACAGAAATCACAGCTAGAAAGGTTAGATGGAGAAAGAAAACATATTTGTTATTCTTTTTCATGCTAAACAGTGTTTTTTCAGGGTTAATCATTCAGTCATATTTGGTCAGAATACTCGAAACAGTATGTCCTTCATTTTGAACTTCCAGACTGGAGGTCCCATGGTATGGAAATTAACAAAATGATGATGATAACAAAAACCATCTCAGGTGAGCTATTTCTTTTCCCCAATAATTCCAATAGGGATTTGGGTTTTTGTTTTGCTATGTGTTGTTTTTCTCAAGTGCTGGAAAGGGCAGCCTGTCTATAAAGTTATCTGTGGGACTGAGACATTATGGGGGAGTGATAGGGAAGGAGATGACTTAGATGAGTCTGCAGAAGGAATGAAAGATACTCAGTGAACTGTAACAGCCCTTCATCACTTGTGCACATATCAGTTGTTATAGCTGATGCACTTAAAAAGTTCATTCTCCTTCTAGAAATAGAATGTGCAAAATGCTGTGTGATAAGTAGTCCAAAGTAATAAATGCCAGCTCAAAATCTCAGGGATGGTTCGGCCTGTTACATAAAATTTTGTATCAGATAGGCAAAAGACTGAGATGAAAAAATACCCAGACATGTAAATTAGATGGCTGAAATTGAAAGACTTGCAATAAACAGAGTTGCAGGCTTCTTGTCAGAACACAACATAGTACTGGAATAAACTGAGACACCTCTGGAAGGTACACTTATTGTAATATTTCCAAAAAGTGTTAGATTTATTCATGTTTATGAGAGTGGAATGTCACTTTTAGGCAGTGTTAATTGGACAGTAACCAAAGGGATGCTGATGTCTCAATTTCGTTTCTACTTTTTCCAGACCACCACTTCCTATGGTTTTAGGGTTGGGCATATCTGTATTTGAACTTCCCTCACCATATCATATCAGGCATCCTGAGTGGAGCAAGCTAGAAAAATAAAACATTTGATGCAATTTAGCTGATTTTTACATAATGCCACCTGTTGGAACTGGGTTCCCATTATTACCCTTCCTTCATTATTTGTTTTCTTTTGTCACCTTGTTTCTCCACTTTTCTATCAAACTAATCATATCTTCTGGTTAACAAAATTCTGGTTTAGTGTGCCAGGGAAACTTGTTGCGCTTGTTGTAATATTATCAAGAACTACATTTTCTTGAGCACTCTGATCTTGTCACACTTTTGGCAGATGTTAGAGTAGCTGATAGCACTGTCTGTGAGGCCCCCAATGATACAATTATGAAGCAAATCCCAAAGGCTGGTCACAGTTTTCAGTAGAAATGACTAATCCAAGAGTAGCAGCCAAATCATCACTTTCTGCCATGGTATCACATTCAATGCCATTTGACTCCTCAGAGCTCTCTCATTCACAGGCCCCTAAGTTGGCAGAACACCTGTGTTTCCTACTTGGACAGTTTTCTGGTACCTCTCTCCTTTCCTTCACAGTCTGCCCAGCTGGTAAATGCCCATATTGCCCGTTTTCTCAGGCTGGTTATCTTTGGATATTCCAGCTTCCTTGACTTCCTGGACACTTACCTTTCTGGGCTACTGAGCTTCCACAGAGACAACGTTTTTGGATACCCAGAATTCCAGCTGTCCTTCTCACAAGCCAAACTAAAATTGAAAGGTGCTACAGGAAACAGGATTATAATTTAGTTGGTGGACCCAGCTAATACAGAGACAGGTGACTGCCCCACAAAATAAGAAGGCAAGGGCCATGAAAATATTTTCCATGGATTTCATTCCTTTCCCACTATTACATTTGGCTTTGTATGTATGAATTTTCTGATGAGATTGATATTCTGTTTACCAGCCTGGTAACATTGCATTTGTACTCAGGTCATCCACAGAAAAAACCTTATAATAAGAGAAAAAGAATCTGATGCATACACTCATGGAAAGAAAAACTTGCTAGAAAGGAACTTGGTTGAGCTTGCACAGCAATGTGATGCATTATGAAATTCTAATTTTACAGCTGAAGTTTGCACTATTCACAATTTTTTTTTAACCTAAATTTAAATTAACTTATATCTAACAAGAAAAAAACTTTGCAATATATTATTTACAAAATTTTAATTAATTTCCTTCTCACCTGTATATTTTATTTGCAATTTTGAATTGCAATATAGCACAGTTTTGACACCTGTTCTAACAGAATAAGTAAAGGAGTAGACTATTAACCTCTGTAAGGTCCTGTATTGATCAGCTATGGGACACCCGACAGGCAGATTTCACAAAGAGTAGCTGATAGAGAACTGAACCACTCCAAGCCATGGATTCCACTTTGGGTTGATGCCATGTTTGATCCTCCTGACACATTTGTCAGTTCTGGTTCTCTTTTATTTCCCCCCAAGGCCTGCCAGATCGTTTCACTGTTCTTTGAGTGTGCTCTCACAGACTTCTCATGACAAATCAGGCACATTTTCCCAGAAAATTCTATTTTTGCTGGTTTAGGCTCCAATTCCAGTCCCAGCCTGCCTTTCCCTCCTCTCTTACAGTCCCTCCAACCATTCCACTTGCAATCAGCTTTTTATTCAGTGTTTTGTCAATCGTTTGTCTCTATAGCCAGTCTTACATTCTACATTCCTTTATCTGCCTTCTGATTAAATTAGACTCACTTTGAAAGTAGCCTCACTCCCCAGTCCATAGTTTTTCTCACCTTTCTTTCCCAATTCCTTGGCTCAGTCCAATTTTATATGCCATGCATCTTTTAATTTCCTATCCCCTTTCATTAGTCCTTTCTCCTATATTCTAGCCAGTCCTGGTCTTCCTAGGGTCCAGCACTAACCTCATTAGTCATCTGCTTCTGTCTCTGGGTATCTGATTCCAACCCAGATCCTCCCACTATTCATTTTGCTTTTTGTGGCTTCCAGTCCTTCAGACAGACAAGGGATAAAAAATCCTACACCTGCCTCTGTCTAACCAGTCATTCCCCATATTCCTCTGGTCTTCTGGCTCAAGAAGTAGCCCTTAAAGCCCCAATGTCTTGTGTTCTGCTGCCAGTTCCTGACACCAAATGCAAGTATTTGCTGCATATCAGAGCAATCATTTGCAGACCTGGAGGTCTTAGATTGTGCAGACTACAGTAAGTTTTCTGCTATGAAACCACAAAACTATAGTGTTCTGAACTAAGCTTGGCTTCTACTGTAGATCTCAAGGAAGCCTTCAAAACAGGGCTACATAGAGTCATGATAAATACAGCTTGAAACCGTAGTCTGTCTTAAATTTACTGTCAGTTGTATTTTCCAAAAATCTGTCCTGTGTATTAGTGCATAGTTATTGGGATGGAAGGCAACACAGAAGAATCAGAGAGATAAAGACAGACCGAAAAATAGGTTTAATGTTTAGATAGTTAAATCTCTTCCTTCGTTGAAAAAAACAAAAAAAAAAAGAAGTGAACTGTGGGAAGAGCATCCTCACAGCAAACAAAAAACCATATTCTGCATCCAATATTTCTTGCAGAAGCAGTTAGTCTGACACTGAAGAAATGGCATTTTTCCCCATCCAATTTCTATGCAATCAAGGTTCTTGTCACATTTCCTAGGAGAAAGCACCAATATTTTCACATGATTAACCACACTGTTTTTTTATAGCAAGAATGACAGAAAGTTGTATTAGTTTTATGAAGGTGGATTTACACTTATTTGGGTTGTATCTTATTTTCTTATGTGCTACTTGTAGAAGTATCTGCATTCAAATAATCTGCTTAGAACAGTTGCATTAATTAAAACACACTAACAAGAAAAAGCAGCCTCCCAAACCCCCATGGAACTTGTGCAAAATTACAGCAGTCGAATTCATTTTGTTTGTAATTATCAGTAGTCAGGTGCCTTACAGTTAGACTGTGGTTCCTTCAAACACTTGTCGGATAGCCTGGAGCTGTCTACCTGATTTCAAAACATTTATTTCAGAGTTCACAAATACTCTGTGAGTGTGTGTGTTTGTTTATTTATTTTTATATATATATATATGACATTCATGCATATATATACATGAATTTCATCAAAGCTTCTCCTCATGTCTCTTGACTTATTTTTTTTTTAATAACATGTAATCAATAAAAAATATGGTACTGCTTCTTTAAGCTGAACATTTCACTTTCACAGTGTCAGCTAACACAAGCTAATCTCCTGATGGATAATTGATAAAAGATATTTCCTAGTGATGACATGTTTGAAGACATTGCTGCAGTGTTGTGTATAGGCCTACACATTTTGGTTTTTTACTTAAAGATCAAATACTCCTCACTACAAGTGCTTGTTTAGAGCTGTGCACATTTTCTTTTATGTGTATTTGAGAGCCTGAGGGATGTGAGAATCAGTTAACTTGGAAGGTCTGGAGAGATTTCTGTCATCCAGGAGTCCAACATCCTTAATCCTTACCTGTTGTCACAGTGCAAGGGGGAGATCCTGAAATCAGAGCTGTCAGTGGCAAACATTAATAATGAACTCTTCAGTAATATATCACTAAAAAAGTAAGGAGGGAAAAAGGTACTACTACTCAGTATCAGAGATGATATCTGTCCAATCCAATATGATACTGTTACTGGCAGTTGGTAAGACTCCACATGAGGCAGACATAAAATTATATGCTCTCACTATCAGCATGCCATTGTCACAAAATTGTGGATGTCGTGTGACTGTCTTCTGCTCTTCAATGTGGGGTTTTAGTTTCCTTTTGATACTTTTTTAAAAAATTAAGATAAAAGACTAATGACTTTCAAGCTGTAATTCACATTCAGTGGCCACATCTATAAATAAGCACAAATGTTAAAGGAAAGGTAACGCATATTGTATTTACAGATTTTAAAGCTATCATGCAAGAGGAAAAAGATTAATGTGCTACCTCCCTTCTGCCAGATATTAGAAGCCATAGATTTGTAGATTTTGTAGATTTTGTTTCAGGAAAACTATGCTGATTGTATTTTCCCCTTCTCCCCTACCTTATACGTAGCAGTTCTGAGATAAAGAGAACTCTGCATCATGCACCTGGGAATAGCATCTTGCAGTAGAAGCACTCGTCTCTCACTGACGTCATCCATAGTGCAGGAAGCACGAAGGAGGCAAGTTTTTACCAGCCTTTCCAGCAAAGGACAGTTTCAGCTTGGGTGAACATTTTGTAGGTCTCTCATTACTGATATTCAGAAGATCTTTCTGCAAGCCCTTCATTATAATATAGTCATTCAGAGACAATTTTAAAATCTACTAGTCAAGATTTGAATGAAAAAAACCCTTTAACCCCAAGACCAAGAACAAAATAAGAATAAATTATTTATAGCTTCTGTCAAAGCCACATCACCTCTGATCCAAATCCAAAGCTGTCCCAGGACAGCTTTTCTTTGAAACCGTGATGAGGATGAGTAATAGTGTAAGGCAGGCAGGGGCACAGCGGAGTGGTAAGCAGAGCAGAGCTGTGTGTGGGGACAGTGTAATACAGCAGGGCCTAACCCTAATGGTGCTGCATCCAGCTTCAATTGCAGTGCTGTCATGAAATCAGTGTATTGTCCATCACTACCAGATCACCAACCTGTTAAGAGTGGGGTTTAACTTCTTCTTAGAAATGCTTTCTGATTTCCTAGCTTCCTATCTCAATTATCACTTTTTTTGGATGACTCATCTTACGAAAATTTGATCCCAATTTTCA
This sequence comes from Dicrurus megarhynchus, assembly GCA_013399195.1. Taxonomy (NCBI): domain Eukaryota; kingdom Metazoa; phylum Chordata; class Aves; order Passeriformes; family Dicruridae; genus Dicrurus; species Dicrurus megarhynchus. Next base: position 104,576 of record VXAD01001120.1, read on the forward strand.
GGCATTGATTTTCAAATTCTTAGTGATATCAGTAGTCAAAAGGAAGTTAATAGAAAGAATTCAGTTGGACAAAAACATTCAAAGAAATATTTGTTGCTGGGAGGACAGGCATCAGCATAGATTTAAATTACTTTAATAAAAATGTTTTGGAATGTTTTATGTAGAAGTCTGTATACCCCATGGAGATTTAGGAATTTTAACTATTCTTTGTCCCCTCCAACAGTTTTGCTTATACATGAGTCTTCAGCATCATATGACATGCACAAATTCACACTGCAACTTTAATCTCACTTGTGTATGTAATTATTTTAGATTTGGTTCAGCCATATCTCTGAATAGATCCCAGACTGGATGGAAATATGTATATTGTAGCAGAAATATGTGTACTGCTTTTAGTACACACACACCTGATTTCTGCTGAGACTGAGTGGAGCAACAGGAGACATTCTCTTCCAGGGGAATTCTCAGTCGATGACTTGCAGCTGAATTACAACACTTACAACAACAACAACAGATTGTGATGCAAAGTGGATGCCTCCAAATTTGTCCCTGTAATATGCCTTTTTTTTTTGTCTTTCTGTTTTTCTGTTTCCTTTTATTTTACATCTTAGATTACATATTTGCTAGCAGTTTCATTAAAAGACACAGTTTCACCTTTTTTAATTGTGTCTTTCATACAAACATCTCCATTTGCTTGAAATCACTATCACAATGCTCTTGTTATAAATAAGATTTTTAGGTAACCATGTACTGTGCCTCGTGGTTACCTTCATTACATTAGACACGCATACCGCATACGTTTTCCACTATAAATCAATATGTTAAAGAAGGCATTATATTTTCTCCCATTTTCATTGTAAAGCTAAATTCAGAGTTAATGGTCCCAATCAACACAGAGTGATTAAAGTAATCTTTAAGTAGACATAATAATAATACGGCAGTAGGAAAATAATACAATAGCTCCTCGATTTGGAACTGAGACCATTCCCCATACCTTGCACTTACCAGGAAATTTTCATACAAAATGCTAGATCCTGTACAGAAGGAATTTTGACAGTAAAGGTTTCTCAGGCTCAGGAAGGAATTGATCAAACCAGAGTGAGAACCAGAGCTCTTCACTTGCTTTCTGAATAGCCAATATTTCAGTGATTATGATGTTCATTTGGAACATGTTCAAATCTTTGGTCCAGCAGCTCAGAGTAGGATCCAAATGAGCCTACTTGAAACTGTTACTTAGGTATAGTTCTCTGCTTTTAAAAGTTCTGATTTCACTCTAACTCTGAAAATTAAGGTTTTTTAAATTGAGAGGGGAAAAAAAAGAAAGGAAGAGCTAATTTTTTTCCATTGTTATATGAGGTGGTTAGCTAGAAATGCAGAAGAGGAGATGATTAACTCAGTTGGTCAAGCATGGTGCTAATAATGCCAATGCCATGGGTTCAATCCCTGCACAGGCCAATTAAGAGTTGGACTCAATTATCCTTGTGAGTCCCTTCCAACTCGGAAGATTCTGTGATTCTGTGAGAGTGCCTCATGGGTAGAAGGACCACTGAAGTAGGTTCCATTTGGAAAAATATGATGGGATTGCGTCTGTTTTCAAAACCCAGTGCTAAAAAATGAACTAATTCCCATGTCAACCTGTCCTGCATGGCCAAATTTCACCTTAAGTGCAGATGAATTGAATGCAGATAGGATACATTAATATCGTTAAATAAAGGCCTGACATATGCAATAAAAATCTGTGTGAAAAAAGATCCACTACACTGTACAATTACTTGATATAATTAGGTTTTATTATGTCAATCCCATGGAATAATGCAGTAATTTCTCTGTTGCATCAATATTTCTTTACCACTTTAATTTACAATGATATAAATCTTCCAAAAGTTCCTACAAATAAAAAATCACTAGGATTTTTTTCCTCAGAATAAGTGAGCTCATCATCTTCTCTCCTTTTACAGCGTCAGCATTGTGAAAGTGGTACCCTAGAAAATGTTATTGAAATGTAATAAATATTGCTCAATCAATATCCACAAACATTTTTCAGTTTTGCTTCTTTTTACCAATTACTGTCATAACAGAAATATTGCTAAAACATGATTTTCTAAGTACTTCATTGGAGTGATTATTGCAGAAAGTACAGATCTTCAAACCCATCCAATTCATCTTGATAAAAACATAAGCAGAGGCTCGTTAAATGCCTATTTTGTCTCACATTATTGCACACTTCTGAATGAGAAAGATTCTTGCCTTTTTTTCCCCTTTGCTAAGTCTGATATCCTAAATACCAAACTGGATATATGCAACCTTTGTAGATACAACACCTTGCTCTTTCGTGATCTTATTTCTGTCTTTTGCAGGATATTGATTTTGTGTCATAATGTGATGATGATCTCCTTCTCTAGGTGGCTGGATGTACTAGAAAGTGGTCTAGTGTTTATGCAATGGCTTTTTTTTCCCTGTCCTGAAAATTTTATTTATGTCTGCACAATTAAATTAACTCTATTCCTTCATCTCTCCCTCCTGTTACTGTGGATACAGAGAGAGTAGGGATTGTGCATTCTCATTTGAAGTCATAACTAACAGAACAAAGTCAATGGCATTTTGCAACTCTTCCATGCTTTCTTCAGTCATATCCTGGCATCTCTGCACATTCTGAAGATCAAGTGCAGGCTTTACAGGACTGAACATTTAATAGCTTACAGAATAGGTAAGGGAACAGATCCAGAGTAGAGGAAAATTAAATACTCCTGAGTTATTTTATTAAAATTTCAGTTCTCCAGAGTTTATAGTTGTAAGCAGGGATGGAATTTCAAAAATGCAATTTCAGAGTGCTTTTATGGAGTTCCTCGCTTGACTACTGAAAGCTGTAATCGTCACAATAAAATCCTGGGATGAGGTGCCAGTATAGCATATCCTATGACAGTGTAATAAATTATGTCTTACAAATAAACTCCACTAGAATCAGGCAGATTAATCCAGTCCTACCTAATACCACTGCAAGCTCTGCATGTATCCAGTAAATTTTTTTTAATGTGCATTTAATAAACATCATATTTTATAATGAAGTGGAATATTTTATTCCTTGGATCTCAATTCTTCAGAATCACATAGGAAGACACAGACTGATTCCTTAAGAAGAAAGAAACTACCTAATAAAATTCAGCCTAAGTTCTTAAGCTAGGTACATCACAAACAATGTTTTGCCCCCTAAAGTTCTCTTCACTTCAGGATGCTGTGAAATAACTCATGGACGTCTTCGACAGCTGGAAGTTCAAAACCTCACAGAAGGTGCCGAATGAATTGTTGGAGTCAGTTTCTTGACTGTAAGATGCAGGTGGCAGGACCTTGTTCTCTTCTGTCTCTACCATAGGGAAGAACACGATTTCAGCACTTTATAATTTAATTGTAACACTTCCTTTGAAGGTGATGGATTTGTGGAAGTTGAGTTTTAAACACTTATTTAGACAGAAAATGGTCCCCTTCAGACACAAAGAATTCTTGCATTTCAGGAGGAAAGGGCAAAGAAGACATGCGTAATTAGATGGGAAAATCAAGATTAATGACTATGACAAAATCCCTCCTGATCCATAAGGCTTGTGTTTGCTTCCTACTAGTTTTCTCTAAGAAGGACTCTTCTTGTCCTCACCAGACATCGAAAGATATTGCTTGAAATCTGCATGCTTTTCACAACTTAGTAAGATAGGGGAGATGGCTGCAGAGCAAGAATGCACTACTTTTATCTTTTTAAAGTGTTTGAAAATTCTCAAATTTTCCAGAATATTTAAAAAATCATGCAAGGAAAGAAGTATGCTTTATATCAGGGAGTTTTCTTTGGACGTAGGTCAAAGACATTGAATTTGAGTGTGTTAAAATATGCATTGTTTGAACGCACAAGGCTTGCTACAACAACTGCCCTTTACCACTTTTGATTTCAAAATCCAGAGTTGGAAGATTTGGCAGTTTTGAATATTTCACTTTTTATCTAGGACATTGATGAAGACAATGTGTGGCAGTGGGCCAGGACAAATAACCTGCATTAACCCATGGGGAAGAAAATTTTCATTTGATTCAGAAGGTTTTCCATTAACCATAGTCTTTGACACACATAACTTAGCCCATCTTCAGTTCATTTAGTACATACCACACTGATATTTTATAGCCGTATTTTTGAACATGAATCACATTTATCCAAAGCCACATATTTGTCAGGAAAATACTTTACTAATGCAATTTTTTTTGTCAGTTTAGGTTTCAGTTTCAATGATTAAAAAAACTAGACTTGAACAGAGTTAATTGATATTTTCATCATTGTAGCACTATTTTGTATTTAGGTAATGGAATTCTGCACAACCCAACAGGACACTCTATCCATGTGTGATGTCAGAGACACAAATCTGTTGATATTTTCATCTTGCATTTTTTCCCCTATCAATATTGAAAAATATTTTTTTTCAATCTTCTCGACATGTTCTTTCATCCTAAAACTGGTTAAAAGGTAGAGAGCACTGACTCAGGGGGATCCTTAAAAAACTTGTTAAAAATTTCTGATGGACTTTCCCCCCCCCCCCATTTAGACATATTTCATTTTGGGATATATGTGTAATTTTCTCCAGAGTTATTGCTGAATAGAGACATATTTTAACTTTGCAGCAGTACGTGCTTAATATTGGCAGCAGGAAGAATTGGGATAATTATTTATATGCAATTCTTTAGATAAATAGCCCAATTTTTGCAAATAAATATAACTGTGGCTTAGACCATTAACACATTATCATACTTCCTAAAAATACTTTCTTTTCCAGCAACATTCAGGAAGCCTTTGCCAAATCATTCACTGTCCTATAAACACCAAGTATATTTTTGCCTAAATAAAAGGAAAATAAAAAGGTCAAAGAAAGAGAAAACCTCTTGATATGAATAACAATTATCTAAAGAAATAGAAATTCCAGATAAGAGCTGTCTAGTCAGATAATGGCTCCAAGTCTCACTTCAGTTTAGTATAACATCCATTGCTCTGATGCTCATCCAGTGAGCATCCCAGATAGTCAGAAGCAGTTTTTTGCTGCTGGTCTGTTGCCCACCATACAGAGTGTTCAATTCTCCATTGGAGATCCCAAAGGAAAATGGAGCCCTTGGGCAGGTCCAGGCATCTCTGGCTGAACTCTTCTGTCTGATACAACTGAGCCTCTGCTTTCACTCCCAGTTCAGACAATTCCACTAGTGAGTTTAAGGGGCTCTCTCATAAAACATTATATTCTTCACAGTACCCAAGGCTTTATTGTAAGCATAGTAATATCCGCCACTTACTTATTCAAACCTACTTCCAGGTGAATTAATAAATCTCAGTAGACAGAACTATTGGTAAACATAACTGCAATGTATGGAAGTAAAGTCAGCTAGAAGTGATCTTTGTGCCCTAGCAAGAGAAGAGGATTCAATTCTTGTAATTTTTAAAACTCACTTTTAGTCTGGGTTTCTTTCACCTGGAGAAAAGTCTACATTTTGCATTCCTAAACTAGACTCAAAAGTTCTCTGGTGTCAGAAATTTACTGGCCATGAGCATGTTTATAAATTATGATCAGACTCTTTTTTATGTTTTCCTAAGGCTATGGACAGACACTTTTGCATGGCAACTATTCATCTTGACAGTTTTATCCTACAGCCATACAAAGTAGAATTTATTGTCTTCCAGGGGAGAAATTGAAAAGCAAGTTCATGTGCTTATCACCTTAATTTTACTAAATACATTAAGCTTCTAAACTCTCTGATACTACAGAATGGAAGGGGTGGGAGGTTTCCCAGCTCATTTCATGCTTTTAATTCTTCTATTTTTTTCCAAACATATTTTCAAAATCTAAATATTTACCTTGAACACATACTTTCCAGTAAATATATCAGTAATGCTGTATATAAAGAAGCAATGTCCCCATACCAGTTTTATCAAATATGGTCCAGTGGATTTTTACTTCTCTGAGATACAGTTCTCATATGCTACCCTCCTCTCAGTCTTTTATTTAGGCCATAATTTAAAAAAAAAAAGTCACAAAGAATAGGAACATCTTAAGTGACTACAGCTAATTACATCATCGGGATCTTAATATGAAAATCAACCAAAAAAAAAAAAAAATTAAGCTTATAACTTCAAACAACTGAATAGTCACAATGTAAACATACCTTCTCATTCATTTTTTTCTTAGACACTGAATAAGTTGTACAGTAAAGGAAACCTGACTTTAATGACATTATCCAGATTTCATTTATATGAGCTAAACACATTCTTTTCAGACACAATGTTAATAAGAGTATTTTTCCAGGGAAGTACAATTTAAGCACCTAGTGTGAAGAGAATGTTATATTACAGATTCTCACCATCATTGCAGCCTCCATCTACTCACTGTCTATGGTGTCTCTTGCTCCCACTCAAATACATTGCTCTACAATGTAAAATTAATGGATGCAAGAAAAGTATTTCCTCCACAATGTGACATACTGGATCTGTTTTCAACCCTAAATTTACACTGTGCTCTTGGCCAGAACTGTTGACTGTCTCCCCAGTAAAATACAATACTAGTATTCAAAGTTTCCCAATAAGAGCAGAGAAAATGCTAAGATATAAATACATTTTTCACATGGAAGTGATTTTTAAATTTTTTTATAGAGATAGCACATGTTATGTAAGGCCTCAGAATTTGTGACATCTGCTACTAATACAGCATATGTTGTACTAGGGCTACTTAAGGAGATGTTACATTAGCATCATAATGTTTACTGATTAATAGTAATACATTATGCCTGCTTACTTGCCCTTTCTTACCCTCACAGGAATTCCATCAGAGATTTCTACATTGATTCTACTGCTACATAGTTACTGCACTAATTGGGCCATACTTAGCTATTGTACCAGCTCCTGAAATGCCATGCTGTATGACATCTTTATTATATGGTAGGTATTACATGCCAGCTCTATGAAAATCTTGCAAAAAAGTTTATTAATAAGGCAACATGGATGATACCACATACCAGGTTTAACAGAACCTTACTATCCACCAAAATAATTTCCAGAATGACATTTTGACAGAACACCAACAGATATTGCATTTGTTCACAACACTGAGCTGTAGGAAGGAAAGCATTTAAGAAGAAAATTCAGAGTTATTGTGGGCAGCTTAAGAAGAAAAAAAGTCAGATGTCTCCACATTGTCATGGAGCTTACAGAAACAGCAACCTTGTGCCCCTCTTCTCAGGTAAAGCCATCCGCCTCACCCACACAGATTTCACAGTATGTTCTGAGTTGGAAGAGTTCCACAAGGATCATCAGGTCCAGCTCTAAATTGAATGGCCCATATGGGTATCAAACCTACAACCCGGGTGTCATTAGCACCATGCTCCAACCAAGTTAGACCCAGACCTCATTCTCACAAAGGAATTTACAGTGTTTTCAATAATATGTGGTAGACAATGCCATTTAGCCACCCAATGGACCATCTTTGCCTCTAAATCACCATACTTTGCTATTTCATGGTTTGCCCTTTTTACCTTTCTCAGTTATCCAGTTCCCCACCATTTCCTAATGAGTTTCCCTCCATTTTGGTACATTTGAGGATATTTCTATAGGCATAAAATCAAACAAATGATGGTGCGGGAAGAAAAGAAAACACAAATGAGAAATTTCAGGCTGAGCGGCTAATGGGAAGAAAAAAAGGAGAGGAGTCAAGAGAGAAAAAGAGAGGAGTCAAGAGAGAAAAAGATAGGGGGTTCAGTAAGAAAAGGGAGAAGTATAAAGAGCTGAGTGGAAGGAAGAAAGGGAAAGGGAAAAATAACTGGAAAGAAGAATAATGTAACAAATAAAGAAATAATAGAAAGGGAAGAATGAAGTGAAAAGATGTGAAGAAAGATAACAGCTCCATGTCAGATATCCAGCTGAAAAGAACTAATATGAAGTGTTGTGATAAACACATTGAAATGAAATATCAAAGACAAAGACTTATGGAAGTACACTGAGAAAACAAGTAGGCTGCCAACGAAAAACAATTACTAAAATGGGAGCTACATTTTGCTATGGCATGAGTAGACATGAGAAGGTTTGAAATATAAATATCATTGAGAGAAGAAAGGAAGTATTAATCCTGCATTCACACATATCTATCCCCATTGCTAAAATACTGCCAGTTACCTAACAAATGTGTAGTACAGGCAGGAGCACGTGCATCAAACTTCAGTGGAGCGTGAATAAAATAAAAGTGATTGCAGCCATTGTAGTCTTACTACCACTTCATTTTCTTCAGCTCTTGGGTGAGAGAGCAGAATTACTGTGTATGTTATTTTAGTGCCTACAGTAATCCTGCTATGTCACTACATTCTCATTGTTTAAAGCAGCTTTATGATGAGCGACATATTTATAGTGTTTCCCATATTAGGGTTTTTATTAAGTGGCACACTAAAGTATCAAGAAAAATCCATATCAAATGAGCCTCCATTTTTAATGGTTTACTGCATCTGCTCTATTTTCTGACTGCTATTTTGTTTAACGGGAGACTGAGATTCTTGAAACCTTTTGTGAAATTAACATCTTACTTGAGAGAGTTCTCCTTGAACTGAATCCAACTATAATAAATCCCATCATGTGTTGGGACTGCCTCTTATGGGGTCTTCCTCTCTTGAGAACTCATCTAGGTCTCTGTGGGGACCACCCCCTGTCCATCCACCTGCAGCCATCCAATGGGTGGAGGAGCCTGGGTCCGAGAGCAGCCCCATGGGCGAAGCCCAAGTTCAAAAACCACTCTCCCTGGAATAACCACTCCTTTATTCCAGACCCTTCTATCCCTTCTATGTTTAGTGATAGGTGCATATTGGTCGTCTCCTCCCTTGTTGTGCCATAATTGGCCCCATGTCTCAGTGTTCTGCCCTGTACCTTATACCCCCTTCGCTATTGTCCCGGGCACCACCCCTCTCTTCCCTCCCTTAAAAACCTCTGCACACCCCGATTTCGGGGTCGATCCGGTGGGATCCGCCCCTGTTAATAAACCTTTTGCGTGGTCCTCGGATTGGCCTCCTCGCAGTTCTTTGCTCCTCGGTGCTATCTGGTCCTGCCACCAGCGCCTCCCTGCCAGGGGAGCGTGCACCGACCGCAAGCGGCGGCTTTGACGCTCCGACGCCGGCACACGCGGACGCGGCGCGAGCGCTCTGACTCAGGCACGCGCTGACGCGCGGCTGACTGCCCCAGGGGCCGACGGGGCTCCGGGGGCCGGGACCACCCCAGCCGGCGCGATAATCATGCTTCGCCTTTGCTCCTCTACACCTGGACCCTGAATAGCCCTTTGTATATCTAATATCTGTTCCTGCACTGCGCCTATTTCCCATCTTCCCGAGCACTTAGTTTTGAGCTATCTCATTTCCATGATCTGTGCTGTTCAAGTGATCCATTTTCAGATAAATCAAATATTAGTGACGGTATTGTTCCTTCACAGGTGCTTTTAATCCACAGCTGCTGCAGACTTGGACAAATAATCCAGAATGTTCCGCCATACTGCAAAGTCAGATATACTATCTGCCCATACCATCTAAAATGAATTAATATTGCAGTTACTTAGATGTGAAACTGTTTTTTTTAATAGTCTCTTTTCCAGCTCCACAGTGTGCCTTTTCTTGTATGAATTCATGCATCAGGATGGAACCGTTCCGTGTTAGCGGATGGCAGAGCAGAAGCTGCAGGAGCACACACAGTCTCACAGATTCCTCATTCATCAACTGTTATGGTGCAGTTCTGGTGCACACTGCTTATGGCAATTAAGAAGAAAAACACTGCCATCCGAACAAACAAAGGACAATTGTATCAACAAAACCTGTACCTGTGGGAGTACGTGGTCACAGAATTGCTGGAAAAATTCATCTGCCTCCCAGATTAGGACAGACAAGTCCAAATCCAAATGAAATGTGTTGTAATCATCACAAAAAAGCTATCAGAGTGGATTTTTATAGCTGCATGAAGAAACCAGTGTGATGTGAACCAGTGAAGTACCCAGTGTGGTAAAAGTTTGTACTTCAGTGACCACTGTAGTTTATTCAAACGTGACCAAGTTGGCTGAAAAAGTAGCTAGCATTTAGATAATGCAGATGAAAACACCTTGAGAACTTTTATCATGAGCATATGCCCATGTTTTTCTGGAACAGCACACAAAAAAAGCCCCACATCAATTACAGAGGTTATGTAGCTGTGCAGTAATTAGGTAAGATGTTTCCATAGAAACAGTGCTACCAATGCTCTTGTCCATCCCACATAGGAGAACAGAAATCCCAAGTGAGCTATCCCTTGAACTATTTCATTACTTTTTTCTCACAAGGACATAGCTTTTTCAGGAGAGCCTGGGTCTTATCTAACACGTGTGCAAAGTAGATGACCTGGGATTGCCTGGGAATAAATCCAGAACTAGATTATTTAGCAGAACAGGGGTTCACCTGAAGAGATGTCTGTGCCTTCCTCACATGCTCCATGTTTTTTCAATTAAGTTCTGCCCTGACAATCCACAATCAGGCAGAAGAAGGTTTGATGAAATAGTTGGCAGTTGCAGGCTGGAGGTAGCCTGAGCACTTGGCAAGCTGAAAGCAAGGTAGGGCAGCTTACAAAGCCATTTTTCTGCCAGTGTGGCCAACACCATCTGTGCTACTGTGACCTGCTGGGCCCCAGCACAGTATCTGGGTCAAAATTTACACCAAAAGTGAAAAAACCCACAATCACTTCTAGCTTAGACACATCACACAGACAACTGTGCATCGACCATTTCTGGGGCAGACACAACCAAGTGGACTGAATGCCCACTGCCAATGTAACTGAAGCAGTATAAAATGGAATTTGTTATAGTGTTACTGCCCTAATTTTTACGTTCTGGTAAAAAAACAAATCCTGTCACTTTATTCTCTCTGCAGTTCTTGTGCTTTAAAAGACAATAACAGGTAATGGAGGAGCCAATGGAGAAAGGTGTGCTGCTGGAGCTTATGGTGGCAAACAAGGAAAGTCTGGATATGTGAGGGTTGGGGGAAGCCTTAACTGCCGCAACCACGAGATCAAGGAGCAGGGCAATGAAAAGGTTATACGCCTGAGCTTCAGGACAGCTAACTTTGCCCTCTTCAGAGATCTTCTTGGAATAATCATATGTGAATGTGCCCTAGAGAGCATCCCCATGGATGAAAAATTTAGCAAGGAGACCTGCATGGACGAACAAGAAACTCCTATGAAAACTCATACATAAGCAGGAGGTACATGAGGTGTAGGGGACAGGATGCCTGAGGTGAATATAGGGATGTTATCAGGGTATACAGAAATGAAACAAGAAAGGCCAAGGCCCATTTGGAATTAAATATAGCTAAGGATGTTGAGGACAACAAGAAGGAGTTTTTCAATTAATTGGAATATAATTCAATTTTAATATAATTTAAATAATAACAAAAGGAATACTAAGGAAAATGGGGACCCACCACTGAAAGGAACAGGGAAATTTGCAGCAGAGGTTTCAGAGAAAGTTGAGATACTGAACATCTTCTTGCTTTCAGTCTTCACTGACAAGGCCAGCCCTCATGGATCCCTGGCCCAGAAGATCAGGGAGAAGGTCTGGAGGAAGGGTGACTTCCCATTGTTTGAGGAGGTTCAGGCTAGAGATCATTTAGTCAAATTTGACATCCACAGGTTCATGGGCCCTGATGGGATTCGCCCACAGGTGCTAAGGGAACTGGCACACCTCATTGTTATGTCACTCTCATCTTTGATAGGTCACGGCAGTCAGGAGAGGGGCCTGGGGACTGGAAGAAAGCAAATGTCAACCCCACCTAGAACAGCACGTTCTGGAGATCATTTTAATCATGTAGAAGACAAGAAGGTGATCAGGAGTAGTCAGCATGGATTCACCAAAGGGAAGTCATGCTTAACCAGACTGATTACTTTCTATGATGGGACAACTGCCTGGAGAGATGAGAGGAGGGCAGTGGGTGTTGCCTACCTGGACTTCAGCAGGGCTTTCCACATGACATCATCATAGGTGAGCTCAGGGGCGGTGGGCCGGATGAGTGGACAGAGAGGTGGATTGAGAACTGGCAGAGTTCAGGAGGTTGTTATCAGTGGCACAGGTTGAAGACCTGTCACTAGTGGTGTTCCCCAAGGTTCAGTGTTGAGCCCAGTATTGTTTAACTAATACATATGGATTCAATCCTGAGCAATGGGCTCTAGGATGGCCCTGCTTGAGCAAGGAGGTTGGACTAGATGGCCTTACATATTCTATGATTCTGTAAAAAAACAGCAAGAAATACCTCCTTCGGTAGTCAAAACACAATCTGCTACAGTTTCCTAAGAGCTCAGGACCTATTTGCCAAAGTCTTAAAGGTACATTCATATTCACCTTTGAATTATTTTAAATTTAAAGGAAATTGTTCTTTGATATGTTTCACTTTCATTGCATCATACAATAAAACCTCAGTAATCTGCACGCCACTTATGTATGAGCAGCCCAAAACTCCCTTCAATTTCTTCCAATGTCTACTTTAAAGGTTTTGTTTTTACAGGCTGTGTTGCAGTATGCATATGAATACTATCATACTCACTACTGGAACACCTCAGCAATGGATTCAGATGATGATAAGGAAGAATGACAGTTTTCTAGAATGTTTTCTAGAATGTTTTCTAGAATGGTCACTTGTTTTTCTGCAGGTGTCCTCTTGACCATAAACTTTTTGGAGCAGAAATAATTTTTAGTATCATGACATACATCAGATATTCCACTAGTTCTTAATAAAAGAATAACAAAATTGCAGATAACTGTAGCCAAATTACAACTCGTAAAAGGAATTAATGGAACTTTTGTGGATTAACTACCCTCTGGTTTTCATTATTTATTCACTCTGATGCTAATATGAAAAATTCTGTAATTCACCATAGCTCTTCCTATCTTTAATGCAAATTAACAAGTTTCTACTGTAATGCAGTTATTATTATCTTCCCTTGCGTATATGCACACATTTCTTTAATTAAAACATGCTGTATTTTTAAAAATCAGATTACCAGGTATAAAAGCAACAGAAAACATGAACAATGTACTCAGCTATTTGGATAAAAGCTAGGAGCATTGAGAATGACAGAGGTCTTTTGTTATGTTTAATAAAAATTAGGCAAATGTAAGAGAGAAATTTTAATGAGATGGTTTCTGTGGAGGTCTTTTAGAAGCACTGCATGCATATTGTATTCATTGAGGATCACTAACAAACCACCAATCCATTTGTAGACTTTATACAGTTGTATATTACATACACTAAGATGAGTTGTAGAAGTGAAAAACAAAAAAGTGACTTTATAAATCTTAACATCAAATAAATATTTTTTTTCCTTCTTATCAGTCGAGCTGCCCTTTTCTTATAACATACATGAATTTTTACTCATTGAAGCCTAAGGCTACTGTGTAGTTTCTCAATAACAGAATTTTAATACAGCAAGTGTTCTAAGACAAAACTGTACGTTCAATAGAAATGTGAGAAACATGAGGATGGGCAATCAAAATATTGAAAGGTGAATTTTTTTACACCCTTTGTTTATATGTTCAATATTTTTAATTTCCAGTGACTTCATGAATTTTAGGCATTCATAGCTTAAGAGATGATTTTGCTTTTATATACAAATGAAGGTTGTCATGTCAAAACATTTGATAGGTGCACAATTTTCTGATTGAAAAGTGATACCAAGCTCACATATTCTATAATTAATTTGTATTGGTATTTTTAATATATTTTGATACATTTGATATATTTTCCAGTATTTGGGAAAAAATACAAGAGTTGTAAAGTCTTACCATTTTCACAGTTGGATTAGTTATACTACCACTCCCATCAAGATTAACTTGAGAACTGAAGAGAACAGCAACACATCTGTCATGTAAGAAATTTCCCTCCTCAGGTGTCTTCTGCTGTCATGTTACCTTGCTTTCAAGTTCTTGCTCAAGCCCAAATCTCCCAGTTGTCCAGAATGAATGCGTATTGGCTCACACTTCTGTTCAGCTGCAGAACAAAGCATCTGTATCCTCAGACAGGTCAGGGGCCAGCAGCACAGACTGTCTTGTGTTTAAGTCTGCCGACTGAAAGCAACAAGCAGTTGACTGGCACAGCAGGACTTGCTCATACACTACAGATTTGACCAACCTGTATTAGCAGGATCTTGTTATTGTGGCTTTTCCAAGTGGTGTGTGATGTGCCAGAAGCATCTGGATTTTCTTAATTCATGTTTTTTTGCACTGTTTCTGCAAAAAAAATCAGCATCTTCACCTTGTTGAAGCTTTTGCAATGGCACATGGTCAGTTCCCTAAGGAGGAAGAAGAGCAGGATGCTGTAGTCAGACAAGGAAGACTGTACTGGCAATTGCTACTTAAAGAGTTGGGAAGGGGGAGGAAAAAAAGGGGAGAAAGCTGTAACACAAAAGATGGACACTATTTTTAGGATGAAAAAAAAAAAGAAATTCTATGGGATAAACCTGACCACAGAAAATGAGAGTCCCTGTACCACAGGACTTACTTAGCACAAGATGGAGGGGAGCCAGGAGGCTGAAAAAAAGTGAAGAAACCACCGGTTGAATGAAAAGAGGGAGAGGAAAGAAAGGAGTGGTTGACAATTGGAGAAGGAATAAGAGGATATGGATGAGGAAACTGCAGTAGGTAATGGTGTTTGTAGTTGTGGAAGTCCAGCCTATACAGTTGAGATTTATGTGTATGATGGGTCTTGCTGCAAGTTTATGTGTATTAATATAAACTCTCTTTCCTCTTCCTGTCTGCAGAAAGGACAAGTGTCCTGGGTTGCAGTGTATTCTATTACCATCCTCATGAGCTGTTAAAACCAGGTGGGGCAGTGTTTCCTTGCCTCCTCCCTCCGGAGGACTATCTTCTGTTAAGTGGCCCATCAATGCCTTGCCTCATGACTCATCATCCCATTGTGAGATGCTCCACCCAGAAGGAGGAACTAAGCATTCCATCCTGGATATAATCTGAGATTCTGAACACCACAGACACCCTTTCCACTGGGTTCTCAGAGGACAAGAGCTACATAGCCACCACTGAACCTTCTGAGGAAGAGCAGACTCTTCTACAGGATCACCGCTTCAATGGAACCACATCCACCACTTCAGGAGGACTGCAGCCACCATTTAATCAGGCTGCTATCACCAGCCTGACCAACAGGGTGTCAGGTCATATCCTGACTGTCAGTTTAAACTACTGTTTTCTGCTTTTTTTCCCCTTGTTTCTTAATTTCCCTATTAAATTGTTATTCTGATTGGTGCCTGCCACTGGTGTGTTTTCAAACTAGTACAACAAGCCAGGTGGGTCTACATTAATGCACTATTTAATCTATATTTGCACCTACACAGTCGTGGAGATTTCCTCACCAGCATGTAGTGTTTAGGCACAGCTGCATGTATCTTCACAGACATAGAACCTTTCTGGTGAACATCACTGCACAAATGTTATTTGTGGTCCTGAATATCCTGGGAAAGCATAGCAAAGGAATACTCTTTTGCCTTATAATCATGGAAGGTGGCAACATGTGATGATGGGTACTGATGACCCAGATAGGAGCTGTCTGCCTGCTAGAAAGACCTATCAAAGTGTGAATCCCAGCTAGGTAGCTGTCTGATGAGGTTGTATTTGGCTTAAAAAGCTGGGGTCAACTCAGATGTTGACAATACAACCTAAGGCACGAGGACAAAAAATGGCTGCTTCTCCTAGCAGCAACCTTTAAACAAAAATGTTACCTTTTGTATAACTAGTGAGAAAAATGAGTTTTAATGGAGTAGAAGTAGAACTGCCCCATGTTGTAAAACAATCTTGGCATGTAATAATCTGACTTGAGGTAAAGTCTGAAGAACTAAAATGTACAAATCCATTTTCTGTCTCATGGTGAAAAAAAGGTAGTAGAGGAAGAGACAAGTTTTCCCCAGAAGACAAAAAGGGGTTTTGATCTCAGTTCAATGAGGAGAAAAAGTTCTGAGACATTGCTTCATGCTTGTACCTGAGTATTTAATGTATGGGGCCAGGAAAGTACCACATAACAGCAAGCTTGCACAGACAGCACCCACAGGATGCAAGCCTGGAGCTTCTACTCCAGGCTTTTGCAGCCTCATAAACAAAATGAGCAGACAGATCAGCCCAAGGGATTAGATATCACGAGGACAGTGTGTTATCCAGTGCTATGTTGAATGTGGGTGGACTAAAGTTGAAAAAGAAACTGTGGGAATTAGAGATGAGTGTGATCTATGGGGAAATAAAATCAGTAGGTAGGAGGTGAAGTAATTTATTTATTTGTTGAAAGGGTTGTGGTCCTTTGTCAGAGAATTGTGTAAATGATAGACAGCAAAAGAAGTTTTGTGGGATTCATAATACCAGTAATGAAAGAGTCAAAGAGAGGAAAATCTTTTGGCAGTTAAAACAATATTACTGTTTGTCAATTAGCATATTCCTAACTTTGAGGACCACTCATAACTTAAGTCTGAGTGCTATAACTTGAACATATCCCTACCATCTGCAGACTAGAGAGCTGAAATTTTCCCATTCTGAAGTGTTTTGTGAACAATTTTTCTTGAAGGAAAAGAGAGAATCTCCTAGGCTAGGAAATGTATTAAAATCTCACTGAAAAAAGAGTCAGAGTAGCAAGGACTCCTAACCTGCAGCTCACAAATTAAGGCAAAGAGGTGAAAAGGTCCTATTTTTCTTGAGATTTGTGCTTGTTACTTTTGTGTACCTTGCAGAGTTAGGTCAATCAGCAGAGCTTGCCATTGGTATAAGTGATGCTGCACTAACATAGTCCCACAGAGAATTAGGCCCACAATGTGTTAAATGTTCTGGATTGAGAATGAATGTGGTATTACATTTGAATTCCAAATGAGTGCCGCATCATTTTTTTCTTTCTTATCTGGCAGTTGGAAAGTTGGAGACATTGCATGTGAAAAAGAATAATGTTACACTTATTTTGAGCAGCTGACAGACATGGCTGGAAGTCTGATATGATTAATACCTCAATAATAAGGCTTCAGTAAGTTAGTCCCAATAGATTCACAACCTAGAGAGAGTGCCAAGATACTAATAATAGTTAAGGTACTTTTATAAGATAATGAATTCCATTTTTAGCTTTGTTTTACCAAGGAGCTTTTATAAGGCATTAAACTCAAGAGAATTAAGGAGGTCTCTTAAACACAAGTGGGTGGAGAGGAAATGGTGGCAAGGATCTGTGGATACCATCTCTGAGCAGAAATAGCCTGAGATACCTATCTTCATATTCATTTTCTTAGCAACATCTTGAGAATTTTTCCCTCAGATAAGTATTTAGATATAGGGAAATTTTTTTGTCTTTCTCTTCTAGGACATCTGTGGAAGAGGTGCTGCCCCACCCAGCAGGGAAAAGCAAAATATCAAGCTCAAATGCATATAATCTCAGCTGCAAAGTAGGGCCAAAAATCATCAAAAAGTTCTCCTTCTTGTGTTTTCTTTCATTCCTAAAGCAGCAGGAACATTCAGATCTCTTTCCTTCCCCTCACTAGACTTAAGGACAAGGGATGTCTTTATAGTGACAGAAATCCAAAACTTACAGAAAGACCTTGTCTGTAGATGCCTCCTTTCTGCATCAGCCAGCAAGTGGAGTGAAGTTCAATATCATTCCCAGAGTTATCCTTATCCAGACAATACAGTTCCAGTTCAGGAAAAATTAATTATTGGATATGTTATTTTTTACTTGTTTTACAGCATCTTTATGGATGGGGTGAGCTGGTAGATCCAGTAGATCGTGGTGAGTTCAAGCCTTGCTCTGGTGACGTGCCAAGTACCAGCAGCAGGCAGCTCAACCATGATAGCTTACCTGGTTATTCACACTGAAGGATCAGAGGCAGTAGCACAGGTGCTGACCACTCCATATTTTTGTGTGGCTTTGCAGTCTGGTGTGCCTTTACAGAATGGCTTATTCAGGCTCATATGCATAGAGCAGAGAGGTTCTCAACAGCAATAAGAATCTTTTTGAATTGGGCACTGTGCATGCATGTTATTAGAAACAGTCCCAGTCTAATAAATCTTTAGTCTAATTACAGAAAATGGGGAGAAGAAGGAAATATTTCATAGGAATTTTGAGAATTAAAAAAAACCACTTAGGAGGAAATACAGGTGTTGGAGTGAAGGCAGGTAATGTCATTGAAACAGAGTGCAGCAGCACTGAATTTGGTGGAGCCACAGATGGTCAACCCCTACAGGAATGTGGAGAACACAAGGACAGGCTAAGGTGCCTTTCAATGTAAAGTCTTTCACGGGTGATAAAGGGACAAGGTAAAAGGGGAATATAATGAGATTTAGGCTAAGAAGGAGATTGAAATATGTATGGGCAAAAATTAAATTATAGATGTTAAGGTGTGAAGGAATAAGTTTTCTAATAAATTGGGGAATGTAAACAACACAAATCCCAAACTGTGATATGGAACAAAGGGGAAAAAATTTTATCAGTCAGTATGGAGGTGCAAATTAAGACTGCAGGTTTACTTTGGATATATTTAGATCAAACTTTTAATGCTGAAAAAAGCAAAAGTTTGCCCTATCACTTTACAAGTAATTCCAAAATATATTGATTTTCCTTTTAAATTATCTTCAGTCAGAACTTAATTTTTATAAACTACAGTTTTGTTAAGAAAGTTGATTAATCTACTTAATAATTGTAAACTTGCCTGTTCATCTTCCAACTTTGAGAGGTCTTCTATTGCTTTTCATGTCTATTTGAGAAATAATGTAGTTTGAAAGCTATCACCAAAGCATGCTCCTGGCTTTTGTTCTTTATGTGCTGATGAATTGAGCTTGTGGATATCAACTCCAAAGTCAGTTATATTTAAGTTCTCTTAAACTGATAAAAGTGATCAGATATGAGAAAGTGGTGATTTTACACTTTAAAGTATAAAAATGTAGCTTATTCACATTTTGGTTGCTATTTGAATTATTTCATCTCTTTTTTCCCTGAGTTCACTTAAGCCTAGGATTTGAGCTGATAAATCAATGCTACCGTGCACTCCCCCACTAATGCTTTTAATGGGCACTCTTTTTGAAAGTTAAACATTCTAGTAAATCTCTCAAACACAGTCTTGAAAGGCTAAACACAGCTTTGAAATCTTTCTCGTGTTGTGTAAGGTTGTCTTAAGCTTTCAACATAGTTGCAAAAGGTGCAAAGTCTTGAAACTAAAAATGTGTTATAATAACCAGTTTCATTGCTATAGTCACAGTGATTGTTATGATGATCCAAATACTCACCATTGTGTTAATGGAGATTTTCAATTCCTGCATGCATTATTTTTGAATCCTTGTAGGCCATCTCCTTTTGAAAGTTTCAGAAATATTCTTAGTTACATAACAAATGAACAAACAGTGCAATGTTTGTCTGCAGATCCTTTCTGTCTACTCACTGTGAGTAGCAATATCTTCCTCTCGTTATCAAATGACTTCTTTTTTAATGTTCAGTTAAATCCAGTGAGCATGAACTAAATACTTAATGCACAGAGACTACCTGAGAAAAATCTTTGTTTTAATCTTAATCCTGTTCATAGCTGCAAGGAGAGACCTTATTTAACTGTACAATGTGAATGTAATAGGACAGGCCTTTTTAGGAACTCTCCAATTGTTTTCCTATCACACTGCTCAGTCTATTCAATTACCTGTCTTTTCTGAAAATGCCAGTTGTCCCAAACTCTTTGATGTCCATTGACAGCAACTGCTAGCAAAGCAATTCACTCAGTGATCATGAAGACAGTCCACACAGCCACTAGCAATAACACTGAGCACTGCTTCACTGCCCTGTAACACATTTGCCAGCCTAATATTCAGTTCTCAAATATCTCACATATTTCAATGCCTCCTTCCTCCTCTTGTCCCTGAAAAATACAAAATCAATCTCCAACCAGTTTGCTATGTTAGAAAGCCAACATTACTTTATTAACAGTACTGGAAGCATGGGGATTGCTTATAAAGCAATACATACTCAGCAACCTAACAGAACAGGTTATATTCTTGAAACTAATACATATTTAGCACATTTATATTACATATTCATTACATTGCCTGAATACATGCATTTATGCTAATTATTTATGGACTTATTTGGATACGGTTCTGGATCTTCTAATGAATCTCTTCTCCTTGAGAGTGTCTCAAATATATGGTCAGGTCATAATGTACTTCCCTTACTATTCTTTGCCCTGGCACACAAACCTTGTTCTCAAAACTAAGACATCTGCTAGCACATATTAATCACTGATGTAGGTAAATAAGGAAGCAATTCCTGGCACAAGAATATTCATCACAGATATAGGGATCAAACGCTACAGCAGTAAAGTTAGAAGAATTTTCCAACATCTTCCCCCACTGCTGCATAGACTCCTTTAAATAAAAAGGACTTACAATCTGGTTATTAAAATTATTAGAGAAATGCGTCTGCCCAAATTAAGATGCAAACGAGACCATTTGTCCATGGCGATAGTATGGCTTTTATTTAACAGTAAATGCAAAGAGAGGGAGAGAGAAAGAGGGAAAAAAAAAAAAAAGAAAAAGGGGGAGTGGGGGAGAGAAAGAGTGACAGAGAAACAGATTAAGAAAAAAATATCATCACTCTGTGGATCCCCATGGCATCCTGTTGATCCTGTTCTTCTGGTCTTCTTGGCAGTGAGAGTCCTGCAAAACACAGAGTCCAATGGATTAATAGATGTTGGGGCCATGTGGGAGTGCCCAGGTACCTCCCCTTGTGGAGGGGCAAGTTTGACACCTTCTCTTGCAACAGACTGGATCTGTTGCATCGCTTTGCATCACGTGCAGTCATCTGGTGGAAGGCGTGAGGAATCAGTCTCAGGGGTGGTTTGGGGGTCTTTGATGGTTTGTGACGCCTCCTCAGCTGCCTCCCATGTGAATGTCCCATGGATGTGGCCTTCCTGGGGTGGGGCTGGGGGGTTTACACCTGAGCCAGTTTGTGTAAGGGAGGATGGGTGTTCACTGCCTTGGACCAGAGGTTATGTCACACACCCAAAACTCACCTCCTCCCCTTTGGTTGGGGGACAGTCTGTGGGAACCTGGCCTCAGCAGATCAGCCTGTGGGCTGTGGCCTTCCCCACCCTGAACCCAGCCAGAGCTGATTTTCAGGACAGCTGCTGGGTTTGGCTTTCCTTGTGGATACATTCCTCTCCCTCAGCCCTGTTTGCTTCTCCCTAGACCTGAGATAATTGGACTCAAGTGTCAGCTTCATCTTATCTCAAGATCCCTTAGGTGGATTGACTCAGTCCAAAGTTCCAGTCAGGAGGCATATTCAGGGAAGGGTGGGCTTAAGTGGTCACAGCTTCTCTATACAGTTTTGCCATCAGGGACAAAAAGTCCTTCATAATCATGTTTAAGCCATTAACCATAACATTTCAGTCTCTCACACTTGTTAGGTAATGCTATCCTGACAAACAACAAACTCCTGACATCTGTTACTGAATCCTTTTCAGAATTGTGGTGCTCCAAAGGGACACCTGCCGTCATGGATCAGACAGAAATCTGGGAGGCAGGAGTTTCTCACACCTAATTTTGTCATTATTTTATATTTTCCTTATGTTCATCTGGGAGTATCTCAATTTACCATAAATTAAAGAGTTGTGGCCTTGAAAGCATGTTAATATTGTAAAAGGGAGCTGTTCTTAAAAGCAAATTAGAAAGAGCTAAAGGCATCTCCTTCGGTGAGACTACCACTCACCAGGTCACAGGGGCACTACTTGAATCACTCAAACTGCTCTAAAAGTTGTAAGTACCACCTACAGTACATTGCTATTAGGCTAAAAACACACTGTAATAAATGGTGAAAGAAATAGTGTTTCTTAATTTATGAGGATTAAGGGAGCATTTTGTTTTCACTCACGAGAATACTAATAATCATATTAACTCAGAAGATTATAGCTAAACAGAAGATATATTTAGAAATAATGTATGTAATTTCTGCATTGTGTATTTCAAATCCACAGAGAAAAGCTACCAAATGAGGTACTGAGTACCAACAATGGAACATAGTACAATTAGACAGCTCAGAGATTACCTCAAATGGACTTGATATACTGAGTTACTTGCTTGCAAGATTACACCAAAGGTACCAGAGAAGTATAAATATAACAAGACAATCACTTACACAGTAGAAATAGAGAACATCACAGCAACAGCAATGGTCTAAACCCCACAGGAGACTGAAAAATGCAATGTAATACCTCTGCTTTCTGCAATAGCTTTATTATTACTATTTCATGGAAGAATCCTCCAGTGGAAAAAATATGTTACCCACTTGTGCATGCTAGCAGTCCAGCTTATGGCTCCTCTTCAGCAGCCTCGTTTATATGGATTAAAAATCACTGCCCTTATTTGTGACTGAGAAATAGCATTCTTCATGCGTTATGATTGAATAATTGAACACATAATTAAAAGACTACCACACCTTACCATAAAAGTAAGACTGTGCTTTTGTGAGTTAGTGTCTTTCAAATCTGAATATTTTGGAAAGTAGCTGACCTCAGGAACTGTAACAAAATGTTTCAGCTTTGGCTTTTGTTCTCCATATTTTGCTAAGTTGTTCTCTTTATTTGTTGTCATTTTTATTCAGGGAGAAGCATATAAAAATAATGCATTATTCTATGCACCAGTGATTCATGGTACACTGACAGTTTCAGCATCAGGCTCTCTAAGGCTTCATGTTTCATTCTATAAACAAACAAACTTAATGATGCATCCTTGCCTTCAGGTCCTGTGTAGACTTCTTAAATCCATCTATATTTTAAAATGTTAAAATATATTATATATATTTCCCCAAAACAAAAATGTGGGACCTTTGCAACAATGTGCCCAGTGAATTTGTCAATTTCTTCCTTTTCTCTCTATCTTCAAGGAAGATCTCCCTCTCTTAGAACAGGATTTTTACCAGACAGAAAAGGTCAAAACCCTTTTTCTGTGAAGCCATATATAAAATGCCTCTGAATTTTCATTCTATTTGAACGGGATTTACTTTTTTTTCTTTTTTTAATTTGTATGTTGGGTATAAAAGTGGGGTAGTTTTGCTTCGCAGTGTTAGTATCACTTTGGATTGTAGAAGTTGACATAGAAAACAGGATTGTTATCACCTATCACCTGTCAGACTTAGTGGTCTGAATTGCTACTAAAATTTCCTGGCAGCAATTTACTATCAGTGCTTTCTCTATAGAGTTAATGTGGCTTCCACACATGGAAAAGAATTAACACAACTTACATTTATTAAAATGCATATGAAATTGAATATAGCTAGCTAACACCACCACTCTTCTTCCCTTATAATATATCTGATATAGTTTTGCTTAACACAATAAAAGCATACCCTGATCTATCCTGTAATTATGTAAATTTTCCATTATAAATTGTCAGCAAAAAAAAATATGAAACAACTCCCCTTGAATATAATCAGAATTGGTACTAGAAGGTTTAAAATTCAAGAAAAGAAGTACTGAAACCACTGATCTTTCCCTCAGTATTTTAATTAATAGCCAGTAAGAACAAATTTTTGATTTATCTAAGTGAAGTACATGAAAACAGGTTTAAATCACAGGAAAGTTTTAAACAGAAAGGATGATAAAACGCTGCAGTGAAAGCAGGAGGGTTAGGGATTAAAGACCTATTTAGCTGTGGTGTACAGTGCACTATTAAGAGTTTGGATTTCTTCTGGTGATATATAGTTCTTCTACAGATTACCACATCTGCAAAATTCCAGTATAAATTTTCCATAGCATTCTTCTAAAGGAGGTATAGCATCTCTATGACTACTGTTTAGCTCGAATTTCACACTGGTGTAATTCCATATGGGCATTATGGGGTAGAAGAGAAGGAGAGCAACTATGAATGAAAGGATGGAGCTAATTTAAAGAGAAAAATTTTAAGCTTGAATATAATAAATAGGTAGAAGCAGTTTGAAACCAGATACAGACATGAGGAGAGAACAAGTCAGGGAAATGGCACAAGAAAAATGCACTGGTTTTAGTCCTACATCTGTAGTCTACTTTTAAGTGTTTAAGATAATAGTTTTCATTATGTTCACAAATGTGATTTAAATAATGAAGTATTAGTAATATGAAGCTCCCTAGTGCCTTGATCTGCCGTTAAATGTCTGCAAGAAAACAAAGTGACACAGGCTGGCAAATCTGTGATGTGAAAATTAATGAGTTTTCTCTATGCTGATCAACAGTTGCCCTCCCTCTACCAATGCCTGATTTATGTTCAACTTAAAACACTTTAAGTGTTTAGTCTAAGCAAACTAAATGACATTTCTGTATACAGGGGAGTCTTACAACATTTGGTCAGTTGCATAGTATATGTTTTAAATTAAAATCACCTCCTTTCTTTCAAATTTTCTATCTGAAAATTTTCCTTCTATTGCATCCCATATTAACACATAATATTTTAATAATTCTGTAGACACTGAAATCATCTTAGTCTTTGCTGACCTTGCTATTGCAATCTGTAAATCCAGATTATTCATTTGCTTCAATACTAAAAAGTAGAAAATAAACATTAGTCCTAATTCCTAAATGATTAATGTTTGGTGCACTTCAGCAGCCACCTAGATGAGACATTCTGGTGATAGTTCAATATTCTCTTGATTAGGTGTGACTGAAGTAGACAGATAAACTCAGGTTGAGAATGCACAGTAAATTCAATGTAATTCAATAAAGTCTGTATGGGCGAATATATTTTACTATATTTACTACTTTACTGCTGGACAAAACACCTCCAATTAGTTGTTTAAACAGAAAATATAGACTCCTGGAAATAAAATCTTTTATTCAAGCAAGCTACTTTTAATGTAGCTATCATTAGGAGGAATTTCTTAGATCTAAGATTTGGGAAAAAAAAAAAAAGATAAAGCACTCAACTACATCCTGAAGCTAATCAGGTAAAGTAACCAGGTAATTGTTTAGGCAAAGCTTATTAGTGGATACAGTGCATTTTTCTTTTTCCATTTTTCTCTCTCACACACAGATAAACTCTTATATCAGTGGAATAATTTTTCCAAAGAAGAGTTCAATTAAATAGACATTCAACAAAACTTCTTTACACCTAATCCTAGAGGAAGTCTACTGTCATTAAGGAGACAAAGTCCAATTCCCTGCTTTGAATGAGCTCTAATGATCAGGAGAAGCAGAAGGATGTGATCAGGCCACCACAGGTGAAATCCAAATCCCCACTTCTTACAGAGATGAGAAGTGCCAATGTGTGCACATATGTAAGTATGTTAATTTGTTGCCTTTTTAAATGACCAATGTTCATAAGGGTTGGCTTTTTTTCCAAGAAAGCAATGAAAGTTAGGATACCTATCTGCACTCATATCTGACACAGAATTCAATTTGTAATATTTCCATTGTGTATTGTGTTCTTAATTAACCAAACTAGTATTTTATCAATTTCTAGTTATATCCAGCTTGCCTTGCCCATATTGCTTCAATAAATGGTATGAGAGACAGAATTAAGGTTCTATTTAATATACAGGAATTAAGAAAGGAAAATCTAAGAAAATAATTTTACTTCTTTCACGTTTCTTTCAGCTTTATTAAAATGCTTAGTTATACAGACAGGAATTCAATTTCTGAATCCCAAAGCATTAAAATTTTTTCATTAGCATTTCTGACAGCTCAAAAATATAAATATCACCTGTGTTTTACTTATCCTCTATAATCTCCAACTTTTATTATAATGAGCAATATTTTATGATGGTAGAATGCAATAGTAATATGATTTCAATTACTAGCAGAATAATAAGAAAACCCAACTCTGTTCAATGTGAGAATTTTAAATTGTGTAAAACTAATTTTGACTAGGACTGTAGATAGAACATACTGCTTCAAGACTAAGTTTCAATGAAATCTTCAGAAATAATGTATAATTGCTACAAGTATATCATATCAAGTGTTTTGCAGTAGGAACGTACTGTGAGACAGGAAAAGAAAATTCTCCAAAGGAAAAAAACATGAAGCTAGGTAAATTCAGACCTGAAATTAGGTGAAATGTATGTAACAGTGCTGATAGTTAATCATCTGAACAATTTATGAGGGATCTAGGAAGTATGGGCTGCACTCTTTCTACCTCTTCCCCTGGGTGCACTCCCTCCACATCCCCAATTTGCTGGAATTAATGAAAAGCATGAACTTAAACTGCTCAAAAATCTGGCTGGAATTTCTCTTTTAATACAAAATCTCCCTTATGCTTGAAATATATTAAACTGTCAGCTAGAAATTTGATTATAATAGAAATGTTTTCAACTGACTGGAAGATTGAGAAATAAATTATGAAAAAGAACCTGAACAAATAAAATATTTTATTTTATAACATATTAAGTTTGCAGAATAAGAAAAAAAAAAAAATTCCAATGGCATTCAGGTAACTAAACCTGGATATCTGCCATGTAGATGCCTGCAGCTGAGCAAATTTCCTTGTGGTCAGTGAAATCAAGTAGGATTGTATGCAATTAACTTCATCCCTTCCTAAAATAAATTTCTAAATTAGGTGTGATAGGCTGGATTCTTAAAGTGTTTCTTCCTCTGTGTTGATGATAAAAGAGCTGTAGATATGTAACTGATCTAGACACCTGCGCAGGAGATCTCTTTGGCATCACTTTGCGTACTGTAAACACATGAAAGCAGTTCAGTACTGATCAGTGTTTTCCTTTTTTTTTTTTTTTTGTGGTGTATTTCAGAACATCTTAAATTACTGTCTTTGTTGAATAAGTCTTCTTTGAGTGTGTTAGGTAGTGAGAAGCATAACACATTACAACGGTGTCATGTTTGCTACAGTGCTGATTTTTTTGTTTTCTCTTGTCCCAGTAGACTGCTAAAGAAATTCAAGTTTCTCACAATAATTATACAAGATGCAAGGATGTCTGACAAGTTTTGGAATTCTATTAATATATCTAATATACCTGTTGATTTATTTATTCTGCATTTAATAGTACTGTCTTGAGTCTTGTAAGGTACGATTCTTTTTTCCTTTTTTCCAGACCTCAAATATGATATGTATCTATTTTCTCTGTTATCCAGATATGAAGTACCATATTCCATGTAATAGCACAAAGCTAGGAGATATATGCATACCAATATATATAGACTTCAAAAGAAGCAAGTGTACATTTTGTGTCAGAAGCTTTATGAGTCCAATACTAGAGCCATTTTTATAATGCCAGACTCTGTACTGTGAAAGAGTCTCAGAGGTGGCCAATGCATAGCTGAGGTATTTCATAAACACATTTAATAGTCTTCTATGAAACAGAAAAACCAAGCCAACACCAAACCAAAGGGAAAAAAAGAAAAGGCACTAAAAAACAAACAGGAGAAAAATCAAACTATGAGTTTCATACTTAGAAATAGAATTTTCTGTTCTCCAGACCTTTACCACCAGGACTCAGTACTCATCTGTAAATTTTGTAGTCACTATGTAGCAGGTTTTTGCTATAGACCGTTGCATAGCTACATAAATGATCTCTCTCCTGGTGTCTGCTGTATTCATTTTCTAAAGGCAGCTGTCTTCATTCATAATATCTACAACAACACAAACAACAACACTTTAACTTGCATTTTGCCGATTCAGCAATGCAAAGACACCATTGCTCAATAAATGAAGCTTTATGTGATAGGAACTTGGTATTAAGAAATGCTTAAAAAATGCTTACGATGAACAATGCTGCCATATTTAGCACAAGGTAAGAGTGGTAAAAGCATATCTCTAGTCAGATAAGTGAGAAAATCACAGAAAACAGACAAAGAGATTTGTATTTACTGCAATGCATAAGCAATTGCTCATGACTAGTGATATATTTCAAGCAGTTTGGAGTTCGCCAAGACAATCAAATCTAATTGACTTCAGTTCATGATCAAAATCACCAAAAAAATACATTGAAAATATCTTCAGAAACATTGAAAAGGTCGTGTTGAAAATGAGTGAGGATTATGTCCTGTTACTGCTGCCATAATGGGCATCATGCCTCAATTCCAAAATTAGATGAGCATTCTGCATCAATGATTCCAAAAGAGTGACCAAAGAGGGCACAGGAAGCTGTTATATGCCTACAGGTGGGTGGCTGATAGAGCATTTGTGTGATAATGGGAAAAACTTCAGAGTGTAAAATCAAGGATTCCTGAAATGAAAGAGGGAAATGTTATTTTGCATTCTTTTTATAATGACCAGCATTTAATAGTACAGCTTAAACTATACAGAACATTTCACAGTCCTTTAAAACTATACATATTCTAATTTTGTCTTAAAGGACAATAGGTCTTGTTTTTTGGAAAGTTTCTTTTTTGACATCTCCCTCATTTTTGATTTTGGCACTGTCTTCTTTGGATATATTTCAAATTTTTTACTTCATAAAATGTCTTTCAGATTGGAAATGAATAAGCCATCCTTCCCCAGTTCATACCCAAAGATCAGAAAAGCTTTTCATCTGCCTTTAAAGGTACAGTATGCTCTAAATTCCTTCACTCGTGGAACCTCCCAATGTTCTCTGAGAAATGACTATGCTCGTGTCCAGCCTCTTACAGAAAAGCAAAACTGTATCTGAATCATTTCAAATTGTCAAACTAATAACTCTTTTCTCATTTCATAAAAGATATAATAGCCCCTTTGAGTTTCTTTAATTTTCTTTTTTGATTATTTTACTTTAACATGGAATCCTCATCAGAAAATGCTTTGTTAGAAAAAATGCTATAGAAATAAAAATCTGCTTTCAACCCATCATGGTTAGACTGACCCTAAAACTCAAATGTCATATTATTTCTGTCTATATACACAGAAACTTTCTTTCCATTAATACGTCATAATTAATTTGTTTCTGTCCCTCATTTGTTTTAGAAACATTCAATGTGATTCTTATACTTTCCCTGTAAAACAATAATACTGACAACAAAAGTATGTTAGTTGTGTACTCCTGGTCTAGCCTCCTTCATCCCTAATCCTTTCTGCCTATAAAATTACATTTACTTGTAAAGGTAATTTCTGCAAAAACCAGAAATGTAATGCATTAGAAGTTTGATTATAGTTCAAATTAATCTAAAAGTATTTAGAAATTTCACATACTAATTTTGTCCAAGATTCTACTCCCCCAAACCAAATTACATGTGAACACAATAATGTTTCATTCCTCTGAAACATCCCTTCTTCATAAAATCCAGCAGCAAACTCACACTGACTTCAATTCAGAGAACTAGATTAGATGATCTTGGAATCCTTTATGGAGTCCTTTAGTATCCAAAACCATTCAGACAGAACATGATTCAAAAGCCTTACTCTTCAGTTGCTGCTCCTTAAATCAATGCAGAGGAAAGAGAAATGTGTCCACATAAGCACAGAGTCTTAAGTTTGAAAGGTATAGATCACTAAGCCCTCTCACACTTCCAGAAATTGTCCCTTAGAACTCAGATGCTGCTCACTTGTTCTGTAAAAAAAAAAAAAAAATCAGTTAAGGCTGCAGACAAGCTGGTCAGCAAGCCATGCAAATTCCTTAAAACTGTCTTTAAAAGGAAGGAAATAACATTTTTCTGATAAGGATTTTATGTGAATATTGATGTGACAATATAAGAGAGAATAGAGCTTGTATTCTTGCTTGTCTTGCTTCTAGAATTCCTTACTTATTGCTGCTATTGTTTTGAGATATATAATTACAGTAAGCACAAGTCTAAACTGGATACTTTTAGAACTGCTAAATACTTGATAAAAACAAATAATTACCAATATGAAATAAATAAGTAAAACTACAGAAATAAAATATTCTTATGAATACATACAAAAATTTTACACAAAAATATTTTCAGGGTTACTTGTTGTCATAAAATACTATAGAATGCATTTAGTGATTTTTATAAGGTTTTTTGGGTGGATACTACAAAGAAATCTTGATTTTGGTTTCTAGTTACAGACATGCAATTATATCTGACACTGCATTCATTTGTTGTTTTGTTTTCAGGTGAATCAAACAAAATCTCAACAAGAATGAATTATAGAAATTAGCACACCTTTTTTACTCATTCTGCTGGAAACTGCTCAACACATGGTAGTTTTCAAAAGACAAGGTAAATGTAGATAGTATTAATAAACCACTGAAACCAGACGAGAATTTATTCATCATGTCAGTTGCATAAATATATTTTACATGTGCTCTAGCATGGAAATTAGTTTCCTCAACTTTTGCCACATTAAGAAAAAAAAAGTGCAAAATAAACGCGATAAGTCCCCTCACTTAAAAATATCCAAGTGATACAATGCTAGAGATGCTAATGTGTCTCCACAAATTAAAGAGGAGCTCAGATGACAAAATTTGATTAAACACCTAATTTGTAAACATATACACCATCTTCCCTAGGAAAGACCAATTCTACCCCTTGAAAACAACTACCCTCCCATCTTAGAAGGTATACAGAAAAACTAGACAGTGACCAAGAACAGCAACTCAAAACATATTTCCATATAGTAAAAACTGAAAAGATTAGGTGTCCTTATTGGATAAGAGACAATTGAAACAGGACATCACTGTCTCGTGTGGGTAAGAGAGGAATGGGGTATGATTATTCACATTATTCACATCCTATGCTACAGAATACTGGTCATAACCAGTGAAATTATTTGATAACAGGCTCAGTTCAGACAAAAGAATGTCACAAAATGCTTTGTTGAATTGAAAAAGGGATTAGTTTGGTATATGGGGAAAAGTCCGTCAGCAGCTATTAAAAATGAGTCTTGTGCCTAACCTGCAGCTCAGAAGTTCTTAATCCCCTTGATTGTCAGAAACTGATAGGATATAAAAGGAAAATTGCTTTATAATATTTTCCATTTTCCCTTAATCTTTCTATAAGATTTTTCTGGTTGCTACTGCTACAGACTAGCTATTGGACTAGACAAACCTATGGTCTGACCCTGTGCAGCTGCGGAATTGCACTGGTTTTCAGACCAGAGAAAGACAGAAAGAAGTCTACTGGTATCAATCATACAATCTTTATAAAAAAAATAGTAATAATAAGTAAGGATTCTTTTATTAATGTAAACAGATTTTTTTGTTGTTTTCATGCTACAGTATTATTTATATTTATTCAGTAATTTTGATTTCCAACTTTGGATATTTAAAATTATTTTCAGTATCAGTATTCCTGTTGCAGAACATTTCATGCTAAATTTAGTTCGCATTTATGGAACTTAACTTTACTCCCATTTTATTCCTCCAAATACAATACAAATCAGTGTAGAAAGTTAGGTGTTGAAAAGCAGAGTCTTACTACTGAATTTCTAAGCTGCTGGGGATTTTACATAAGGCAGAAAATCGTTCTTTTCAATCCCTTTTTTGAATCCCTGGTTTAGAGACTTGATTCATTCCACCCATGTTGCCTTAAATTACACATGCTGAACAAGTATAAAATATTCAAGAAATAAGATCCCAGAGGGTTGTAATCAGTCACACAGAGTTTAGTCTGAGACACTAGTGGTGCCCCCCAAGGTTCAGTACTGGGCCCAGTATTGGGGTTCTGGGCTCCTCAGTACAATAGAGACATGTTGCTCCTGGAGCAGGTCCAGAAGAGGTGTCAAAGATGATTAAGGGACTGACGCCTCTATTTTTACAAAGAAAGGCTAAGAGAGATGGGCCTGTTCAGCCTTGAGAATGGATGACTGAGAGGGAGCCTTGTCAATGTATCTAAGTATCTGGAGAGAGAGCATCACTAGTGGAGTTCACCAAGGGGCCAGTCCTGTTTAATGTCTTTATTGATAATCTGGATAAGGGGTTCGAGTGCACTCTCAGTCAGTTTTCAAATGACAACAAGCTGGGTGAGAGAGTTGATCTGCTGGGGGTAGGGAGGCTCTGCACAGGGATCTGGACAGGCTGGATAGATGGGCTGAGGCCAACGGTATGAGGTTGAACAAGATCAAAAGCCAGGACCTGCACTTGGGTCAGAACAACCCCCTGCAGCACTAAAGGCTGGGAACAGAGTAGCTGGAAAGCTGCCCAGTGGAAAAGGACCAGGAGTGCTGGTTGACAGCAGATGAACCTGAGCCAGTGACCAAGAAGGCCAATGGCATCCTGGCTTGGATCAGAAATAGTGTGGCCAGCAGAACGATTGAAGTGATTGTCCCCCTGTAGTTGACATTGGTGAGGCTGGACCTGGAGCATTGTGTTCAGTTCTGGGCTACTCATGACAAGACATTGAGGTGCTGGAGTGTGTCTGGAGAAGGGCAACAGAGCTGGTGAAAAGTCCAGAGGGTAAGTCCTATGAGGAGCAGCTGAGGGAGCTGGGATTGTTCGTCCTGGAATAAAGGAGGCTCAGGGGAGACCTTATTGCTCTCCACAACTCCCTGAAAGGAGGGTGTAGCCAGGTGGGGGTTGGTTCCAGGTGGCTGCTCCCAGGTAACTGGTGACAGGACAAGAGGAAATGGCCTCAAGCTGCAACAGAGGAGGTTTGCGTTGGACATCAGGAAGAATTTTTTCACTGAAAGAGTGGTTAAGCATTGGAATGAGCTGCACAAGTGGTGATGGAGTCACCATCCCTGAAAGTGTTCAAGAAATGACTGGACATATCACTTAGTGCTATGGTCCAGTTGACAAGGTGGTGAAGGTTTAAAGGTGTCACTCAATGATCTCAGAGGTTTTTTGCAACCTCAGTGATTCTCAGGGATTCTGTCAAAAGGATGGAGGTAGGCTTTTAGTGATGCTAAGTGATAGGACAAGAGGCAGAAATAGGACAATGGGCAGAAACTGATGCATGGGAAGTTCCATCTGAATATGAGGAAGAAATTCTTTACAGGAACAGGTTGCTCAGAGAGGGTGTGGAGTCTCCCTCACTGGCAATATTCAAGAACCAAACCATCTGGATGCAATCCTATAATATGTGCTGTAGGCTGACCCTGCTAGAGCAAGGAGGCTGGAACAGATGACAACCCACTGTTGCAACCTTACCTATTCAGTGTTTCTGTGATTCTGTGTCTAAAGGGACAGACCCACTTCCAGTTCCATTGGTTTTGTCAATTGATAAAGACCAAGAAAAATTGTATTGTAGTACTGCCTATATGCTTTGTGCCTTCCTCTGGGGTTTTATGAGGGACCTTGGGGCTAGGGGAAGAAGGGAGGATTTTAGAATCAAATTAATTTGGATTTTGTTTTTTGTTTTGTTTTGTTGAAGAAATTGATTATGTCTATTTTGAAAACAAACTTCTTGATTTCTTTAAGCCTTTTTCCTTAGAGAAAAATTTTAAAAAAGTAAAGGAAAAACAAAGGATTACATTGGCTTTTCATTTAATTTCACTGTTTAGTAACATAATTCCGAGGCAAATACTCAGACAATATTTATTTCATAGAAAAAAACCAACATTTTTGTCTGAATCAGCTCAGAACTTGCAGTGACACCCTGCTGATTTTTTAATAGAGAAGGAAACTGAAATCACTACTCATGGATTAAAAAAACATAATAGGATAAGCATTTAGTTTTCAGAAAAAAAAAATAGAAAAATAAGTAGGTGGTTTGCAGGACTTTTCTTTTGTAATGGTCTGTCTTCTGTAATAGATCATAAAGCTCAAACGGCATCAAGTCTCATCAGAGATTAGCAGATACTTTGCTAAAACTGTGTACACTTAAGTCTTTCAACATTTTCCAAACTTACCCTGCTGTCTTTGAAATCCACAGCTGATTTTCGAGTAACTTCAGTTGGAGTAGGTTCTTCTGATTTGAAGCTCTCCTAGAGCAAGTTTGGAACATTTCATCATGCAGCAGCTGCCAATGAGGAACAAAAAGCCAAAGTCTGTGTGTTTTACTGCATGTAAAGCAGTGCCTGGAGGAGGCTCCGAGTACACAGAAAGGTTCTGCCTGGGTAATTTTCTGCAATTTACATCCAGTTTGAAGAGCTGCACATGCAATCACAAGCATAATTTCTTCAATATTTTTATTTCTACTTGTCAGCTGCTATTTTATTTCTGTATTTGTCCCTCAGGTTCTTTTAGGTAGATCATTCTTAATGCTGGTACTAGAATTGGTTTTGCATGTATCATAGTGAGAAATACATAACTCTTAGAGGTGTTCTCTCCAGGTTTGTTCAGATGCTGCCCCTGTACCCACAGCCTGTTGCCAGCAGGCACTTCCTTCATCTAACGCCAAGGTTGCACACTAGGTAAAATGCTGTTCATGGCATTTGTTTCGCTGTTGGATTGTGTTTCATATTCATGTCAAAGGGACACCTGAGAATAGGAGGCTTTACCAGGAACTTTCAGGGAAGAGATATTGTCTTCATTTTATATTGGTACTTGAATACAAACCAGACATAAAAAAATAAACAAAATATGGGCAAGAAGGTACAGTGCCTCATGCACATAAAAGTATACTGGACTAAGTCTGGAAAATACAGCAGTGTACCTTGGGGAGTGTTTCAGTGCTAGCAGAGAAACAGCCTAGAAAATTTATTAGATTTTATCCAGCCCTAGCCAGACTGACTCAGAAAGGCTTATTGCTCTTTAAACCTTACTGTCTGGCTAAGGAACTTGTCCTGGCAGTGCATATACTATATTGCTACCAGGTCAATTCTTGTGAGGTTTTCTACCTATAATGAGCACAGAGCAGGGCTGTGGGGTGAAAAATGGCACCTGCATCTTCCCAGGGACTGCAAGGGGATACCCACATGGCATGCCATGAGGGGATAGGGAGAGCAGTGTGCCTGTGATGACCCCTGTGATGTGTATGGATGTGTGGATGAACATGCATATGTACTAGAACCATTCAGTGTTAGTTACAAAAGCACATTCAAATAATTGTGCATGTTTATTAACATTTCTAATTCATAATTTGGGTCTATCTGTTGTATTACTGATACGGATCCTGAACCTGTAGTTCACTGATTGTCAGCTATTTGTGTGTCATTTATAAATCAATAAAGCACTTTGATGTTGATTTGTTTTAAACTACATAAATAGATGTAATCTTTCTCTGCAGCAAGGACCATAAACAGAAGCATGTGATGATTCCCTGAAATGTCTGAGTTGATTGTTAGGTTAGATGAAGTGAGGTCTGTTCAACACGCCTGGCATGTGCTGAGTTTGACTCTGTCCAGTCACTCTGAAATGATTGCAGGAAGCTGGAGTTTTACTTCAGCAGAATCTGATAAATACACTATGATCATCTATAGATAGTATTGAAATAAAGTACTTTCACAGAGCCAAACCTGTCAGAAGCTTACTGTCTCATTCCATGCCCAAACCTTCTTTATTTGGCCCAATTCAGAAGACATCCTGGCCTCAAAAAATACCGTCCTCTGAAGTATTGTGCTTCTAATATGCTTGTTAAACCTCTGGGTTTTTTTTAATTTATACTTCAATTTTGCATTCATTTTCAAATAATATTTGTTAATGTTTTGATTAATCTCTTTCCTTACTGGCTAAACAAAGATTCACTTAAATATACACCAGCTTTACGGCATCTTCACCATGGTGGTGTTCTTATTGCAATTTAATGTTACAGGCTGTTAACCAAAACAGCTGATTCCAAAATAATGCTAATATCCAGTCCAAAAGTTCCAACCAAAGATATTACCATATTTTATGTGTATTTCCCAATTAACCTGACTGTCTTTTGCTTAAAAATCAGCACCATAAACTACATATCAGTAATGTGTTTATGCTGAACAAACTACTGAGGCCTACATTTTTTCTGCCTACATTTCTGCAAAGCTAAATACTCAGCAGAGCTGACAGAACTCATCCTTTTCCCTGTACTTGCATTCTAGTGATAAGGATATCATTGGCTCTTCACCAAAGCAATCTTTTTTTCTGTAGAAAGTTTAGACTTTCAGTATGTAAGACTACATTAAGCTATTTAAATTGCAATTTCAAGTCATCTTACAAACAATAATTTATTTAACATCCAACAGTATAATGATGTACGTGTAGATGCAATCTTGACCTCTGCTCTGGGGCAGGTGTGTGCATGCCCACTAGCCGCAATAAACCTCTTATCTGCTTTGGTTTAGTTCACTTCCAATGTATGACATTCCATATTTTTTTTTTAATATTCAATTCCATACTTTAAAATTTCTATCAATATTTAGCCTAATTAATTTTCTTAATTAAAAGGTGTGTAGTTCTCTTCCAGTATCTCTCTCATATGGTGGGTTAACATTTCTCTTTAGTCTTCTTTTTTAAGGAAAAACAAACCAATTCTTTCAACTCATCTTGAAATTTCTTATTATATTTGTTACCTTCTGTGTTCTTTCCAAGTTATATCTTTCTCCAAATGTGCTCCCCCCCCAAAAAAAAGACTTAAAAAATCTTTGCCAATCTAGAACCATATATATCTTCAATACCCCACCCTTGCTAAGATATACTGAAATATTCCCTTTCAATTTCGAAAAAAGATCACATTTTTTGTCAGACTGCAACATCCAGATCCCTTTTTGTAATATTGCTGCTTAGTCAGTTTGTCTCAATTTTCTAATTCAGCTTCTTTTAATTCATATTTCATCTCTTTGTCTTGGATCTCATCTTCTTTCAATGAAATCATCCCTTCAGTTTATTAAGTCTGCTTTGAATTCTCATCTCTCTCCACAGAGCAGCTATTCTAAGCCTGACTTATCAGCAGAATGCATCCTATTCCTCACTCCATCACCTGATCCATTAATGAAAACATCAAATAAATTCAGATCCAGAACAGACTTCTGCAAGATTTCTCCTGAAATTTCTTCGTGGTGAGCAGTAAGCAAGTGACACTTCCTCCAGAAGCTGTTTACCACCACAACATGTGTTCACCTAGCAATGTTTTTACACAAAACATACTTGTCCACTTTGTTTATGAAAACCTCACTTGAAGGTGTGTTGCAAACTTTGGTAAAAGTCAGGCTGCATCACATTCAGTGCTCCATCTGTCAGGCCAGTTAATTTATGACGGCAATGTATTTGATGCCCTTTCCCCACATTATTGCTCTAATGCTCTTAATCTGTAGTCTCCATTCCTTCTGCTGAAACTTATTCAAGATGCACAGAGCACCTCAGGACTCATTTGGGTAGCAAGGAAAGCAGGAGAAATAAGGAAGCAGGATGATCCCAGAACATACCGTGGTATAAGTTCTGTTCAAGGGCACTCTGAAATAAATGCATGCAAGGCATCTTTGATCCTCTGTGATCCAGCCTGTGTCCCACTCTCACTCCTGAAGACTCTTCCTGGACCTGTTGGTACTTTGATTCCACTTTGATTGTGGACAGGCTTCACAGAAGAGCTGAGTAACAAACTAGTCTTGAAGTAGTGAGAGAATGACATATGCATGGAGGTCAATATTATGGGTTTTGATCACTCCAGGCTGAGGCAGAACTTAAACTCAGGGCCTTTGTTTACTGATTTGTGCTTTAATTGCTAAGTTACTTTTAAAATTGAGCTGGCAGCTCTTTGGTCAACTTTGAGAAGGAAAGCAATGGTAGCAATCTGATCCAAGAAAACTGACTGAATTGAAACTTTTGGGTAATAAAGGTAGATGAACTCACAAACCCTGAATAGCTGCAGTGATTGGTACTTACCTGTCCACCATGACTAAAACTGAGGGCAGATTTTTAGAAGCCTGTGGAGCTAATGTTAAAAAAAACCCTAACCCACCAAACTCAAAAA
This sequence comes from Dicrurus megarhynchus, assembly GCA_013399195.1. Lineage (NCBI taxonomy): Eukaryota > Metazoa > Chordata > Aves > Passeriformes > Dicruridae > Dicrurus > Dicrurus megarhynchus. Next base: position 142,242 of record VXAD01001120.1, read on the forward strand.
CCCACCACTGCACTTTAGGCAAGGGTGCCTTTGGAAAGCATCTGAGATTGAATTATTTTTAATATAGTAATTTATTTTTCTTATTTCTGTTTAAGATCTACTTTAGCACTAAATCCCTTTACTGAGCCCAGCCTGAAGTTATGGAGGTTAATACATAAGGCAAAAAATATAAATTATCTTAAGGGATCCCTCATTGAACTGAACTGGAAGGGCAGTTAGCTATTACATGTTAAACCCCTGTCACTGAGCTCAGGCCTAGCAGTCCAGTGAGATCAAGAGGAGTCTTCCAGAAATGGATGGTGAGTTTGCACCTTCTGTTAACACCTTTCAAAATCAATGACAGAACTCTTAAGGATTAGCAGGCTCAAGTCATGATCTAAGCTTGTGCTATTCCTGTTGAAATAATTTTATTCATAAATCATTTTAAGATTTTATTCACACTGAAAAGCCTGATAATTATTTAATGCATGAAGCTCGTAATCATCTATATGTACCCTGCTTCAGCAGTTACATTAATCAGAAAGTAACAGTTGTACAGCATCTCAAACGACTTCGTAAATTGTACAAGCAGTCCATTTGTTCTTTTCTCTCCTAAGTGCTGGATAGTGATTATGGGCTATACAGCAGGTAACAAAACCTTAAACACTTTGATAAATACTTCTAATCAGCTTTTCCTTAATTTTGCCTGCTGTGTGGAAAACTCCAGTATATTTGCAGAATGATTGTGTGGATTTTCTAAATCACAACCTAAGTCTTAAATGGAGGGAATGGTCATAATCAAGAGGACAAATTTTAAAAGATATGGAAAAGGAAAGCAAATACAAGATGCTTCACAATTGCAATTGTTAGGTTAGATTAGGTCATTATAATAAATAAATTATTACCTGTTTTTAAATTACCAAATCATACTTTCTCTGTTCCTGGTGCTTCACTGTGAAGTTTAAATCTCTTAACTGAAAACAAAAATTTTTGATATTAAAGTTATCCTTTTGGTTCCCCACTGCATTGCACCTGGAATACTGATGGTATGTAGAAAAGCAAGAACCAAAATTGGGAAGGCAGAACTCAAAACAAACACGTGATGTTGTTCATAATTTGGAGATCAGCTTTCATCAAATATTCTCTAAAATTTACAGGTTTACCAGTTCTTTAAAAGAGAAACAGCTTGTTATTCAGTGTTATTCTATTTCATTAAAACAGCAATGCCTACTGATAAGACTTTTTCTTCAGTTGTACCCATATGATGGTACTACTACTCTTTAGATGCCCATCACATTGAAAAACTGCAGTTCTGCATGGAACTTTTCAAATACCTGAAACTCACAATAAGTAGACAAGTTTGCAAAGTGCTGTCTAATTCAAATTTCAAGGGCCGTGCTGTACAGCCAAAATCTAGGCATTTAGGATCCCTTATCTTGACAGTGATGATTTAGGCAGTTCTGGAAATACAGCAGAAAGTTTTCTTGTTTAACACTTTTGTAGTTCTCCGGAGCTTAGACATTCAAGGCTCCCCATAACAGTAATCAAACATTGGTCAAATCTGCATATCCATATCTGAGTTAGTCACAGGGGTTGCTTTTAGAACTAAAGAAGTGAAAATTACGCTAATTTTCACATGGGTGTAGCTCACCCATGACAAATTGCTCTCCAAAAGTGGGGTTTTTTTTCCTCACTGTTTGCAAAGAAGCTTGGGAAAATGCACTTAGATGTAATCCTCTGAATTTAGGTTCAGCAGAATTTGAGATGAAACACATACTGCATGTTTTCGTCTCCTGGAGCTGAGATCCCTATTTTGTGCATTGACCTGATGGGCAAGGCCTTTTATTTTTTAAGAGATCATAGAATCACATTATGGTTTGGGTGGAAAAGGACCTCAAATATCACCCAGTTCTAATGCCCCTGCCATGAGAATAAACACCTTCTACTAGACCAGGTTGCTCAAAGACCCATCCAGCCTGCTCTTGAACAATTCCAGGGATGGGGAATCCACAACCTCTCTGGACAACCTGTTCCAGTTACATAGTCAGGAGTGCAGGAAATGTGTTTGAACAGGGTATCATTATTTAGCCTACTGATAAAGCACACAAGAGCACAAGAGCAAGAAATATGAATTAAATCTGCTGATTTGGTACTCATCAGGGAGAAGTCTTAGATCCTGGTCCCTCGTCCCTTGATTGTTGATATTTCAATTCTATTTTCTAAGTAAAAACATTTTAAAAGTTCAGGAAGCAACATATAGCCAATGACTGTAAGTTGTTGAGGCCTGTATAGGTCTCAGCTCACTTCCCCACAGCTTGGAGCTCAGCTAAATGAGTTCCCCTGCTCATAGCAGTGATTTTCATTATAATTATGCTAAGGTTTTACAGTAATCATACTGCAGCAACACAAACTTCTAAAAATACCCTAGTGATTTTTCACAAGTTCAGCCAGATATTTTCAAGGCATTGAGTATTTATTGTCTCTTCAAAATATATTCAGATTCATTTAACATAGCCAATTATGAGCTGCCTGAGGGGTTTACATAAATGCTTCATCAACTCTTCTGAAGTTAGTCCCATTAAATATGAATAAGTCCAAGCTGGACTTGCTATGTTGCTAGTTTGTGAACTTTCCCAGTGGGCACTTAAAAAAATATTCAACTATAATGCATTACGGACTGTCTTTCTTTGTGCAAATCTGTTCCATTCTTTTTATTTTAATTTTTCCCTTATTTTTCTTTTTTTTTTTTCAGTACAGAATGAAAAAACCCAAAGCACAGAGCCCAAACAGAGTTTACTGAAATCTCTGGTTTATTTTGCATTTTCTATTCCAGTAGTGTAAAAATCGTGTTCAAGGAAAAGACACAATAGGAGTCAAAGTGCCTTTTCTAGCCAGTAGAACTACAATATAAATAAAGAATGCCAGCAACAAGAAATCCTCTGAGAGTTTGAAAAGTCTCTTGAAGCAAAGGAAACAATGTTGCAGCTCAACTTCCCATTAAAAAATGTCTATTGCAATTTGAACATGTCAACTACATCCACAAATCTCATGTGATTGCTTCCACTTAGCAGCATGCAACCCAGCAAGTAGAATTCCAGCACATTACAGTACTTGAACATATGCTTATATTTACTTCTAGACAACAACAGACTAATGAAAAATTGAAATTAAATCTCTGCCTAAGAGCCTGCACTAATCCAATGATGAAGAGTTTAAGTAAAACTAGACTCCTAAAGAATATTTATACAAAATACAATCTTCACTTTTGTACAGAAAAAAGAAAATAATGTTCCTTATGGATCTTCCTTAATTTACTATGAGCAATGGGGATTTTATCCACCATTATTTTACTACATTAATAAATGCCAACTGACAAGTACCTAGTGTTTTTTTAGTGAAATTTTATAATAATAGATAACATAAAAAACAGTTGGAAGATAAAAAGTCAAGCCCTCTAGCAGGGAAAAGTTTGCAAAACAAAGAAGAGAAATGTTAACTATTGTTTTCTCATTCTCATTGCTCTTGGCATTATATCATGGGCTTAAATATAAGTGTTACTTTTCTGAAAAATATTCTTAGATTCCCATGAGATATATGTATACTTCTCCTTAAAAAATACTATATTTCAAATGCCTACTATAATAATTATTAAGTCAAAAGACTTAATGTGGGATGCTTTTAAAAAAGGACTAATTCTACCATGAAGCAGTAGCTGGAAATTGCAAAGAATCTCATGATATTGCACTTATGGCAGATAAAAGAAAATGTAGTACAATTTTTTTTTTGCTCTTATTGTTGTAGCTGCCACATTTTTTCTATTCTCTGCCACCATTCAACAAGCTGTCTCAAAAATTCCTAGTAGACTTTGGTAATGAGACGTATTTCATATATGCCTAATTGAAGATCTTGGCCTAATCATTTGCAATGCCATATGCATTTTAAGTGAAGTGTAAGTAACTGGGACTCTTATTAACTACAGAAGAAATGCAAATGGATTACATAATCTATTTCTGTAATACATGTATTTTGAGCCAATAAAATGACCTTTGAAAATTACTGAGATGCGTGAAAATGCCTTTTACTGTAATAGGAATCAGCAAAAGAAGGTGAACTGTAGGTGAGGCTTAACACTTAAATTTTAAGAATCTAGGCAAAATTTAAAGTGTGTGCTGTGAATATTTAATCATTTTTAGGAAACACATACAGTATATGTGCATCATGCAAAAGTGTTAAGTTTTGTTGCCTTCACATTTAAACTAGCTTTGTTTTACATTTTAACACTTTCTTATTAATTCTACATTCATTTCTGAACAGAAACAGAAGTAAATGCATGGTATTAGAAGAGATCTGTGAAATTATAATTTATTAACACTACCCATACACAAACAGTTTAAAAAGTCACTGACGCAAATATCTGACAGTTTAAAGTACAGTGCAAATGGAGACTCTGAGGCCATTTTCTGATAGAGGTTTCACTAAATTAAATTAAATAAATTAAAATTAATTTTTCAAGTAAAGTGTAGATTCAAGATGTTGGAAAACAACATTTTCTTCTGTCAAACTTCCCACTTCTCTTGAGAACCTGATGAACTTTCCAAGGGTCAAATTTTACAGCTAAGGGGTTTTAGAAGTGAAGTTGTTGTTAATTGTATCATTGATGAAATTTATTACCCAAGTATTTTTTATTTCCACAAATTATTACACTAGAAGGCATTCTTCCAATCTCACTTAGAACTAATGATGAAGTCCTGCTCAGTAAGTATTAGTTAAGTCAGCAACTGGATTTTTAAAAATCCTCATAACTGTGTAACCCACTAGAAGAAGAAAAAAAAATCAAAAATATAGAGCACAAATTGCAGAGAATTGAAAATATTAAAGAATCATTGCATCCTCTTCGAAGTGAGCATGTCCAAAGTTATCAACTGAATCTTAAGAGTCTAGCTGAAAGAAATCAAAACTTTTCTCATTTACAGGAGATAAATGAGCAGAAAGGCACAGAAATACGTATCAAAGGCAACCAGCCTTCTGTTAGTTTTCCCTATCATTACTTGATGACAGTAAGACCTGACAAGGAAAACTCAGCAATTTTTAAAAATCAGTTTCACTGGAGGACAAAACATAGTAGTGTTTTAAACTGTATCAACAGGATTCTATGCAATCTCTGTGCAAAGTCAAGATCTATTCTTACACATGGCTGCCTTAGGAATTAACCATGGTCTGCATTTCACCAGCATATCACTTAAGGCCAAAAAATAAGCATTTTGATCTGCTTTACCTTCCAGGGAGCCACACTGACACTTTTACATTATTTTATATGCCTTCATATGTCTGTGTGTTGTGAGCCTTCAAATCACAATGAGATTGTCCATGGAAGTTTCATAGATCTTAAGTCTAGAAAGGACCATGTTAATAATTTTGTCTGACTCTCTGCATAAGGCAGGACATTATTTTTACCAAGCAATTTCCAAATGAAGCACATGACTTCAGGGTGAAATAGGCAATATCTTCTGGAAAATAATTCAGTTGTTATTTCAAGTGTGAAAGATTCTACCTTTATTCCCAGGAAAATGCCTTCATTTTTAGCTCCTGCCACCAATCATTTCCAATGACAGCTTGTTTCTATTTTTCAGCTGTTATGTTACATTATGTTATGTTACATTACATTATGAGACATTACAAGGTTGTTTTATTTACTTAAGAGCCCTGAGGAAAGGCTGAGATATTTGGGGTGCTTTTTCATCATTTCACAGGCATTCATCTATGAGAATTCAGTCTCTTTTTAATCTTATTACCACTAGAATTCTTTATACAGAAATAATTTGATGACAAGTCCTTCTTCTCTTCATTACTGCTTCTTTCTTGCCTTTGGAAAAACTTTCAAATTTTTTAAATTTTTATTGTTATCTTGGATAATATTAACATCTCTCTAACAAAGTGCATCCAGAAAAGGCTCAAAAAGTCCTTTTAATATAATAATAAAATGTTAGTAATGAAAGAAATTGTGTGGCAGTACTAGATTTTGGTGATATTCTTTGCACTTACTCACATTTCACACACATGTTTAAAATGACTCATACTTAGATCAACATAATGAAAAAACAGTCTGGTCCAAGTTTTTCAGAGCAAATGAAGCCAACTGAGTGACCCTAGAATGACAACAACAGAAGAATAAAAGGTATTAGCAAGCTGTAGAGGTCTTAACCTACTGTTTAAACAGTATGATGTTATTAATAACACTACTGCTGTTATGCAAAAACAAAGAAAGAAGCCCAATGCAGAAATTTGTTCAAAATAGGATGTAGCAAACAGATGATAGAGACACTAATTTGATCAGTATGTTGATGACACCATATACACCTCAATCTAAAAGCTGTTTTGTTTTGGAGAGTTTTGTTGCAATATCTACGATGTGTTTGGAAATTATTTTTTGCCATCAAAACTCTACTGTAAAAATCTGCACTACAGTACAATATTGTTCACCAATATAAGCCTTTTTACATATATATAAACTTCATCTCCATTTGGAGATATTTTCTAATTTAGAAAGGGTGAAATAGGCAAATCCTTGCTATGACACACTAAGCCTAAGATTCACTGAGAAAATAACACAGTAGGCTGCCAAGTATAGACCCATGGCCACAAAAGCATGACAAAGAAATGCAAACAGATTCTAGAAATGCTGCTAAATCAGCCAAAATAATACATATTTTCAATGCCATTTCTTGAGCTTCATTGAAATGTATGTTCTTTTTTGAAAGCCAAACTGAGACCTGGCAAAATGAATTAATTAATCAATGGATCTGTAAGGAGCTATTTGTTAATGTAGTGTTTGGATGCAGCATGATAGATATTTAAAGTGGTGAATGGGATGGCATGAGCAACAGATCTTGTATTGACTTTCTGAACAAAGGAAATCTCATTGAGAATTCATAATTATTCAAAATGTATAATTGCTATCAGAGCAAATCTGGACATGAAAGTTTAAATAAAAGAGGAAATAAGTTATTCATATACCAAAATCACTAAAAACTGCAGAAGAACAACCACAGTTCAATAAGAAAGGCCATCAAACAATTCCCACGTTAGTGCTCCATGGTCAAATATAAATAAATGTTGCATGTTCCTTAGGCCAATAAAAACCCAAAAACAATATCCATCTTCTTGTCAGAGTCACAAATTAGGTAACTAATTAACACAATTTCTAACTTACCCATTAATTTTTATATAGTATGGATACTGACAGAGTCGTCAGATGAATTCTGGAGCTGATCTTCACACCACAGTACTAATGTTGGTTTATGGGACTTTCTCAGAGCTGCAAATTATAGAAGGACAACAAAAACTGAAGCTTACTTGGGTCAATATCTCAGAAAAAATGAAAGAAGAGCAGCTTAGGGGAAGGGAATGAGACCTCACATTTCAATTTCCACCCCCAGGATTATCTCTTTCTTTTCCAGACACATTTTCCCATAAATATGCACCGTGCTGTCTTTTTCATTCTGTCCAAATGAGATGTCTTCTTCCAGATCTCCTTGCTCCTGATTCCTTTTCCTGGTCTTAAAATCAAGAGTCGTCTTCTTCCAGATCTCCTTGCTCCTGATTCCTTTTCCTGGTCTTAAAATCAAGAGTCGAACATGGTTAAAAGGGAAAAAGGGATTTTACCTTGGTATTTATTTTAAGGATCCTTAGGTGCACTACGTCCAGGTCGAATGCACCTCAATGCACACCACAATGCACACCACAAAAGATCTGGTATATCATTATAGGTCTTACTAATCAGCATGTCTGTCAAAGATTCCCCAATGAGAGGCTCGAGTGAGCCCCACTCCCCAAGGAACCTTCCCCTGGATGGTTCTATCTTAGTTTACAAAATGTGTTCTGGAGAGGACCTTGGTGTGTGGGGCACACTGATCCCTAACTACAAAACTTCTAAAATGTTTAGTCCCCTAGCTTGACAAACAAGTCCAAGAATGTAGGCAAAAAGCACTAAGAATACAGAAGTTGTAAAAAGGTATAAAGGGGGATAAAAAAAAAGGCAAAAAATCATCATGGCATCACTCTGACTCAGAGTCCTCACTGCACCACTCAAAACACCATGTGATTTAAATGTGATTAGGGGGATCAAGCCTCCTCAAGATGAGGAGGACCCTGAACACAGACTTTTGGGATACTTTTGGCATCATAGTGTGCTGAAAAAAGTGATTTCTTTTCTCTGTTAGGTATGTAACCACAGCAGAAGGAAGGCTAGGCAGCCTGAGTCCCACATGAAGTGTCCTTTGTTTTTGCTCTCAGTTCCCCGTACAGACAACAGAGATGTGAGGTACAGCTTGAGTTCCTGTGGTGGCTTCCAGATGTCTTCACAGATTCCTTCTTCCTTCCATTGTGTTCAAGAGAATGTGTCAGGTGTGAGCACCATGTCATTATTTCATTGCAGATAGTATTTGGATGGATTTTAATGACAATTGCCTTCTTTTGAGAGGATAAACTCTAAAAGCTTAAAAAATCAAAGTAATTTAATAAATAGCCTGGTTTTCTGTCTGAGCATAATGGCACTGAAAATGTGGCCCATATGGCCATACCACTTTTTTTCCCCCAGAGACAGCAATGACTGTTTGATAAGATTGAAACTATTTTTCAAACAAACTGTAGTTATTTGTGCTACTGTAAAAATGTCATTATAAAGTAAAGGTAATAAAAAATACTTGAATTCAACAGAAAAAACACTAAAGAAGGAAATTTTTTAGTGAAGGTTAAGTAGGCTTCTTACTAGCAACTATGAAGATTTTCAGCTCAGTGTGTGCATGTCTGTCTTCTTAAGATGTCGGACAATAATTCTGGGATTTTTCAGTATATTGAGCTAGCTGAATTCTCTGTGAATTCTAGGAGAAACATCTATTCATTTCAGATGATAGAAGAGTTTTCAGAAACCGAGTTTTTTCTGCAGAAATAGGAGGTTTTTATTTCTCCAATTATGAAATGCTATGGTTGCACTTTACACTAAAATGGGGGGTTTTATTCTCAAAGAGCTTGTCACGATTCTTCTGTTTGCAGTCTCCCTGATCTATTTGCAATACTCATTATCATTTTTTCTTGGTATTGAAAATATGTTTAACAATGTTTTGCATGCACAAGTCAAAGAAGGGTAATTATTTATCAGCCAATGTATTGTAAACTGTTTCGTTTATGCCATGAGACAGATCATTTGCAATATAACAATTATTATGCCTTGTTGAAAGGTGTAACTATAATTTACCCTGTGTTTAAAATATTGCTTTCATCCCTTATAAATGCAAAATTGGAAATAAAAATCATGCTTGAAGAAGCTACCTTCCCTTTCAGGAAATTGGGTCAAATTTCCTCTAACTAAAGCATTTTATTGTATCAACTATTACCTCGCACATGCCATTTGTCTGCGTACAGCCTGACAATTCAACAACTTATATATTCTTTGCAAAGCTTACATTTGAAACAGGTGTCCAGTGATTTGGATATATTATAGATAAATTGCAGTAGGAGTGGGCAACATGGCTGCTGGGGAAATCTGTTTGATGGGATCTTTCTTTACTGAGCTGTCTCAACTTTGATCTAATAAGTCTCATATTAACCTCTCACAAATTCTATAAACCTCAGTTTCCTACAAAGTGTCTGAGGATGAGCTAAGGTTTCATGGGTTGTCTTTTGTGTTTGCTTGTTTGTTTTATTTTTAATGAGTTATTAACACATTTACTCATATGTCACACAGGGATCTGAATTTTTATCCAATGTATGTTTAAAAAAATTGGATTGTTTAAAAGAAAGAATCAAAATTATCAAACAGAAAGAGACAAACATCATGGAAAGCTCTCCAAATTTTCTGAAGGAGACAGCAAATACATGGTAATTTCACATTCAAGGAAACACAGAATTTTTTGTTTACTAAGATACATTTTAACATTTTCCTGGCTACATTTCAGACAACAGAATGCCTTTGGGACAGTCAGTCTATATGAAGACAGATGTCTGCTACAGGTATTACCATCTTCTCAGATAAAATCCAAAGATAACCTTCACAATGCTGGAATGAGCAAAATAATATGTTTCTCTTATAAGGCAGTAAAACCCCCCCACTCTCTCAACTACAACTTAAATAATACCACCATTATGAACAGTAGATAATTGCCTGAATGAATAGTAGATAATCGATTTTTAACTACCAAGACCAACCTCCACAAATCCTACATCCCTGAGACCGAGGGGAAAAGTCTGGAGCAGCTGACTTACCATTGATGGAAGAGTCAGGGACTCCTATCTCAGGTCAGGGAATGCTTAAGCAAATGGTACACATTGATACATCTTTTAAGATTTCTTACTATTTAAGATGATAAAATGAACATATACACAGATGTCAAATTACTGATAATATTATTGAAGATTAATTGCTAATTAATTGTCTTATTCTTTTAGCCTCCCTTAGAACCAAATCCACATTAACAATAGTTACTAAGGAGAGAAATAAAATTTTCACACAGTAAAATTTTCACCACCTCTTCTCACCCTTTTAAACTGTCTTCTCATGACATTTTCACCACATCATGCCTCTTTTACCTCTTGGTCATAGGTCCAGGGAGTTTCAGACAGTTAATTGAATTTATATTTATATCATAAATGGAAAAAAACTTTGAGATTTAATCAGATCATTACTACTTATCAAGAGATTTTTACAGTAGATCAAGTCTGACATCAATAAAGGTTTAAAAGATAATAAAGCAAAAATGCTTTCAGGATTTATTCAAACTTTTAGCAAAGCTGAATGCTTTTTTTTCCCAGTATTTTCAGTAGTGCTTGTTGTATACGAAAATACTCTCTTATTTCTGTTTCCAAAATTGTAGACAGTGGCATTAAATTTGACCCATGACCATCTCCTAAGGTTGCAGAAGAAATTCTTGTCTACTGTATTTGGTTGCAATTAGATCCTTCATTTTCATTTCACTAACTTAAGCCTCCATATTGACATTATGTTGTTTCAGATTATAGTACTATTAATAAACTGATGTCGAGAGTTCCTTGTGCCTACACCTATTTCTGTAATGAAATGCTTCCATATATCAAACCGCATATTAAGTTTTACTGAAGGACCCCACTTTTCACAAAGAAACATTCTTATGAAATAAAAATTCCAAGAATGTTTCTGTATTGTGCTATATAGTCATTGCATCATATAAAAATTAGATTAAGTGGCACTATCAAGACCTGCCACACAGCAAGGTCATCTGTATGTGCCAGTCCTGGCAGATGGTCTATGTTTAAGATGTGAGTGGAACTCCACAGCCTTCCTTGCACAAAGATTCCTGTGCTTTAATCTTGCTGATCATTAGATTTTTCCCCTCTGTGTTTCATTAACTCAGTCTTTCTTGCTTCATCTGAAGACACTGTTCACAAGGAGTGCAGATATTTTCTCTTTTCAACGTTACTTAGAATACCTGAAGACAGTTATGACTTTACTTTTGTGTCTTTGCTGCAGTTTAAATAGATAATCCCATTCATTCAATCTTTTCTCTTGAATAATTTTTTCAGTAGTCATAATTCTCTTTGTTTGCCACTATAATCTCTCCAACTGGTACACATTTTAACTCTCATGCAACATACAAATATTAGCATAAAATCTTTGCCCTGTTTTCGCCCTGTAGCTCCAGGTTCCTTTTGAAACTTATTTGTGAGCCAACTGTTCCCATGCTGGTTTCATCTTGCTGATTATTTCTGCCTAAGTGTTGTACCTTGTATTTCATCCATTTTTAGGCAATTTCTCCCATTTGTCAAGATAATTTTGAACTTTAATCCTGCCTCTATCCTTGCCATGTCTCTCAGTTTCATGACATCTGCAAATTTAATAAACATCTTTTCCATTTCAATTCAATTTCAGTTCAATTTGTTAATAAAAACATTGAACAGAACTAGGGCCTTGACAGAACCCTGTATATTCCCACCTGGTATATTCCTTCTTTTTTGACAGTGAAAGATTGCCAAGGACTCCATGGGTGCTGTTAGCAAAGCTGTCTAACACCCGCCTGATAGTTTTCATCTGGACTATGACTCCAAAATTTGCTTATGAGATTGTCACAAGACATAATTTAAAATGCCGTACAAAAGTCATTATATGACATCTATTGCTTTTCCCCTTTTCACAGTTCCTGCAGTTCTGTCATGGAATGAAATTAGGCAGGTTTGACGTGATTTACTGTTGACAATTCAGTGCTGTCTGTTATTTATCTACTTTATATGTTCTACATGCTTAGAGGTAGTCTTGATTCCTTGGTAAAATCTTTTTCCAGGAATAGATACTAGACTAGAAGTTGTATGATTCAGTGACTTCTGTGTTTCTTATGAGTAGTCACAAAATGTATTCTTCTTCAGGTCTTCCAACATTTTATCTATGCTTCCCAGTTTCACAGAAAGAAGCCCTCAAATGCAAAGGCAGTTGTGTTTTGGCATATTGTACTTGCTGGCTGTTGTTATACCTTATCTTCCACCTCTAATCACACCCAGTGCAGAGTTTACCATTTTTATGGCAATGATAAAAAGTTACTATTGGCAACCAGAGTCTACCATTCCATTTTCTACTTTACTTTTTGTTGGAGATACCCTGATAGATTATCACTTGCTTAGATTATGCGAGCAAGCCAGTTAAGTGATTATTATCTTTTATTTCTAGTAAAATAAGCTGGGAGAGCTCATTTTCATCTTCAGTTGAAGCTCTTTAAGACAACCTGGCTCATTTGGCTAAAATGAGCTAGAAGACACATCACGATGTGAAGGAGAAAGTGATTAGCAGCTGGGAACAGGATTGGGGTCATTACGTCTGCAAGCAACACAGCTGGAGAGGGAAGAAAGCATGTGTTCTGACTTCAATTTTCTTCTAGCTGAGAAAATCTAGCATTTCAAGAGATATTAGCATTGAACACTGGACTTTTTCACAATCTTATTTTCCAAACCATCTTGTAGTCAGCTAATACATCCAGTTCTTTCTTTTCCCCTGCTGCTTCTATCTAATCATCTACTGAAAGCAGAGGAAATTTCACAGCTTTTGCCTCTACTGAATAATGTTATTTTTTCTCATCTGTCTGCATCTACAGTTCTCAAGACAATAAATTTCATTCATTATATTCTTACACCTAGTACACTGAATTATTTTTCTAAATGTCTGCAACTACCATTAGTACATTCTTATGGTTTAAATGGACATCAATAAATGCATTAAATACAATTTTGCCTAAGTCAAGTACTTTAGGAATTTCACCACAATGGAAGACCTGTAGTTTCCCTCAGCACAGTCAGCCACAATCTCCCCTTTAGGTACTGATTTACCCTTATCACATTTTTTTTAGTAATCCTATAATCTCCAGTTTTATTCATAATTTATGAGTAAAGCTCAAGGACATGTCTTTTAGGAATGATGCAGAGAATGTTTCCCTGATGTGCATGCGAGACTCTGTGATGAGCTTAAAAAGGCTGGAGGCCAAAAACCAAGGCAGATCTATTTCTCTGACAAAGGCAAAGTGCTGTAGAAGTAATTTTTAGTGACTCCTCCAACATCCTCATTTATCCTTAGATCCTATTCTCCCTGGCATTAATTGCAAGACTTTTGCTGAACTTCAAAGAGAAAAGAATCAGAATATCAAACAGGCAAAATCTCCCACAAACTGAAACTCTGCATAGGAGCAGCTCTAGCACAAATCATTGGGAAAATACTGAAGACACTTAGTAAGCCTCAAAGTCAATAAAGATAAAAATTTGACCCAGGAACAGCTTTTCAAGGAAAGGCATAGAGCACTTGAAATCAGAACCTGATGAGTAATTAAAGACATTATAAGCTGCAGTTCCTGATATAGACTGGGGGGCCCCTTTTTTACGATGTCTCATTTATTTGACTAATCCTATAAATTTATACTCCATGGTGACAAGCACAGAAATTCAGGTATTATATAATCCTCTTTGTCTCATTGTAAATACAACTTTCATAGAGGATTGTGTTTTAGGAAAAGGCTTTCAGTGACTTTCAGGCAGCAGTAAGAGATTAAAAAAAAAATCCATTCTTGGCCAGTTCTTTTTACAGTGGTGGTTTCTATTCTCCAATAGTTTTAACACCCATTAACAACATACTGTATGAAAATACACACAAGACCCTTTGCATGTTGGGTGGTAACACCATTCCAAGGCTTCACTTACACCTTTATGCTTGAGGATGGCCCTTCACACAGCCCTATGTGAAAAGGACTTAAGCAAAGCTTTTCAGTGATGTGGATGTGACAGTCATTTTTCACCAGAAATTTTGAGAATTCACAGATGCAAATCCATCTGAAAGAAGAAATATAGGCACAACAATACCCGACTTAATGTGAAACCAGACAATAAAGTTCTGGTAAATATTCTGGAGATGGAAAACTATAAACAGAAAAAATTATTGTGTCACGGTTATTCCAGAAAGCACGAGTAGACACTTGGTTTGGGTTATGTATATAACCTAGGAAGACCTTTCCTTATCAGGTAAGTTTTCAAGCTATCTGGCCACCAGACCCCTGAACCTTTAGCACTTTCATTGTGATGGTTTCTTACATTCACACAGTATTGTCAACTCTAATAACATCTAATAAATACAGTTAAGGTTATGAACTAAATCTAAGCTTCATGAACCGAAGCTAAGCCAATTTTTGTGCTGCTATTTTGTCGGCATGCAATCTAAATATTTCCCTTGGTTTTGGCTCCTGCTTTTAAACTGGATGGTATTCAGACTAATTCTCATTTAGAAGATGATTTCTTTAAAACTGGAGGGGCCAGCCAGCCACAGTCAGTGGAATCAGAGGTTAGCACAAGAGCTATTGTTTCTGGCTATGGTTTTTTTTTTTATCTTGGTATAAAGATTTTCTTTGCATAAAGCTAATTCCCTGCAATGGGTTCCTTCAGAAATGTTTTGCCAAGAAATTAACTGCATGTATCATTAATGAAGTCAGTGTTTCTGCATCACTGTTCATAGAAAATATTCACGTAAATAAGGCAATAAACCCAGGAGATTCTATCAGAGATAATGTGCCTAAGTACTCTTCTCCAGACAGAAAAAGCTATTAAAAATATTGTTGCCCTTCACAAATTTGTCTAAATTTTGTAGTTTGTTTTTCAGTGATTTTATTTTAATTTTCTCTTTAGAAGTACATTTTCCATGATGTGTACCTGGCTCAGACAGAAAGAAGCTGGAAATCTTTGAAAGAAATTTTTCAGTCTCAGAGAGTGACATGAGGAAAAATAGGTTTTGCACATTAGCTTTCTGGTTGTTAAACTTGTTTATTGTCTTTGAGAAGCTAATGGAGCCATAAAACAAGTGATGAACATCTGATTTTCACCATTCACAAGAAGAACAGGTCTTGGTTAACCAAGTCATGAGCCTTTGAGGAAGTCTCAGTTTATCTATACCATGCAGAAACCCATTTAAACTTTACAGCAAAGTTTAGCATACATTGGGCGTACTCCATTTGCTGACAGTTGTGGGGTGTGAGTTCATATTATGTGGAAAATCTTGAAGCAGGCCACAAATGTTGGATATACACATCTTTTCTTCCTCTCTTAGCCTCACCAATTACAGAGATCTCAGGACTCCTGACAATTGTCTTGCTTTCAGTGGCCTATCTGTTTTCAGGTCTAAATTATTTGAAGAAGACAATTGCTGCCAGATTTCCTTTTTAATACAATGCGATTCCTTCTAGTACTCACCAGCTAATTGTGAATTATCCAGGAACAGCTATAACGGTTTAAACACATATCTTAATCTGAATATGTACAAATTTTAATTCTGAGTTCTTTTTCAACATCCTCAGGGATTCTTGCATGCATGTGGGTGCACTTAACATTGTCTGGAACCATGTGAACAACTGAGCTACAATAGTCTAGAATCTTAAGTGAATGTTGGTTTTCATTCCTCTGTGTCTCAGTTCCCTGCAAATGAGGCAGAGCTGATGCTGACCCTTTCATTTCAGGTTATGAAAATAAGTTCTTCATTAGTGCTTTGAAAAATACCAGGTGCTGTGGTGTGAACAACAAAGAAGCAACAAGAAATAAATCTGTAATTCTTGATGCAGAATTTGTGTGCATCAGGGCCAACTCACTGAGAAATTCAGATAGCAGTACTATTTATTTGTTGACTCCCTTCTTAAAGACTATTAATATATATAGGATTAAACTGCACAGGCCTTTTCTTATTTTTTGAAGTATGAATGTTTCATTCTCGGAATGTTAGCCACAGCACATTAAAAATCCTTTTCAGTCAACTTACCTTCACAAAGAAAGCAAGAGGCTGACAGGAGGTGTTTCTTTGCATCTTGTCCCAGCAAGGTGCTGGCACTAAGCCAGAGCATGCACTGAGAGACAGGCACTCAAAGGCATTCCTTAGGGTGTACGGAGGCTGTGAGAACAGGGAACTGAACTCAACCACCTCAAAAGCCGCTTCCATGCTTATGATATCAATCTAGACATAAGCACCTTTATCCACAAAGCAATAAGAAACTCAACGGTAGAAAAATATTTGCTTCTGATTTTGGATGCAAGGAGCCGGGACTAATCAGTTTCTTCACACATAGAACAGTTGCAAGAAATGGAGTTTTGCAGATACTTTCACAGAGACAAGATCAGTACATTCTTCTCTTGAACAGCTGCAGTGTAGTTTTATGATAAGCAATAAAATCAAACCCATGATGGCTAGTAAATTACTTTGAGGTATTTTAATCTGATAGTTTTCTTATACTGGAACTGCTGCCTAACAGTAGCCAGTGCTGTAAACCAATACACAATTATTTCAAGGATGTGATTTCAAGGAACATATTTTGCTTGGCCTCCCTGGAGATACACAGTAAAAATTTCACTTTAACATTCCATTTATCTTCATATGGGCTATAAGGAAGTAATTAAAACAAGCAGTTGCCAAGGAAGTATGGCAAACTTACAGAAATATGTGTGTCCCATTGTATACATCTGAACTAATAATCATGATGTCTTATTAGCTGCATATTGACAATAAGCTTGGTGCTTTGCCACTTATATTCTGCTGTTGCTAGGGCTGAAATGAACACCAGACAACTGCAAGTTTTCAGGAAAGAATAACTGTTGGGTTTTGCCTAGAAAATTGCCCAGTGCTAATTTTAACATGAAAAGCAATCAATAATTGCAAGAGGAAATCAGGAAGACCTCAGCAAGATCCTATCTCACTCTTGTCATGTCAATACAAAACCTCCTATCCATGTGCTTAAAATAAAATCAAACAAGCAGTAATTTTTGCTAGGAGTAGGATTTCTTGCCTTTTAAAGCTGAGTTCTGTTGGAATAAATTATAAGACACAAATAAAACTTTTTAGTTATTTTTATTCTTATCAGAAAGTATCCAAAGCATCATCATTCATCACCAGAACAGAGTGTAAAATGTATTACCTTCTCTAGGTGCATCCTGAGTAAAGTGAAAAGTAAATGAGACTACACTTTACAGATGCCCATCTCCTTCCATTTGTTACAGCAAGTGTTGCAGTCCATCAGTCTGAAATGAGGAAGAGTGCAAAGAGAATTCATGATTACAGAAAAACTAACTGCCAGAGAACCTAGATATTTCAGCAATGGAATGTAATGACTATTTATATCACCAGGTTTGGGAAAATTCAGAAATGTACTTGAATGATGCAAAGCCATCTCTTTTTGTCTACTATGTGCATATTTATTTGCACACATAGAGACACATGCTTCTGGTTGCAATAAAAGCTACCTAGGCTCTCTATATTTTTTATTTCACAACTGTTGACTATAAGAAATATAAATTAAATAATTCAGGGATTACTTAAAACAGTTGAACTCCCACCTTCATTTGAATTTTAAGATGTCAGCATAGTCACTTTTTCGCCTTTGACCTCATAAATCCTGTAGTTCTAGCTTCATGCAGACCCTTTCTGTGATGAAAATCCATCTGTTCAAGGAGCCAGCCTGTAACATAGTCATCTGGGCACTCTGCTAGAAATTCATTCCACCCCTGGAACAGCACTGGAACCCAATTCTTGTACTTATTAAGAAGACATTTCTGGCAACAGTCACCACTCTATTAGGTAAATCTTAAAGCAGACAGAGTCCTGAAATCTCAGAGCATCTCTGGTAAAGTCCTTGCAGGATGTAAGAACAGAGAAACCTGTTTCTGTTGCCCATGTTTCCATGCAGTATACATGTCTAGATTGAATTCAGACTTGACCTATGCAAGTTTAGTCACATCAGGATTTTTTGGGGGACCTAAAATGTTGGCACTTCGGGTATCCCCATCTCTCAATCAAATCAGTTTTACTTCCCTAGACTGCTTCTACAAACAAATTCCCATCAGTGCACCCATATCTCCTTGCTTGGTACTTCATGCTTTTAGGAGTTTTGTAAACTATGGCACTGTACAGCTAATAGTCAGAGAGGTCTCTCAGTCACAGTGCCTTGCATATGGAGTAGCTGTCCAAACTAGACATTGGGAAGAGAAGGGTATAAGGAAAATGCAGTCTTTCTGTCAGACTTTAATGTCTGCTGAAGAAATACCCTGAGAAGTAAGTGTCTGCAAAATTGGGATTCACAGCCTGGCATTATCTTCATGCTGTACAATTGCCACCGCAGCTCTGAGCACAGATACCTGAAGGCACTTATCAGTCATTGGGTGCTAATGGTTGTACAGCCTCTCCATTCAGACTGGGACTCTGTCTAATCATCAACGTGAAAATGCCAAGGGCTTTGAATCCCTCCACTAGAGAGCACAGAATAAGAACTCCACTCCAACTTTTCCTTCTCTTCCCTACCCCTAAGATTTCCCACATTAATTAATCGTATTTTCATCATGGTACATCACCAACACTCAGAGATGAACTAGGTGAATTGAATAAATGGCTTAGAACTGAGTGCCACTGGTTTGAAAACAGCCCAAGTTTGAATCAGTCCTTCACTGCAAACACAGGACTAACAGCAAGATGATCTGGTGCTTGAACAAGACCACCTAATAACTCTCTCTAATGAAAGAGTCACTTAACTAGGGACGCACCTAGGTGTCATCACCTCAGACCACAATCCGGGAGTGTTCCTGCACTATTCACTGGTCTCAGAAAGCTGTCTCTGAAGAGTTATGAACTTTCTTTCCTCAGCTACTGAGACTTAGGCTTCGCCCCATATTGCAGGAAAAATCTTGGCATAAGCTATTCATGCTTCCTGCAATCTACAGCTGGCCAGTGATTACTGATGTACCTTGATGTGGTATCTTCAGTGCCTAATGTCAGAAACAAGGCAACTGTCGTTTCTTAAAGATCAAAAATGTTTATTAATAACAGAATAATTAAAATTAAAAATCCAGGATCAAAAAAATTAAATTCCAGGTCCGCAGCGATTAGAAACCACTAGTGCCGAACCAGCTGGTGCCCAGAGCAAAGAACCCACGGCACTGGGGCGAGTCCAGCTAGCCTGGAATCTGAAATATTATAAAAATCTCTGTAAAGAGACACAGAGCCCTGACACCCAGTGCCGGGTTTAGCCGGCAGCCTGTCTGAGGCAGATCGAAAAGCCCGCCTCCTGTCGGGGGACAGGGACTTTGAACACCTCTTGGTCCCGCCCCATGGTCCCGGCTGATTGGTGGAGTTCCGAGTGAGGTAATGTCCATCCGCCAATGGCTCGCTTATGCTGCCCGGGGACAGCTGTCACTCAAGTGTAAGGCGGGAAGGGTCCTCATTAAAATTCCAGGTTTCCATGGAGCCCCGTGTCAGTGTCGCAGACAGGGACTAAAAGTAGCTGAACTGTCACTTCTGAAGGCTGCTTAACTTTCACTAAAACTCAGAACTCATGAGGGAACTTACAGGGATTAAACACTTACTAAAAGCATCAAATCTGGTTGCAAGCACCATCTATAACCTTTGGAAAACTTCAAGAACATGGTAATAAAATTGAACATACATGAGAACAAATAAAACACTGTAAAGTTTAACAATTTTGATGATTAAAAGGGGAAACAGAGGAACAAACTTGTGGATATCTGAACAACAAGGATTTTAAAACAAGGAACTATGCAAAACATGTTTTGATTAGTTAATTATGGTAATAACTTCATAACTTAATAACTTATAACTTGGGCAATTGGAATATGCAAAGACCAATACCTTAATTTCATATATAACACCTAAGAAATTTCCAAGTGGCACCAAATGTAGCCATGTATCTCCTAGCAACAGAGGTCATCATGAACACATCAAGCTCACTTTCCAGTGGTGTCCTTTGGAAGAAGGCTGTGGAACACAGATTTTCTATGAATCTTTGCAGCAGAGCTTATGGGCAGAAAAACACACCCTGACACTGATTAGTCCATGTGTTAGAGCACATCACTCTGCAGACATCCCAGATCTGGCACCATGGCAGGGCAATCATATTCATGTGGCACAGCATCTAGATGAAAGAGCCTTACCTTCCACATCGGGCCTCCCCTACAGATCTAGTGTTTCTATGCAGAAGGAGCAACAGACTGTCTAAGTGAAGTCCACACAGAAATACAGTAGATGTTACTGTAAAAATTACAGTAGATGCATTTGCTTTAATAATTTTTGCCAAATGGGGTATGTACCAGATGCCAGATTGTCAGATCTGGTCCCTCATGAGAATAAGTTTGGCGTTCATTCTATAAAATCCATACTGGAGTTCAAGGTCTTGGCCCTACAGGTTTATTTTTATATGGCCTATGCCCAAGATCGCAGAACAAAAATCTCAGAAATGAAAAGCATCAGTGACAGCTCTAGTTTTCCATCATAACAGAGCTCTCTATTGAAGCAGTAAAACTCAGATATGCAGGTGACACAAATTTCTTAGAGGCTGATTCAAAAATGCCCTCTTTGCTCTTCCTATCCAGTACCCACACCCTCCAGAAAAATATGCCATCACAAATTTCCTCTGCCACTGCCCCCAGTGCAGATCGTGTTTCTTTTACCTTGCCCTCTCTAACAAATATGTTACAAGATGTGCATTTTCAAAAATAGTGATGGAAGAAAGGCTAAAACTCTAGGAAAGTAAGAGTCCTTACTTTCTACTATTATTGTGCTGTTCCCCCGGAAGAGGAGAATACAGCATAACTGTATGTGGTAGATGCATAGTCACAGCAGTGATTACTTCTCTGAATGATGTTCAAACACTCTGAGAGTAAGAAATAAGTGCATGAACTTACAGTGGATAGGATAGGATAGGATAGGATAGCATAGGATAGGATAGGATAGGGTAGGGTAGGGTAGGGTAGCATAGCTTAGCTTAGCATAGCATAGCATAGCATAGCTTGCAGGTCTTTAACTTGCTTGCTTATTCTTTGTGTTGCCATCTCCATTCCCAAGCAACTCTACTCTTTTCAGAGAAATGAAACTCTGCATGTGTTGAGAATCATGTTTGTTCATACCAGTTCCATTATGCACTGTTTTCAAGTAATGAACTTATTTCTTCTGTAACAGTGCTTTTGAATACCTTCGAAGATTTGAAGCTACAGAATGCCTTCTAACTGAAGGCCTTCTGTAGCATATATTTCCATGAAACTTTAGAACAAACACAGATAATACAGCAACCAATCTTCAGGCCACTAACTGTTTGACATCTGTGACTCTTGCACTGAAAAAACTGTTATTCAGTCTGAAAGAACCAAAATGCATCCCACAGAAATTTGGTAAATAGGTATGTTTATGTATCCTGTTTATGTAAATAAACCTTGTTTGTTGGAATCTGTGAGAAGCTGTTTTAAAGAGTTATGGATAAATCTCTTATTTTCTGTCACCCTTTTTGGATTTAATTTCAAGCTTAGAACAATTTTCTTTTAAACTCTCAGAATTCATCATGTGCCCTTTGCTGTCTGAGCAGAGCTGAGCCCACCTGAGCACAAACCCTGAGCCCGCCATGCTTGGCATGCAGCTCTGGACTCCATACTGCTAATGTCTTCTTAATGTGCTTCTACTTGGGCACACTTTGGAGCACTGCTGGTTCTGCACATTCTCTATCTTGAGAAAAAAATAATTGTGTTATTGCTTTAACTGAAATAGAAATAATAATTTTTTATTTTAAGTTCTCAGATATAATTTCTTAGCAAGCCTACCCTCAAAGGATTTAGGACATAATTTAAGAGGTTTTCTTTAATTGGTATCTCATTAAGTCTCTCCTGAAGCTTTTTGTTAAACAATGATGTTTCTCTAATATTTTTGTATTTGTATGTATACAAACATATAGACACACTTCTTTTAAACTGAAATAGATTTTAAGATGTTCCTGCAAGACATACACTGCCTTAGTATGTTTATTTCTTACTAGTTCTCCTACACCATATTTAACCCAGAAAGGACACATTTTACTTTAAAAAACATATCCAGGAAATTTACATATATATATATATATATATATCTTCCTTTTAGCTATTTTCTTAGCAACATGCCAGAAGATACTTTCAAAAAGTATTTTAGGCATTGCATACACAAAGCTGTCAGCTAACTCTCTTTGGAGAGCACCATCCACATATTATTACTATCTGAGAGTGTCAGCTGCTGTGTTTAAAGAATTCATTCTCTGATCCCATCCAAGGAGATGAAAGAGAGCTGACAGTAGGTAGTGCTAGCAAAAAAAAATACTTAGGGAGCAAAAAATATTAGATTAGATTAGATTAGATTAGATTAGATTCCACATAGTGTGAAGTCCTATGAGGAGTGGGGGAGGGAGCTGGGGTTGTTCATCCTGGAGAAAAGGAGGTTCAGGGGTGACCTTATTGCTCTCTACAACTTCCTGAAAGGAGGGTGTAGCCAGGTGGGGATCGGTCTCTTCTCTCAGGTACCTGGCGACAGGACAAGAGGAAATGGCCTCAAATTGTGCCAGCAGAGGTTCAGGTTGGACATTGGGAAGAATTTCTTCACATTTCTTCACAATGTTTCAAGGGTGAAAACATTGGAAGAGGTTGACCAGGGAGGTGGTGGAGTCACCATTCCTGGAAGTGTTCGAGAAACAACTGGACGTGGCACTTAGTGCCATGGATTAGTTAACAGGGTGGTTGTACTCTCAAAGGTCGGGCTCGATTATCATGGAGGTTCTTCCAACCATAATGATTCTATGATAAAGCACTGAAGAAAGTGAGAAGCACTCGTACGGGCAACAGTAATATAGGAAAGGAGGTGGGGGAAGAGAAATGGAAAGGAAAACTGTAAAGAGAAGGAAATTCAGAAAAACATAAATTAAATTGAGAAGAATTTACTGAACACTGTTGAAAATTTTACTACAAAAGTAATCATTACGAAAAAATATTTATAAATTAGGCCTACAGAAAATGTGACTAGTGAACAGGAATAGGGTAAAAAAGTGTTTGCAGGAGCTTTAGTAAAGGGTAGTGTTTGTGGTTGGTGTTTGAAATTGCAGTGAGCATGCTTTGTAAACTATTGGAAACTATGAGTCCATGCTGCTCTGACTTCATGTAGCACACACACAAAGTGTGAATGTTTTCCCATATTAGATGAGAAAGGAGTGGCACCCCCGTCCAAGCCTGACTTGACATCCCTTTAGGATAGCACATATCACCTTCATTTCCTCTTCGAAAAGGTGACAGTTATGCATTTCTGCCTTAGGAGCACTGTGGTCCAATTCTTTCTCTGCCTGTGAACAGACCTGCCAGGCATCTGGGCATAAAGGAAAGAATTTACTGTCCTTTTTTAAGCCAGTCAGGAGCTGTTAACTCCAAATTGCCTGATTGTCTTATCTCTGGCTTCAGGATGAACCTGAATCTAAGTGTCAGAATCTTAAGCTCTTGAGAGAACTATCGATTGAATCTTTACAGTCAAAAGTCTTTAAATCACTCAAAATGCAAGAGGGGTTTAGAGACTTCTCAGGTAAAAACTAGAGCTCTGTATTGCTGTGAAAGCTCTTTTAAGTGCAACCTCAATTTCTGTTCAAAAAGGCTCAAAACCAGAATGCCCCAAAAAAAATATTTACTGGGCATTTTCATCTCCTATATTGTTTTGGTATTAAACAATGTTGGGCACACCATGTAAATCATTAAGAATCTATCCACTGAATTCTGACATTGTTCATTAAACACATGATTTGTGTAATAGCACTTCATTAATTATAGAGCTCCCGAATAATGAAAATAATACATTAACTGGATAACAGCAAAAGTAGGCAAATAGTATTAAGCAATTCCTGTAATAATTCAGCATAACAATGTTTTCTGGAAGGAAACACTATAGGCAAGTATTAACAGTTTCCACGTGTTAAATTATTAGCTCTTTCAATTTAACTCTCTCGGGCCTTTATAAAGTGATGTTCTGCAAGGAAAGACCAAAGACAACACTTTCACCCTATGCAGAATATTGATCTAGACTCCTGTGATTAAAATCCTATTAATATAAAGTAGTGATATACATGGACATATATATTTTGATAAATGATTCCTACATATACTAAAAGCCTACTGAAAACTGCTTTGAAATTTTAATGTAGGAAAATAATAACTTTTCCTACATTTAGAAATGCCGGATTAATCTTTATTATCTACAATAACTAAATTCAAATATTTTAAGTAACTCATAGTAGTGTTTTTAGAAATTTTTTCTTTAACGACAATCACAACTAAGTGAATTTGTTTTGGAGTAGTAGAGCAGCAATCCCATTTCTTTTTTAATATGCAAAAAATTTCTGGGGGATTTTTGTCTGGCTACATATGGCAAACTTTTATAACTAGAAAAATCCATTACACTCTTCATAATACTAATTAAAAAGGAAAAAAAAAAGTATTTATTCAAAAAGTCAGTCATATTAGTGGCCAGGGAAAGATTAATTTTGTGTTATGTATAACTTTAAAATTTGTGAAGCATTTATTTTCAGGAGCAAGTTTGCACCCTGGGAGAGTCTCAAGGGCAAGTAAATGACCACATCTCCCATTGGTTATGCTCAAATGGTGCAATATTTGGCCAGATTCACATGCGAGACTAAATGGTGGCAAGTGAGAGTTTGTAGCACTTTATTTATAGATATCATCAGAGTACACGGGCTTGTAATGTTTCACATGCTTCTCTCTGTTCTTCCCAAAGTATGCTACTGTTTACTGTTTATGCCACAATTCCTTCTGCATGGTCCCAATGTATTCTATAACATTCTTTTGAGACGATGTTTACTAACTGCAACTGAGGATTTCCCATCTGTAAGAGCTGAGGTGAAGTGCTTTATAAAGTACTTTGCAACTTATGGCTATATAGGTCAATGCAAGCAGCCTTTCATGTGAACCAAATCCTCAGCCTTACAGGTTTTCTTTTTTTCCCAAAGACTTATACAATACAGCTAATGACATTGAAGTCAGTATATCTATCTCAAAAGGATAATCCCACTTACTGAACCCTGAAGACAATTTCCTTGTAATTCTCTACACCACAAATTTTATATCCTCTTTCTGCAACCCTGATCATACCAGATAAATGATATGGTCCACTCTAAGAAATTTTAGCCATGTTTCTCCCATATTTTATTGCACCCTGTTGCTCCCATATTTTGTTCATTGAAGTTTTAGTGTTACTTGATTTGGATATACATAGGATAAAACTTTTCATTTTAATAAATCTTATAATTAAGCCTTTGCTTTTAGTTATGGTACAAGCCATCACTTTCAGAGATGGACGTCGTTTAATTTTTTTTTTCTTTTTGCAGTCAAAGGTTGGAAATGGAAAGTACTAATAGGCAGAAGTGATGTAAGTGGTCTGTGATGTACAGTAGAGCTTCAGAACCAGCAAATGCAGGAGGAAATGTCAGATCTGGTCTGTTGGGAAATATAAAAATTAAAATGTGGTACTGGATGGGGAGCAGAGGCCAAGCAGGTGAAAAACTGAAACTAGTAACCAGTGTGGGGATCATTTTTGGGAGAGGTTTCTTGTTAGAACCTGGAAAACAGTAGAAAAATAGTTGTAGGTAGGTGAAAACACTGTAACAGTGACATTTTGCATGGCAGTGAGGCAGAACTGTGTGATCAGAGGGCTCCTGTCAGAGAAAATAGGGCTCCCAAGGGGATAAGAAAGCACTTTGTAATAAAGCAAAATTTGCCAAGAAGGTTTCTGCCTTATTCATTCCTGGAGCAGAAGGGAAGGAACACTGACCACAGGAAAGTCAGTTACACCATGCCAGGTGACCCAGAATAGCTTCACACATGAATGCTCTTTGTCTTCAGGTAATAGCAGGCAGTGAGACTTTGTGACTTCAACCACTCAGGCAGCAGAAGGTGTCTGAAATGCCTTCTTGGCAGAATTTAGGAGGAATGCAGGACAACCTTGCTGACCTTTTTTAGATACCTGAAATGACCACAGGCACAAAAGGCTTTAAGGAGATGTTCTGCAAAGAATTCAAGTCTGCAAAGACAGGATTCAAAAGGCCTAACAAGAGCCCTTTGAGATCCAAAAATGACATGTCTCCGGAACTAATTATGTTGATTTTTTGACATATATTCCTTCTAATTCCCTCCTTCTTGATATATGACTCCTGTATTAAGAATTCTTTAGACTCCTGCCAGGCATTCCCATACATACTCTGTTAAAACACAACCTATATGGTAATTTGAGGCACTGAAGCCCTTGCTTCCCATCTCTAGGTGTAGGGTGGGTGAGTTCTTAAGGTGAACATGCTAAATACCCGACTGAGAGAATCGACTACATGTCAATAAAAAAGCTCAATAGAGGTTTAACAGAGAAGCCTTGCTGAACTTCCAAGGCAGCCACCTTCAATTTCAGACATACCCAACCATGCCTTTGTACTACCTATCTGATCAGCAAGGACCTCCTAACACTCAGCGTCCTGACACATGTAAGCTCCAGTCAAAAGCACTGTCTTCCATTGAATGCAAATTGACCTGGGAGTATAATTCAACTGTATGAACTTTGCTGTGGCCATGGGATATTAACTCTTGGATGTTACAGAGCTGAGCATTGCATATCCTGAGAGTCTTTGCCTCTGTGTGTTATCTTGTACAGGGTATTAAGAAGATGCACCAATTCATTTTTATGAGTAATTCAGATACTTCAGTGAGGAGCACCACAGAAATACTAATGAGGAAATTAATTATTCTACATGGATAGTAAAATTAGATGTGTTCAGCAAAGATGACATGTGCTTGCTCACTTACCAGCAGTGAGAATACCAAATATTGATTAGCTGCTCATTAAACCTGCACCATTCATTCTGACAGATGCCTCTCTGAACCGAATCAGTCCTGTTCCTGCCATTATTCATCCCATCATGGTGTAGGCACTTAATTGAGGTGCCTCTACTTTCCACTTTTTCTGAGGTCACTGGGATGAAACAGACCACCCTAGGGACCATTCAACTCCTGCAGCGGCAGAATCAGAAGTAAAAGTTACCTGCCTCCTCACAGGCTATCAGCAGAATGTTGAATAACTACTCTTGAGTTTTAGGTATTTCAGTAAGTATCTAATTTAGGTAAACTACATCAGGGCATATGTCACTGTGCAATTAAGAACTATAAGACAAAGGTACATGGAAAGACAGTTTAGATTACATTGAAAATCTCAATTCAGGCTTTTCTTAATTTTATGTTCTTCACTGTGTCTCACAGTAAATGTTATTTTAATACTGCAGATTTTTATCAGCATTTTAAGGTTAACGTCAACTTTTCTGCCTGTTTTGTTTCGTTGCTGCCTTAGCAAGACAATCAGCAAAAAATCAAGATGAGTTTGACCAGCAAGTCAAGGAAGGTGATTCTCCTCCTCTACTCTGCTCTCATGACACCCCACCTGAAATGCTGAGTCCATCTCTGGGGCTCCAAACACAAGAAGGATGTACTGAAAAGAGTCAGATGAGATCCACAAGATGAGAGAGGTATGGAGCATCTCTCCTATGAAGACAGGCTGAGAGAGTTGGGGTTATTCAGACTGAAGACAAGAAGGCTCCAGGGATACCCTCCTGCAGCCTTCCAGTATCTAAAGGGAGCTTACAAGAAAGCTGGAGAGGGACTTTTGACAAGTGCATGTAGTGATAGAACAAGAGGTAATGGCTTTAATCTGAAGGAAGGTAAGTTTAGATTAAGTATTAGGAAAAAATTCTTTTCTGTGAGTGATGAGGCACTGAAACACATTGCCCAGTGAAATTGTGGATGCCCCACCCCTAGATATGTTCAAGGACACGATGGATGGACTGTTGAGCAACCTGGCCTAGTGGAAGGTATATCTGCTCACATCAGGAGGGCTGCAACTAGATGACCTTTCAAGTCCCTTCAAACTCAAACCATTCTATGATTCTGTGATTCTATAATACATTCCTTTCAACCTGGTCATCGAGTCCAGCAGACTTCCATGCCTGTTAACATTTGTTGCACAGAGCTTTTCATTTCTATGTCCCATATGCTCCCTTTTTCCCATATCACTAAATATCCTTTTATTTTGTTAATGTACATCTTTTACTTTCAAATTCATATAGAATTTTTTTTGCAATGCCAGGTATCACAGACCAAAAATGATTTGATTTTCATTCTGATTTGAACCCCTTTGTAATCCTTTTTTCCTGTCTCTTTTCAGTGCTCTGCCTATTTTAGTCAGTGTATTTAACAGATCTTAAAACAGTGCCTAATAATGGATAACTGTGCAATGTAAGATGGGATGTTCATGTCCCACCCCTCCCCCCTTTTTAGTTTGTCATTAGCTTGAAAACAGCATTTAGTCAATAGATTGATAGAAATAAAATTAAACTTTTGTCATTTCTTTTGGGTTATTAATGCATGTTGAACCAGAGAATGTAGAAGACTCTACCAAAGTACCACAGAAGGTGTTATTAGGTTGCTCCTGTTTGGATCATCCCTCACTCTTGCAAGTGATCATGACGGTTGTTGCCTTGACTTTTTGCCTTGGTAATCAGGAAAGAAAAATTATACCCTTCTGAAGAGCAGCTCAGACCATCCAAGATCTGGACCACTCTTTGGAGATGTTCCTCTTCCTTTCTCTTCAGTAACTGTTACAAAAGCTGTGGGTAGACAGTGTCCTAAACTGGGCACCACAGTCACCTGCCTAAAGTTCAGTGTGAATGCACTAAAAGCAAGAGTCTACTCTCATTGCATTGAAATTCCTTACTCTTTCTTTTTCTCAAATCAAAACCATCAGAAAGCATAGTAGTGGGGCTTTTATCTCACTGCTTGACCGATCACAGAGAAAATGCTTGGAATTATATAGGAAAGCCATTGATGTTATTGCATAAGATTTAATTCTGTGGATCTTCCTAACCGCTTACCTATGCAAATCAGACACAGGAAAGAAAGCTGTTCTTGAAGGCAATGTTAAAACTGTTCCTTACTGCTGGTACTGATGTCCAAGCAAATTAAGTTTGTAAAGTATTTAGTAGTGTCTTCTTTAAAAAGGATAAGATTATTCAGATTATTCAGAGCAACTGTGTATATATATATATATATACACACACACACATATACATATATATATATATATATATATATATATATATATAAAAAATACATTTTGGAAAAAATAAAGGTTTTGGGGTTTCTGAGTACAACAAAGCCTGTAGAAAACTGTTGCTGTCCTATAGCATAGCAACATACCCCTTGCATGTCACTCACAGAAGTTTCAAGTCCTGTAACAGGCCAGCGTGATTTGAAATACCCTCTAGCTGTCTTGTTATTTGTTAGTTTGATATTGTTCCTCCCCTGAGGGGTCTTTATTGGTTTACCACTGTGTGTCTTCCTTTTATGATTGGTCAATTCTGTTATCTCTACCTCATGATGTAATCCCTTAAAACTGACTGCCAGAGAGCAAACCGGGGTCTCTCTGCTTTAGCTTCCCTTCAAGCTAACTGGCCCCTGCCCTCTCGAGGGCAGGAGAAAATAAACTTGGAATGCAGCTGACAGAATTTCCACTCTTTTCTCCGTACCTTCCGCTGCTGGCTACAGCATGCCTACACGCTGTGAGGAGGCGTTGGGCTGCACTGGTAAACTGAGGCACGCAAACCTCAGTTACCATCAATTCAGTCGCTTCACGCGGTTCACGCAGGCATCGGACCCCGTTAACCTGCGAGCCAGGCTGGGAACAGCCTGGCCTGCAGAAATTAACAGAAAACTATTTAGAGGGTATATTTTGTCATGTCCATTTACTTCTGTTTCTTTGTACCTTTCACTGGAGCATTTGATACAGGTCTTGTAGATAAGATGATGATGGTCCAGAAGGAAGTTTCTTGTGATCCAGTTTGATAATTCCAATGACTCAGAAATTTATACTCATTAATGCACTGCTGATGCTCAAGTACTCATATAAGGTTCAGTTGAATAAAGGCTTCAAGAATAGGACACAATTAAATAATTTGTTGAAACCAAAATGAAATACTCTAAGGGGACTCTGAACAATAATCAAAATGAAACTCAACACTCGAAAGTTAGATGCTTATAGACAAATCAAGGAGGTTAGACTTCAATATCTGTAAGAATCTCTCCTGTTTAAGGTAAATAAAGAGTTCAGATTGCTAAGGAATTATGAAACTGAACTCCTGGTATGGCAAACCTTATTTTCAATGAAATAGAAAACTTGACATATTTATTTACTTTTCATGATCTTACTGAAATTCTGATTCTCTCATTATTAAGTATGTTCGATTCTTAATCCTTGAATTTTTTTTAAAACATATGAGTCATAATTTTCTAAGGTGGAAGAGGAAGAGCGGAGGCTAGCAAAAATAAGCTGTTATACTGCAGGCATAAGTAATTTGCTGGCTCAACACCTTAGCTAAAATGCAAAGTGATACTGTTCCTCTTTTCATCCTTCTCTCACTGCTCAGTTTGTCACCTTGCTTTGTAAATTAGAGTTATAGAAAAATAATCATTAACAAATCTTTCTTGCCAAAGACAGACTGAAATAATCTCACTTTTTTTGTGCTTGTATATTATAATATACATACAAAGCATGTGGAGATCATTATACTAGACGCAACTGATAGCATCTAAGAAATGATTGATTTCTCTTTGTGATTTCTCTTCATGAACTTATATGCAGAATTTTATAATTTACTTTTATTTTTGTGAATGATTTTTTAAATTGGTGTCATCAAGCTGTAGCTTCTTTTGCTCTGCCTACCTTCTGCAAAGCACAGTTATTTCACAAAGCATTTATTAGCAATTTCACTAAGTCATGCTTTTTTCCCCTTGTGCTCACTGTAAACTGTCCAACTGAGTGCTAATCACAGTAAAGAAATTAATCTGATCAAGAAAGGAAAACTGAAAAGCTCCCTAATGTGCTAGACAGAGACAGCAAAAGGAGGAAGTAAAGTACACAGCTATTAATCTTTTTATCTTAAATTGCCTTAAAAAAGCTATTAATTTTTTTTGTTAGAAATCCCTCTTTACACCATTTTCAATAGCATTCACAAAGGCTTCAGGGTTTGAGTTTTCCACACTTGCAGTATGTTCCACTAAAAGGATTCTGGGTGCTTATCCTACCAAATAAAAATTTACAGAGAGGCCTTCTTAAAAGGAGAATTGTAATGCAAACACTTTTTCCAGGAAATTTTCATTTGAACCAGCTACAAATTTTTTGATGTGTTAAAGCCAGGAGCACTTTGTAGAACAATAGTGGAAAGTAACCATGGCTGGTTTTAGTTATTAATTACCACTTAGCAACAAAAAGGCCCTCCTGTTCATTTTCTACTTGTTTCCGGGTGTTTTTAAATTCACTGCTGTCTCATTTTGTATAGCTGGATACAATAAGTGTACATGCAGTAATAAATATATATGTCATAGAAAAGCAATAGTATCGGATGATAAATTAGGAAATATCCTCATAAGCATGTGTGTCATGAAGTGACCCTCAAATACACATTCACAAGCTTTTTCAAGTGTTTTTTAATACGATTGTTACCGTGCTTGTTGACTTCGATTTGCCAGATAAGCAGAATCCACACAAGTCACATGAAAGAGGAACAATGTGGCCAAATCTCCTGCAGGGTCTGTGTCTACCAGAGTTTCTTTACAATGTGCTTCTGAAATATGCATGCATTAAAAATAGTCATGGTGGAAAGTGCTGAGCTTCTCTCCTTGTCAGTGAGCAGAAGCCAACTGTCTTAATTCCAGCACCTGCAACAACTTTACAAGATCCTGATACTAAAACTAAACAACAACAACTTCCCCTTAGCAATTTTTATTTGCCACAGAGGCACTTTGAGCTGTATCTGCTGACATCAAAGTACCTCAATGAATCACCTCTGGTTCCCTCCAGTGATCAAAACATTAACTTGTCGAAGCTCTTCCAGTCCCTGAACAGAAGAAAATTATGAAGCTGTCAAGAGCTCAGAAGAGAAATCATGCGAATTGCTCATGCTTTTTTATCATGAACAGTGTGGTCTTCAAGTGGCTCTGCTGACCACTGCAGTGATAGACAGGTGTAGAAAGAGACAACAATAAAATACCCACAATAAGTGTGACAAATCTTCCAGAGATTATTACTGCAGTGGCTACAGCTGGGGTTTAGATGACCCGTTTGGATCAGATATGCAAGGTTTAAATGGTTGACATTTGAGATCACAACTCTAGGCAATGACCTACTTCCAGGAAGCTTCTTGTCTCCAGATTTTGTTATACCTAACAATCCAGTTGTCCTCTTCTTTGGATATATACAATTATTTATCATATATTTTATATAAGATGTGTATTATATTAGTTATACCTTTGTTTTATTAGCTGTATATATATACCTATTATATTTTTATAGATATATATATATATATACACCTATTTATGTATATGTAACAAATCAGTTCTCATTCTGTTCACCTTTATTTATTGAACAAGGAAAATAGACTATTATCATTGATGTTTGTGAAACTGCCTCTCTGAACAGATAAAGCATTGTGAGTACTAGCATTATG
The DNA here is from genome assembly GCA_013399195.1 of Dicrurus megarhynchus. Taxonomy (NCBI): domain Eukaryota; kingdom Metazoa; phylum Chordata; class Aves; order Passeriformes; family Dicruridae; genus Dicrurus; species Dicrurus megarhynchus. The sequence goes on from VXAD01001120.1 coordinate 175,133, forward strand.
TATACATGCAAAAACATTGTTTAGCCTCAAGCATCTTCCAAAATTTGAGAGAAGCATTTCCACTGCCTACTAACCAGGTATTTTCTTCACCTATTATAATAATTTTTATTTCATTAGTTTTTATTCAACCCCATGTACATATAAAAAGATAATTACATCTGCATGAAGAGAAACAATTTTTAATCGCTCACTTTGTAGACTGGAAGATAATATACAGTTTTTATAGCTTTTATTAAGGCGAAACACTATGTTTTGTATAATTCTTAAACAGTTTGTGTAACCCAGTTAAGGCATTCCCCCCTAACAATAGACTGGATCTTGTTGCAGATGCCTGTACTGCAGCAATTCATGCGCAGAGCTTGTGAGGCAGCAATTGTCTCCTGGAGGCAACTGTCCCTTTGTTAATGTGATGGGGCAATTGAAGACAATGGTAACCTTTAAAATTTTTCAGTTTTCCTGTGATGTGTATAACCTCCTGACACATGTTTGAAAATACCTTGAATATGGCAAAAGCTATCATTATCTGACAGGGGAATGTTTTATGGGTCGCCACTGAAACTAGCTGATGGAAAATTGTCAGTAGTTTCTTTAAAGCTCCTTTATGCAATTCTTCAGTATTGTGCTATAAACCACTTTTCTATGTATGTCCTCAACTCATCTATGCTCCTAATATAACAATGCCATTCACAGTGTATGACATCTCTCTAAATGATTAATTTTAACAACTTAAAGCACTCCATGTCAGTCATGTGTCCCAAATTAAAGTTAAAAGAAACATGGACTAAATCTCAGGTTAGAGATTACATTATATCAAGAATGATAAAATATCCATACTGTTTTGCTCTGATTCGGCCCATCTTTCAGTCTTAGGAACATTGTCTTTTGAAGCTTGTCCCCTTGGCATTCATTCACTGAATCACTAGCTGGATATGTTAGAAGCTCTGGCTCACTGCTTCCTCTCCAGATACAGAACATATCACCTCTGGGATATGTACAGATTCTATTAGAGCAAAGCCTCAGGCCTGACAATATCTCGCTGCAGTGATTGTCTCTAGTGAGTGAATAGTTACCCACACAGATTTAATTAACAGCAGCAGTAGAGTATTCACTGTTATAGAACTCTGTGGTAAATTACTAATCAGAACTCCAGGCACACTGGAGGGAATAGAAAGATGAGGAAATTATGAGATCAGTTTTAAACAATATGGAACAGGCATGAGCAACTCAAGAATTGTTTACATGCAATGAATGCAGTGATGTCCTGGGAGTAAAATGCCTAGCAGACTGTCACTTAGATCTTCTCCAGCAGTTTCACCAGTTAAATATCTCAGGGGTAGGGGGTTGTGTTGTATGTCTGAGGGGGATGATGATGGACAGAAATCATGTTTATGTTAGTGGTTATTTTGACATCAAATGGAGCAAATAATTTTTATTTAGTTATGGGTTTGGCTACCAACGTCTAGCTTTTGCTGAGTTAAAATGTTGGCAACTGCAGGTAAAAAATATGTAAGCAGGGCAGAGAAGTAAGCAGCAGTGTTCTGGAGTAGAGATTAATTAAAATTACATAAATCACAGGCTTGGAATGGGCACCTCAGCTCTTTAAGAGATCTGCTGCTTTGGCACATCTGAAATGGGCCCACCTGCCTTGTGCAATCGAGGTCACTGAAACACTCTGAAAGTGCATTTTCACTTACAGTGTGCCATTGGGACTATATGGTGCAGTTAAGCTCTGAGGATGGAATACCATAGGCTGAGCTCCAGTGGGAGACAACATATTCAGGAACTTGTAAAAGTTTCTGTGCAATTCCATCTGCTGTGAGCAAATGCAAGTCATATAAAACACAATTTTGCAGCTTCTCTGCCTCTAACACTTACCCAAAGTCATTGCAGTGTTGTGAACAAAAACACTCTCACTGGAGCAAGCAGGCTGAAGTTTTGGATCTGTGAAGGCTTTTATGTGAAGTGAAGGAGAGGTTTCTTTCAGCACATTCTCAGAGCACAATTTTCTGATGTATATTTTCCCAAACACAGGGAGAATCACTGGAACTTTGAATACCATGAAAGGTATGAATGGAAAGTGCCTTCTCTCTCTCTCTCTTTCTGTCCCAGATCATACTTAAAAAATATTTTTTGAGCTTTAAAATACTTCAGGTCAGTTTTCTACAAATGATTCTTTGAACATATACAAAGAAGCCCCTCACTTAGAATTTGAAAAATTTTTATGCTGCAGGCTTTCAGTATCTATGAAATATTGATTAGAAAGAAATTCACAGCCCACATGTTGTATTCTGCAAACTAAATTGATCCTTTGCCACTTCAACTACATGCTATATATTCACAATGGGAAAACATTCCCTGTTGTGTTCCTGCCAGAGCAACAATTTTTAAATTAGTAAAGGAGCATAAAGTTTATGCTTTCAGTATTACATTCAGCATGGATGTATCATCAATACGGAAAAGACCCTGTTTCTTGTCTTTGAATACAATGACAGATTTACAAATTGCCATGATTTTGCAGTGTGGTAGGTCAGTCCAGCTCCCAGGAACTGACTACAAGTGTTTTCATTGTTGATGCCTGGTAGAATATAGTAGTGTAATCAACAGGGTGAGCTAATCTTTGCTTCTATAATCCAAGTGGACAGAGTTAGAAGATTGAATGGTCTCTTTCTTCAGGTGAGTATCTTATTTCAGATCAGTAACCAACTAATCCCCACTAATTTCACCACTTGCAATTATGCCATCTTATTTTAAGAACTACCACTTCTCTGTGTCTGTCTGCCTGTCTGTCAATCTTCAGGAAGAGAATACAGAACTGACTCTATTCAAAAACCAAAAAAAATTTATTCAGAGTCAGAAACCTTAGTCAGTTCTTCAGGTGATGCCAGACATCAGAAATCCATTAAATCAATGGAATATTTATAAAAAGGGAGTTTAGGAATGTTATTTTAAAAAGTAGTTCAAAATTAGAAGCTGAGGGACACTAGGCTTCTTGAAATTGCAAATTACCAGCAAGTCCGTGTCATGACTGATTCTTACTCATCTTAGATTTGCTTAAAATAATGAGAAGCACATTTAAATAGAAGACCAAATAGCAACTTTGAGCAAGAAAAAGAAATTTCACAGAGGAAATAAAAAGCTTGCATAGACAGTTAAACAGCTAGACTTTTACATGCCTTACTTCATACGCTACAAGAGCAAGGTATGCAAATAGAATTGGAGCTTGCAGGTCATTGAACATTTCAAATTCTTCCATTGCCATTTCAGCACAAAATGCTAAAATCCTTTGTACTGAACCACAGCTAGAATTCCCAGTGCTTGTTGATACTGAAAATATTTATCTTAATCGTGGTGGTTTAATAAGCAACTGGCAGCACATCAAAGCGAAACAAAGTACTGGATGCTTTATTCAGGACATCTGAAAAGATAATTTTTTAATGCAACTCCTACATCATTTTCTTAGAACTTTTATTTATGAATGATCCTTTTGGTGCTACTGCATCTGCATAAGAGAAAATAAAAATAAGTGAAACAAAGAGGATATGGGTAATGCCTGTAGAAATTTTTTATAGAGTTCAGGAAAGGCACACTAAGAAAACAAGAAACTATTACAAGAGTACCACACACAGGCAGATGAAAACAAAGCCATGGAAACAGCAATACTCATTATGCACTTGGCTGATTTTGCACCCGTTCTGTTGTTTTGGAAATGGATGCAATGTATTTGTTCCACTAGGGAGGTTTCTGTTGGTGAATACATAAAATTAAAATGTTTCCAAAAGTATCTAGACTTTTTTTTTTTTCAGTTGTACATGTTGGCTGTATTTTTGAATAGTTGTGCTTTATCTCTAAACCAAGTTTCACATTTTGCTGCCAGCTATTTTTGCTCTTGTCTCCCATGTCTCTGCTGGACTCCCATCTCCCATCCAACCTTTCCTTTATGGCTTACATCTCTAGTACAGCTTGTCATTGATTTCTTACTTTATCTTTACAATAACCAACTCTTTTTGACTTCTGACCCACTTTGCTTCTTTTTCTTTTTTTTTGAACCAGGAGAGTAAAAAGCCAGCAGGTGGATTTCTCAGTAATTAGAATTTTATCTCTTCATCCAACCCAAGCAGAAATACCACAAGATGTACCATACTTATATGCAGCAATAATATCTACTGATAAGAATAGTCCCATCGACTTTCTTTTGAAGCTGTAGGACCATTAGCATACATGAAGATTGCAAGGTCAGAACCTGACTCGGGTGAGAATCTTCAGTGTTTACAAGATTTCCACAGGCATCAAATACTCCACTTCTGTGGGGAAAAATAATGCAAATCTGTTCTTTATTATTGCATATAAATAACACAGAATGTCCATGCCATATCTTATTTTCACTTTGTTTTTGAATATTCAAAGCAAGAAATAAAATCCCAATCAATAAATTATTCTGATTCCTTTATTTCCTTTTTTCTTTTTTTCCTATTTAATAATATTTCACATTTAGGTTACTCACCATAACCTTTGGCTGAGGATTAGTTAACCTTCATTTTTGCTTTTCTCATTAGGAATCAGTAGTTTTTCACCAAAAAAACAAGAAAAAAAAAGCTATAATATATTTTGTGTGGTTCACATGTCAGACAGTTTTTAGGGGACTAATGAATTTAAAATAAATTAGGAAGGGGTTTGGGAGGACTCCCGCAAGACTTTTTTGGGATGGTGCAGCACAGTAGAAAGATGAAAGTATTCAAATTTCAAATGAAGCATCACAGGTAGAGAGACTCAGCATGAATTTCAAATATATATTCCTTGTGTTGGTGTGCTAGTTAAATATTTTTAAGTGTAGTTGGTTTATTACAGGACTCAGTTTAATATGAATATCTATATAGTGAGTTAGGAACAAGGATTGCATAAGCAATGGCTGCTGTTGTCCAAGAGTTTTCATGACAGCACATTGAATCCAGCTGAAATTTAACTCCAGAAGTACAGTGAGGATGGTGTTGCTGACTTCAAAGAGCTCAGGAATATCAGAGGTGATGCATTTCTGTCTAATGATCTGAGTTATGGGCATTCACAATTCCAATATCTCCTGGATTCTGTTAACATCACAAGTTTTGCACTGACAAAAGACATTCGTTTTACCTCTCCTGATACAAAAGGAGAAGAGTGAAGGAATACAGCAGTGATAGTCTGCAGCTAGGTATACAACTAAAGAACAAAAGGTATGAAAAAACACAGACTGAATCCACGTCAGTCTCCAAAAGGCTGAGAAACAACCCACTCTGGGATGGCTACACAGAAGATGGTTGTGCAGCAAAAGTTAAAATTAAACTGTAATAAAAGGTAGAAGTAACAAGTACAACCTCTTACCTTGCTCAGCAGAAGAAAAGGTAACATCATATGACAGTAGCCAATTATAACTGGGTAATAAATCTTGTCTATACCCTCAAAAAGGAGCACAGAGACCAGTGGGGGACCCCGAATAATGCCTTGTCCTGGCTTCTCCCAGAAGCACCACCGAAGCCATCAAGCCATCAAGGGACCATCTCCACACACCCAGACAGGAGAACAAGGAGAGGAGGGAACACAAATTGAGGTGTCAGAGGAAGTAACACGCCGTTAAGGCCCTTCCCAGGGCTGTTACAGGACAGCTGCAGCCTCGTTGTCTAGATATGAAACCCATCACCATAGGCAAACATCAGAGCAACTTTTGGACTGTGGGGGTATTGCCCAGAGGCATGGGACATGTTATGTGGTGCAGGGGAAGAACACTAGGGGATTGCACAAGTTTTGTTATGGGAAGTTTAAGGGTGGAATTAAAGGTGCAAAAAGAGAAGAATCAAGGTGGTTTGGAAGAATAGTGGGAAAATAAAGAGGGAAGTAGGGGCAGTTGTGTGTAAATAGTTTGCTGGTTGGTAAACCTGTTTGTCCATGCCCTGAACCTGATCTGTACAGGCTGTCCTGTGTCCTTACTAAATTCCTTTCTACTCTTTTCCAGATGAGGAACTCTCATGTGCCTCTGTGCATCTGGGACTGTGGTTGCAGGCAGACCACAGGCTGGAGGTGGCATCAGCTGCCAAGACCCCAGTGGGTGGATGTAAGTGCCAGAAACTTACAAATGAGGAATGGGACCTCAGGTCGCAGGGACACAGAAGTCTGTGGTGCCAACCACTGGAGCAACTGTGTAAATTGAGTGTGTGAGTGCCAGCAAAGGTCAAACCAGGTGAGCCACCAAGTCAGTGTGGTGGCCTGGGAGCCTGGGGGTCTCTAAGAGAAAGACCATAGGGATAGGTTGAGGGGTGGTTACTGGGAATCGGGGGAGTCTCAGACGGTTCTTTGTGTATGTGTGCATCTGTGAGGGCATTTGTACGATCAGCTAGAGCATGGCTGTGGCGTCAGGGGTTTGTGTGTCCAGGTGCCAGCTACTGGGCAGACTGGGAGTGTAAGCCCAGCTGTGGGGGGAACCATACTGTACATATGCACACCTACATACTCCCAGAAGCAGATCTCCATCCTGCTTAGCAGAGAGAGAAGCAGGATGAGGCCATTGCTTTCTGTGCTGTCTGTGTGTAAGTGCTCTGTGTCTCTCTGTATTGATCAGTGCAGACCATTGTATACTTAAATGTAGCGTAGACATGTGTGTGCATGTGCCTGGTGTACGTAGGAAATATATGCTCAGTCTCACTACTGATGAACCTGGGGACATTAAGTTGTGACAGTTTCATCTCTCTTAAGCTGCCAGATTTGTCCCTAATCCACTAAGAGCAATGTATTGAGCAAATATTCTTTTCCCTTTTACCTAGGGAAGGAAGTGAGTGTCTGGAAATTATTAAATATCACTTGAACAAATACAATAAAGAAAAAAGTCAGTAAAGAACAAAAAAATACATCTTATCTATTTATAAAATATTGTGACAGTGATGTGGCTTCCTAGACATTCTGTATTGATGGGGTTTATAACAGATTTTTGTACTGCAGTAATACCTTTCCTCTCTTCTGGCTGGCTCGGTCATAGTAAGGTGATAACCATAATCTTTCATTTCAGGTGGTTTTAACTGCTCGAAGAAGGTCTGCTAGAGAATTGCCTGCCCAGCTTCTGGTGCTGTTTTTTACCAGGTTGTCCACAAACAGCTCCTCCTCTTTTCATTTTTTTTCTCTGCAAATATATGTTTGCTGGGACTTTCGCTTTAGTCACATTGCCAAACCTTTCCAGCTTCTCTCTTTACACTGCTGCTAGCAGAGGCTCATGGGATCCAATTACTGCAGACCCTGCTTCCCTGTAATAGAGCTGTTAGTTCTGTGCACTGTACATGGTATCTATTGAATTCTGCAGAGACATCTGAATTCAAAGGCTTGAATTCTTCATTCTGTTGCTGCTGTTTGAGTTTCACCTGTTTCACACTGTTCATGCTCTTGAGAACACAATATTTCTAAAAAGTTCCTTTTTTTTTTCTCTTGGATCTACTAAAGTTGTTCTTGTCTTTCCAGGTTGTATTTTGGACTGTGAGCACTGCTAGCATGAGGGCAATTCTTTGGATTTCTGTTTCAAGTTTCCTGTCTTTCATGGTAGTAGTACTGAGGTACTTGAATAAGTCCCCCCATTCAACTTTCTTGCTTTTGATGTCTATTTTTTTTCAGTCAGTAATCTTCATTGTCATTACACTGCTATTTTTTTTGTCCTGATCTCCATACCATATATCATTGCAATGCTGCCTGGCTTTGTCATTGCTTTTCCATGTACTGGTCCCATTCCTCCTATTGAATCTACATCATCTTCAAAGGACAGATTACCTATATTACTCCCTCTGACTGATAGCACTCCTTCAAAGTTTTCAGAGTCCTTTGACAAGGAAACTATTGAAGAGGTATGGCAATAGGAGACATCGCTTTCTTATACCAGCTGTTATATGGAACTACTTACTCAGTGTGCTGCTTTCAAGGACTTTATTCCCTGCACTATAACAAAGGATTTCAGTGGTTGTCACTGTTCTTTTGCTGATGTTGAGTGTCTTCGTCACAGTCTATAGTATTTGTTGCCATGAATGATCAAATTCTCTATTGAAGCCTGTGAAGTCACAGTGTAGTTCCATTTCATATTCTCAGTATTTTCTGTTCAATTTCTTAAGTTGAATGTCTGATCTATTGTACTTGGTGTAGTACTAAAACCTTCTTCTTCCTTCTCAGGTAATGTCTTGGGCAGATCAGGTAGACATAGGAACGTATTGTCAAGGTCTCTTTTTGGCAAGTAACACCCTGACAGCATTAAGGTATGTGTGAAGCTTGTGAATTACAATAACAGCATTATCTCCCTTGTTTTTTTCTGAAAGTTTAGCTTTTCCTGATGGGGAAAAGCTGTCATTTCCTGGCCCTCATTTGATAACGCTAAGGATTAACAAATCCTCTCTGAGTCTTGTTCAATTGCTTTTGATGTTGAGTCAACATCTACTTCATAGTTACACAAACCCTTGCACCAGTCCCACAGCCTGCCTGAAATTGCTTTGGCTTCCTTTTTGGAAGGCATCCATTTTTGTCATAAAATATAAATACACTTCCTCATTGTTAAGTTGATGGCAAAATTTTTCTCTTCCTCCTTTCTATATCCTGCTGTTTGTGTATCTGTATGGTTTTAACTTTCGAATGATTGGTAATGGTCTCTATCCTGAGCAGCTTGCTTGTAGCACTCTTTTTCCAGCAAGTTTCCAAACCAGCCATCTTACAGCTGCTAAATTTATCACACTGAATAATTTGTTCATATTCCATTTCCTGGGATGAGTGCTTAATTTTTTGGTAGAATTTAAGGCATTGATTTTTCTCCAGTGACATGCTTGGCAATCTCATCTTGGTCAGGACCTTGTCCATGGCCTTTTCATGCTGTCCTAATGGGTAGTTTATCCTGGCTCTCTCTTGCTCTTCAAGAGTAGACACAATAAAGCCTATTGTCATAAATGGATGACTGCCTAAGAATCAAGTCTTCAGACTACTATCTTTCATCCAGTGGTACCAGTCCCTTCATTAGCAAGGGAAAATAATGTGAAGCTGAGATCAAAAGCAGCATGCTGCCTTGCAGAAGTATTACCCTCCTTGAAAAGGCTTGCAGAGCTTTCAAAGGACTCAGGTTCTGTAACTCTCCATAGAAATGATTAGAAACTTTCAGAAAGTGAAAATGTTTAATTGTTTCTTCCCATTTCAAGGTGCTGTTTGAAGTATCAAGAATTTCCCTCTTGATACAAGAAAGATATTTTTTACAGCAAGAAGAGTCATTCACTGGAACACCCTTCCCAGGGACATCACTGAAGGCTTTCAAGATGCGATTGGATAGCGTGCTAGATAATCTCATCTAGGTTCCCTTTTCCATCAAAGGTTGGACCAGGTGATCTTTTATGGTCCCTTCCAACCTGGGCTGTTGTATGATTCTATAATTCTAATATAAATAAAACCTTTGAAAGAAAAATTTTTGGTTTAGAGCAGTTAATTACTGCAGAATTCCGATGCCTTAATTTTATTTAGAAAGAAATAGCATTTCCCAAATTAAAAGTGGCCCAAGATGTGAGAACTCAGCTGTTTTATGTACCTTCAGGATTACGAATATTAACTTGATGACTTACAGATTGCATTAAGTTTTTATGGGATCCAAATAAGAGGTATTGCGTCTTTAGAATTTCAGGAGAAGCTTCCATAGGTTTTTTTGCTTGCCTTGAACAGTGATTGCAAGTTATCTTAGACACCTCTAGTTGCCTTCCTTGCCTCTGAATAACGATCAAGGAAGATGAAAAGTTAATGTGGAGCAGTGCACCTGCATGCCAGGGATATATCTTCCATGAGCAACAAGTTGTTTGGGTTTTTTTGCAAGTAAATACAAATGTTTGTGTTTTCCAGTAATTTCATTGTAAGTATTTTAAAGAAGATAGGAAACTTCAGTCCTGTGAAGATTTTTAAATTTATTTTTACTGTCACAGTTCAATCACAAAATTTTTCCTCCAGGTGTTTTCATAAATTACATAATATTTGTAATTTACATAACTTAGAGGGTAATACACCTCTAAAAAAAGGTATGAACTCTGTACCTATTCTCACACCTATAGGAGTAGGTACAGAACAGTTTTGTCATCCTCCAGCTTCATAGTTAATAATTGAATTATTAAACTTCACAAATGTGTCAGATGTTTTTAAGACAAAATGTAATAAAACTTCTTCTTTCCATTGAATGCAATCGTGGTTTTTTAACCCTGTTATAATACTGCAGAAATGAAAACTGGCAACACAGATTAAAAAATCTTTTTGGATAAGTAAACTGTACTAGAGGTATAATACTGTATAAAAAACAGCCTTATGTCCAGAATAATTTTAATCAGATTTTTATTGGTTAAAATTTAAAATAAAGTCAGTAGTTGTGATAAGTGGTAATGTTTTGTTTCTTTGCTAGAGCATGATTTGGTTGGAAATGCAGTGCAATAAACTATAATAACAGAATAACTATGGTGATATGACAGCAACTGCTGAAAAAATACCTCTTGCAAATGAGGTTAGCCAGAATGAAGTATGCGTGATGAAAGTGGAAGGAAAATAGTACATACAGCAAAAACAAAATTTAAGAAACACAAGTAAAAGAGTATTTTTGGGACCTAAAATCCTCCAGGTGTGGATACCATGTACCCTCTTACTGACAAGTTCTGAATAGGTAGCCATCTTCCAATTTTAACAAGAAAATTTTTAACTCTGCTTAAGTAAATCTATGATGTTCTGTAATAATTGTTGTGAGACCAGTCAGGAAAAACTAGTAGAAGTAATCAGAACTAATTGGGCTTTGTATAATCTTAAATTTATCTGACAGTTGAGAAACATGAAACCTGATGAGTAATATAAATTTAAATTGCAGCAGTGTAATATTATTAAATTCTTTTATTGTTAGTTCTAATCTCATCCAAGGCCAAGGCCATTGGCATAGTAATTAGTAATGCAAGTTCCTGTTATTTTGCATGGCCCATGAAAAATAATTTTATGTCTTTAAGAAAAAGTGTGCAAGGGCAAGGTGTGATGTGAATTGATTAGTGTGAGATGCAAAATGGCTGTGTCCAAAGATGTTTCCAGCCAAGCTTCACTCAGAATGTTCTTTCATTTTAGTAAAATAAACAGGATTGAAGTTTTTTGAATTTTCTATCTGCTGCCCAGTAAAACCTTATAGCTTCTGGGCTTTTCTACAACTAAGATTTATAGTATCTATTCTCACTGTGTGGAGTCTCAAGATAATGTTAATAGATGGCTAGTTTTGCCAATAAATCCCTCAGGGAGCAGACGGAAATATCTGTTTCAGATGAGTTGTTCAGAACTAAATCCAGATCCCAAATGGAACATGCTACTTAGGCTTAAGAAACTAATCTCTAAAAATGTAAGGATATTTTTGTCCCAGTTCCTAAAAAAGGCAAATTAAATTTAGCAAAATCAAAACCCATGTCTCCTGAGAACTCATAGATCTACTAATCAAAGGCTGGAAGCTCATTTTCTTGAAAGGAATCTAGAATAATTTGTGAGATTCAAAAATCTGTTCCTTTAGGACTTTGCGTCTTCAATTCAAGAGGCTGGAAGTTCATGAATGAGAAAGATAACAGGTTTCCAGGACTACCAGTGAAAATTTCAGGAGCTTTTCATTGCCTGGGAGCATGGAAACCCATCTAAATAATAAAGGAACTGGTAAATGGAAGAGAGGAAGAGAAGACAGAAAATGAAGGAAAGGAGGACAATGAAGTTAATGGTCTTTACCTGGACTTCCTTTAGAGCCTAGGAGAAGACAGAAAGAAACTGCCATGACTATTTCTATCATGACTGGATAGAAATGAAAACCATTCTTATCTTCTGGATATGCATGTATTTTACAGGCTGTACAAGCATTGGCAAGTTCTACAAATTTGTTTTCTTTCACGCAGTGTGGCATTGCTGACCTATATTCAGTTTGCTAACAGGTATAACTCAAAATCTTTCTCTGAAGAATTGGTTCCTGTCTCTTTAATTATGCAGCAGATTATTCCTGTTTGTAAGCTCTCTTTTCCCTAATAAATAGCATTCTTTTCTGACTGTAACTTCCTTTTTTTCAAGATTGTTTTGAATTTTAGTTCAAAGCCTGTTGTGTACTTTCATTACTCTTAGTGATCCATAGTTCCCTCATTCCTTTTACCTTGTCTCATGCTTTTGTTTTTTCTGTTTTTCCTGCATGTAATCCTCTGCACAGGTTTTCAAATACATCAACCAGTGTGCCCAGGATTACCTCAAATAATTATTTAATTATTGTAAACTGACATTCTTTGTGTCCTGCCGATCTGAGAGGACCTAATTAAATCCTCAGGCCTTAAACTCACTCTACTAGTTGGATTCCTGCAATGGTTACAAACTCTTTTAGAAAATATATTTTACAACCCTTTATAGATCTGAACAAAAATCTGAAACAGGGATTTGTAAGATTTTGCTTAAATAAAGAAGATTTATGTGAATATTTTTTGCTTGTATAGTTAGTAAGTCAATACTGGTAGCTTTTAATTGAAAACCAATTTTGAAATCACAACTTCAAGCATTGATATTGCAAACATTAAGTCTAAGAGATCCGTTGACCTGGGTAGAGACCAAAACCAATAAACGGTATCTTTGGTAAACTTCTCCTGGAACAGCATCATACCAAGCAAGAGACAGCTCCAAATTGCCCTGGTTTTTAACCCAGTTTTTCAGTTCTTCAAACTAAGAAAGGAAATCTGCCCAAAGTCTAGGTTTTGTGTCCACAAATAAAGAGTAATTGCAACACAATGACTCATATCTAGACACTGCCTGTATACCTAGGTCAGTTTAGCATATGTTTTTTATGGAGATGACACATTTACACCTCGTGTGTCCAGCAACCTAGTAGATTTTTTCTGTTGGTCACAACATATCTTACAAAATGGTGTTACAAAAGCTAATTAATTATCCATACCATTAGCTTTGTTTGAAATTCCATTATGGTTATTCTAAGAAATAGCAACTACACAGGCAATGGAAGCAGGGACAGGTGTCCTGAGAAGAGTTTATGAACACTGTTCGGTTGTGTAGGGTTAGGGTTAAAAAGACCATGGTGAGGCTGGAGCACAGCTTGGCAAGGGATGCAAAGAATAATAAGGGCTTCTCCAGGCATTTTAGCCAAAACATGAAAGCCAAAGAAAGCATATCCCACCTGATAAGAAAGATGTACTAACCACTAACAATAAAAGAGGAGAAGGTTGAGATATTTCACCATTTTTTTTGCCTCAGCCTTCACTGGTAACCTCTCTTCCCGTACCTCTTGAGTAGATGGACTGTAAGATAGGGAATGGGAGAGCAAAGCCTCCCACTCTAAGTTACAATCGAGTTCATGACCACCTGAAGAACCTGAACATAGTAAGCTTATGGAACTTGATGAGATACATTCCCAGTCCCGAGGGAACTGGTTGATGTAGTTGTCAAGCCACTCTCCATGATATTCGAAAACTCATCACATGAAGTCGCAGGTGACTGAAAAAAGTTAAATATTGCACCCATTTTTAAAAAGGGTAGGAAGAAGGACACTGAAAACTACTGACCTGTCAGCCTCATCACCATGCCTGGGAAGATCATGGAACAGATTCACCTAGAAGATGTGCTAAGGCACATGGGGGACAGGGAGGTGATTTGGCACAGCCAGCGTGGCTTCACCAAGGGCAAGTCCTGCCTGAGCAACCCAGACACCTTCCATGATGGAATGATTACATCAGTGGACAAAGGAAGAGCTCTCAATGTCATCTATCTGGAAGTCTGTAAGGCCTTTGACATGATTCTCCACTACATCCTTCTCTCTAAATCATAGAGCTATGAATTTCTATGGATGAGCTGTTCAGTGGATGTGGAATCGTTTGGATGGTCATATCCAGAGAGTAGTGATCAACAGCTCAGTGTCCAGAGAGAGATGAGTGATGTGTGGTGTCTCTTAGAGGTTTGTACTGGGACAGGTACTGTTTAATCCCTTCATCAGTACTTCCAGTACTTAAAGGGGGCTTATAAAAAAAGGATGGACCCAAACTGTTTGGCCTGTTGGTAGAGGACAAGGTGAATGACTTTAAACTGACAGAGAAGAGGTTTAGAGTAGACATTAGGAGGAAAATCTGTGAGGGTGTAAGACACTGGAACAGGTTGCCTGGAGAGGTTATGGATATTCCATCCCTGAAAGTGTTCAAGGCCAGGCTGGATGGGGCCCTGAAAAATCAGACCTAGTGGAAGGTGTCCCTGCCCATGGTAGGGGGCCAGAACTAGCTGATCTTCAAGGTTCCTTTCAACCCAAACCATTCCATGACTCTACACTAATTGCAGGGCTTTGGGAGGATGTCTTCTGCCCCAGCTGGACCCTTCTACCATTTCTATTCAAACCCTTCCAGGGAAGAGCCAGTTTTGTTGAACTTACCTGTGTACTACTTTTGCTATGCTCAAGCAAAATTTTTACGTTAATATGTTTAAACCAAATGTTTTAGTATGTTTTTAATTTCTTTAAGAGCAAATTATAGATTCAGAGTACTAAGGGGAATTATCCATTTCAAGTGACAGAAACAACTGAGAATATTCTTAGAATTTGTGAAGAAAAATGAAAGTACTGCAAGTCAGAGCAGGAGGTTAAAAATTTTATTTAAATTCTCCCTGAGGAAGAGTCTATCTTTTTTCCAGTGAGTATATAAGAAGCCTAGTAGATTAGCCTGCTGTCTCGGGCACTTAAGTTAGTTGCCTAAATTTAAGTGGTGTGGAGGCTGTTCTTTCCTCATTCCCACAACATTTATAATTAATCAGCTGAAAAGCAGCTCATGAGCAATTCACAGTAGGAAGAGATCAATTCTCAGGGGAAGGTGTCTGCAATCAGTAATCTCGACTGCTCTAACTAAATTTGTAGAATAAATTCTACACAATGAATTATTCTACTTGCTTTTCAACTAGTTTAATTCCTTTAAGCTCTGAAGTAATTTGCAGGCATCAATACTTCTAGTTGGCTGAACAATAGTCCACAGTTTCTGCTGAACTCTTAAGTCCTCATAGTTTGAACAGCTGCATGATCTCTAGCAACAGCATTTTTTTCCAAAAGTTAATGAAAGTGCTGCTATTTCCAGTTCTTCATTGTGACTTAAACACTCCAAATGTAGTATCATCTACAGGTTTAGAACAAAACAAATACTGCTCTGTAAATAAAAGTGAATAGAATCACAATATCTTGGGAGAAAACAAGGAGGCATTACATTTCATTATGTTTCTCTTCTCTTAGAAGTGAGCATTCCTGAAGCAGCCATCATTAATCCTAATACAATATGGTGCAAAAGCCATAAATATTGTGCAATCTTGCATTGCACATAAATTTTAGTTAAAGTTCAGTTACCTGCAGTGCTCTCTGGCTTATGGCATCTGTGGCAAAATCATTAAGAAATATAAAGAGCCAAGTCAAGCCCTGGAAGTGACTCTTTCTAGTACTTCCTACAATTTGCATCTTAAAATAATACAACAATGTCAGGACTGGCCTCAACAGCTCCTGGTTTTTGGTTTGTTTTTTTTTTTTTTGGGGGGGGGGTGGTTTGTTTGTTTTAATTTTCAGAAATGTCAATATCAAGCAGTAGGATGCAAAATTTTACGTTTACCTTGTAGGGGCAAGGAAGTCTTGATACATTATAGGCTCACTTTATATTCAAACTACAGTCTTTCTACTAATAAATTATTTAAATGTCCGACTCATGTGATGATATTTCATTACAATTATCTTAATTATTTCTCAGAAGCAGAGTCCAAATCCTACAAACATATTATTTCTTTCTCTTAGAAAATTAAGGCATTTTTTGGTCTAAAATTTACTGGAAAGAAGAGAAACAACTGCATTTACATTGACAGACTTTGGGTCACGCCTACAGAAATTTAAAGTGAGTGTGTTATAGAAACGATGTAAAAAATTGTAGAACTCCTGTCTGACCCTTAAGGCCTTACTTTGCTGCAGCTTATGAACTTCTAAAAGGGTAACCTTTCAAAGCAATCTGTAGGAAATACACACAAACCCCCCTTTATTTATGATCAAACTGTATGTGATTATTTTTCATGCATAACCCTTAAAATTCATCCCAAAGTGTCTTGATTGTATTGCATCTTCAAAGTGCATGGAAACAGAATTGAACATACAAAGCTATTTGAAACCTAGGCTTTTGTAATACAAATGTAAAAACCCCTCCTGGGTTACATATTATACAGCGGAAAACTTAGGAAATAATCAAAGAGTTTGCAACTTATCTTCATAATCTTCATCCAACAATGCAGTTGAACTCAAATTTTTCCAGAAAGCACTATTAGGCTACTAGACAAAAGAGGTTCTGAAGAATTTAATGCATTTAGTAGAAATAAAGTCACTAATCTGTTTGAAACAGATTCCTAGTGACAAAGAAAGAAAAGCCATGTACTTTTCAGGGTATGATAGCAAAGAATTGTAGTCAAGTTTGTCTAATTAATTACCGTCTTTCCAATTGTACGTGAAAACCAGGTCTTCAATGTGAATAATATGCGTAGTGTGTACTTTTAAGTACACTTTCTTTTCAAATTTTACTTTATTTGAATGACTGTAAAGATCAGGTCCTATATATCATCCACATTGTCATCAGAAGATAAATATTTCAGGAGTGTTAAAATCTGTACAGCTTAAACTATAGGATCTAAAAGTATAATAATTTTATAGACTGCAATTAACGCTTGTGAAAGTCATTTTGCTTTATCTCTCTATGGTTTTTCTCCTATATTCATTTTGATAGAAAACATAGATCTCAACAGACCTTAGGTGAAACAGTGAGAAATTTTCTTTTTCATGCTAAGAAAATAGGTCTCTTCTTTCAGCAACAGGCAGAGTTGGAAGAAATTTCCAGGGGACAGGATTCTTCTCAGCCAGTTGTAAAGGAAGGTTAAAGTTCATATGATCTTGAAGACTGAGATTTCTTCAGAATTCTACAGTGTTTGGATTTTGGGACAAGTCAAATTTCAGTAACTTTGCATCAAATTAGTGTAAATACACATGTACTTTTGAAGAGTGCAATAGAATTTAAACCTTTTTTATTAAATAATTATTTATGAGCCCCAAAAAGGAGAAACTACATTCTTCAACCTCTGACTCCTCCTTTTAACTTCTTCACTAAAGAAAAATAGTTGTCAGATTCGGTCTCCAAGAGAAGTTTTCATAGAAAAAGTAATAGAAATTGTGTTAAAAGGAGCAGAGTATTTTGCCTTTTCATCAGTTAGATCTGTTGGATTACAGCTTCATGCTTTGAGAAAGAACAGGGCAGTGAAATGCATTATAAAAACAGAGTACACACTTCACCTTGTCTCCAGTGATTTACTTTTACAACATTCTTCTCCAGGTGTTCTGTCAAGAATTGCATCTGACAGATATGGAGAAACATTGAACAGCAAGCATTTGCTAGGACACCTCTGCTGATAAATAGGAGACAAACGTGCATATATATGGATGTTTTTGATTCAGAGCAGAAGAGGAACAGCAAATATTTTCTAAAAAAATGCTTCATTGGCTACCCTTTTGTTACCATGGTCTTCAGCTAAAAAGCAGTGGAATTACTTGAAAAAAAAAATCCTGTTTAATTCAATTTTTGTTCCTGTATTTTGAGGTGTCATATAGATTGTAAACTCCCAGACATAAAAGTCAGACTATAACATGGAGATCGCTGACTAATGAGCCCAACATACGACAGAAAACTCTGAGTTTGTGTAAAGCAATTTTAACCCACCTATGATTATCTTTAAAGGCAAGGTAAGGAGTGCAAGCAGTTACTCGGGCAATAAGTAACAGTGAACCACTCACCAAAAAGGGAAAATAAAGATTAAAAAACCCAAACAAAAACAAAAAAAAAAAAACCCAAAAACCACAAAACAAAAAAAACCCAAACCAACAATCTCTTGAGAAGTGCATTCTTCCTGAGCAAGTGATAGATAGAACCCGTGTTTGTGAGAAGTTTTCCCCATGGGGCTCATGGAGAAGAAGAAATGAGGACTGGACATGGACTCGGAAAACAGAAGTCCAGACAGGAATGTCAAGATAAATGGAAGAGAGAAGGCAGCATAAAAAACTGACGGCCTACATTTACTGAACAACAGAAGCTGAATGGCAGATCAATAAACCAAAAAAAAGAACAACTGTGAGAACATGGCAGGAGGATTAAGCACCAGTTTAGGAACAGCTATGCTGCACTGGGCAGCAATGAGGAGAAACATGCTGAAAGAGAAGATAGGATGACAGAAGAGAGAAGCTGCTAGTCCCATAAGAGAAGAGGTAATGGAGATAGCTTTGAGAAATTGCCCAAATACAAACAAAGACATTATACAGAAGAGAAGGCAGGATAGTCAACGGACAGGAGAAATAACTCAGAATAGAGCTTTAAGATGAGAGGCAGTTTTTTAGTGACTGGAGGGTCCGTGGTGGGGACTAACAGACCTGCCACTACAAGAGATCCAGAAGAAAATTAGCATAAAGTCTGCCAGGAATAAGTGTAAACACTGTGAGGTCAGGGATGAAAGGAATTTTCAAAGAAACAGTGGGAAATATACAGACATTGATCACTTTCCATGCTGGGACACACCCTAGATTTCAAATGGAAGAGACCAAGGGAATTACTCCAAACTAGGGTAGCTACTGAGGGACAAAACTGCCTCAGGTGATATCCAACAGTATTGTTCCAACTACTGGGGAAAGAATCTAGACATGGTCATTCCCCTCTAGGACTGCTTCTCAGAGGTAGATTACAAAAAACTCATCAGATATTTAAAATAATTTCTTGCACTAAGTGCAAGAAGTGTATTTTGTAATATAAAAGTATACACTATAATGTATGCTATACAATATAAACATGTACTTTGGTAAGATAAGATATTGGTGCCACTCAGTATTATATTGGACATTATTAATGGTGATGGGAAAGAAGAGAACTAGAATGTGAACAGCAAAACATATAAAGACAGACTCAAAAGGAAATTTCAAAAATCTGTAAGAGAATATCCAGCTCCCAGTAGACAATGAAGCACTAATCAACACCCATTTAATATCTTCATTATTACCCTTGGAAAGAAAAATGCAAAGGTATTTCACCTGCTAACACAAAATTGGCAACCCTGTGAGCATGGGAAAGATCAGATCCTTGTAACGGAAGGACTCCGTGACATTAAGGAATGGAACACAAATATGGATGAAATTCAACTCCAGAAAGTAAAGGTCATTCATGCAGGGACCAATAATGAGAATTTCTTCTATAATCCAGGAACTTCTCGGTTGGAAACAATAAAGAAGGAAAAGCAGCTGGATCTATTAATCAGTCACAGAATATCTATGAGCCACCAATGCCATGCAAGCATGAAAAAGTGAATGTGATTCCAGGTTGTATAACGGAAGGTTGCAGGCCATTCCTCTAAGAGCCATGGTGTCATTCCCACAGTTTTAATGGTAACACACCAGCGAGTGGTAGATTAAAGAGCAGACACAGACATTTTCTAAATCAAATAACCAATAGACTCATATCCTGAAAAATGATTAACTGATGGTGGTTTAGCAAAAGAATTACAGAATTGTGCATCTATTATTATACACCAAAACTAGGTATTAAACAGGGACTGGTCCCTGTTATTTTGCTGTAATGCAATTGCAGAAAATAATACAGGTTCAGCCGCAAGACAACTTACAATTATAGGTTTAATCATGTAAACAATTACATCTATTAATAATTGCATATTGAGGTACTTTTAATATGTCAGATTCAAAATTATTGGTTTAATAGCTCTCCATTTAGTAATCAGAGGAGGGCATTTAGAATAGGAATGTGAGCTGACAAGGCATGTTCAAAACAACATGAAAAGTGATATATATGATAAGGGAAATCACCTAATAGGAATGTCCTGCAAACATAATGCTGCTATTCACACATTTGCTATTCTGTTTATTGAATTTGGTAATCTTCTCTTATGAAGCACAATCACTGAGAGATCCTGGATTACTAATCATCCTAGGTTAAATGTACTGTTGGTAGTCATTCAACATGAGCATTGTTGGTCCCTTCCAACTCAGTATATTCTAAAATGCAGTAACTTGTGTGGAAGAAGAGTATGTGATCTTCTGACAAAGCAGCAAAGTTAATTGCCAAAAGACTGGATTGCATAATTTGAAATTTAGGACTTTTTGCCGAAAAGTAACCTTTGAGAGGTTGCACATTTTTTCCAAGAGCATTATCAGTTTTCTGGTAGTGACATGTGAAGACCCTGATCTTTTTGCAGTTATGCAGTGGTCAAGAACTTGAATCCCTGAGGATTTTCCTTGGCAGCATAAGATTTATTATATATTCTTCTTTCACCTAGACTGACCTGGTTTAATTTTATAATTATTTGAAGAATATTTCTTGCAACTTTTCTATAAGAGGAAGGAAGGAAGTGAAGAAAGCAATCAGTAGGAAGTCAGTATGAATTACCTATTTCATTTAAAATCTGTTTCTCATAAAGCTTAAATATAAATTATATGAATATTTATCATAAGAAAACTGCAGAATAGATGGATGGAGAATTTATTGAAACAGGATAAAAAAGACGAGGATTGTTAGGTGCATTCAAATACAGAGATAAAACAAGAAATAACAAATTCCTTGTATACTTTGTTTGCATTATCTTGTCACATGGAAAACACTTTCTCCATCCGTTAGGCAATTGTAATTTAATTAATTTGCACAACCAGGTTTCATGCTACAAACTTTAAACTTCCTGAAATGAAAATTTCTATAAGATTTCAGACAGCATATACATACGGTTTAACATTTCCTTATTATTTAAAGAAAGTACAGGTGCAATGGAAACAGAATAAAATATTATTCAGGAGGCCAGTAAACTTTATTTGTTGGTTTTGGAGTTGTAGAGGTTTTTTATCTCTTGTCACTTTGAAGAGATTATACTAGTCAATCACTTAAATTTAATGTATTAAATTCTGCTCAAGCAGGCCAACAATTAGCATCAAAACTGTGTGAGTTAACTTATCAGTCCAGAAAACTTTGTTGTTAATATCTGCTTCCAAAAAATATAAGGATTTATCAGTAATGTCTAAACCAAGAGGACAAGAAGAAATTTTAGACCAAGGCAAAACATGCCAGTACCTTCAACAAAAAGAATCAGTTGAAAACCATGTATTACCTTACAATTACTATACAATCAGATAACTTATAGCAAAGGATATTTAAACAAGCAGAAGTATGAACTAGAAGTGGCATCTTATCCTTACACTATTAATCCATATTAATTCCTTACAGTATTAATACCATTTTTAGGAAACAAAGTGAAGGGATGATGTCGCTGTTATCGCCGCGGAACGGAGAGATGACACAGACTCCAAGCTCAGGGTAGAGAGAAGGCCGAAATGATTTATTAGCTTCTTGGAGAGTTTTTATATGTTAGTTTGCAAAAAGTGTACTATATGGCATAAGGTAATTGGTTCTTTCGACCATCCACCCCTTAGGGTGATTGGCCAAGTTCTAAGACACCCATCTCTAAATATTTTTCTAGTTGGAAACATAACAATGGTGGAAAACAACTAGCAGGTGCAGAAGTTTACAAAACTGTAACATTGTTTTGAATTACTTGCATGGGAAAGACAGAGTTCTTACAAAATATTGCTGAGAGCTGAAGAAATTCCTTGCTGAAGCTTTTTCAGCATCCATAGGATGACAAATACAAAATATATAAAACATACTTCTAGGATTCTTACCTAAACTTCTCTCACATTGATGTATTTATGTGGCTGACCTTCTTTGCTTATAGAAGCACAAAATCTAAAAATTGAAAATATTTGACAAAATTAAGTGAGAATTGATACAATATGAATGACGCTAACAAATAATTATCATGACAATATGTTACAAGCAATTTACCTCTGTTCTGCTATAAATTATACATTTGGGATACATACAGAGTAGAATAGATATTTGATAACTGTGAGAGCAGTAGGTCTCAGTAAGTTCTTAGCAACTCCTAAAGTCAGGCATTTTCCTGGAAAAAGCAAAGCAAGATTCATGGAGATAGGAGCTGTTGATGTAAGCTAGCATAACACAAACAAAAACAGCAGGCACATGTAAAACTGGGTACCTATTACCATTGGAGGTATTGATAACATGCCATATGAAATATAAAAACAAGTGAAATTACTAGAGATGACTCAAATGCGCACACTTGCTTTCTCATAACCAGCTGATATATTGCCAGAAAATATACATCGGAAGCTTGGCTTTGGAAGAATAATGGTTACATCCAGTGGCCATATAAGGTAGACCGAGTACAGTATAGGTTCCCTCAGAATCTCTGAAAGGGAGCATATCTTTCAATACTTATATTATTGAAGACAATACAACAAGCTAATTCAGGTGAAACAATTTCTAATTATGTCTGATCCATACATTTTTTCTGGTTTTGACATGATTTTAGATCACCAAAATTGTATTTTAAGTACCACAAAGCTTTAAAGGGGGGACCTTATAGCTCTCTCCAACTCCCTGAAAGGAGGTTGTAGCAATGTGTTTGTCTCTTCTCCCAGGTAGCAAAAGACCTCAAGTTGTGCCAGGGGAGGCTTAGATTGGATATTAGGAAAGAATTCTTCACTGAAAGGGTGGTCAGGCATTGGTTGGAATAGGCTACCCAGGTAAGTGGTGATAATACATCCGTGGAAGTGTTCAAAAGATGTGTGGATATGGCACTTGTGGTATAGTGGTGAGCATGGCAGTGCTGGGTTAATGGTTGGATTCAGTGATCTTAGATGTCTTTTCCAAACTTTATGATTCTGTGATTATATAGAACATATAATTTAAAATAATCTAGATTTATAATTAACTTCCAAATCAGTGGGTAAGTTGTCTTCAGCTAGAATTTTCCTTATTGGCACAGATGTCTGCCTGCTGTTGCGTGGAAAAGCCAGACAGTGTTGAAACAGAGGCCCCGAGCACTGTTGATAGAGGATTGGCTAATACGCGTCCCTTGGGGAGCATATGCTATGTCACAAAATATGTATTTAAAAAAAAATAGTTCTTGTGTGTTTTGAGATCTCTTTAAAATACAAGTGAGAGCAACCGGGGCTAAAAAATCCTTGCTTTCTTCGTCCCTGAATATTATCAATGTCACTGACTTGCATTTTCCCATGTTGAATAAAAAATGTGAGTGTAGAATCCTCTGCCTGTAGTCTGTATGATGAACTTTTTCAAGGGCGCCCCCAGATATTTGTGATGTCCTCCAGGAAGACAGTTGAAGCAAAACAGAACAAGAGAAACACATGATGAAAATCTTAATCTAAGTTGTGCAAAGTAATACTTGAGAAACATCATCTGGCCTGATGAACAGGCCTATTTGCTCCAGACAGGAGGTGACTACAGAGCCACGCAGTCTGTAGCAGTTCCATTCCCAACGCCTCTTCCTCTCTTTTCCCAGACAGCATCAGAGAGGTTGCTGGACAATCCACATTCATGTTCAGTAGGTTCTCTTCGGAGCGGGCCCAGGACATGCCCCCTGCCTCAACTATTCTGTTCATCCTCATAAAACACCAGCCTAATTCTAAAAGACAGGTTTCTTCAGTGATAACATACTAAAAGTTGTCACTGCTTCAGATTCTTCATAAGGAAAAATAACCTTAGGGATAAAAACTTCAAATTCTGAACAAACTTCCTGTGGTGATTCTGAAAAGTTATAAAATAACGCTGCTTACAACCCCCTGCCATAAAAGTAAATAGATCTAAATAACTCTAGGAAAGGCTTATCTCTGCATACACAAATTTTTCTTTTTACTTTGGTGAAACCTGGAGGTCAATGAAAGTATCAAATACTTGCAGCCTTTAATGACACAGAGTAATGTGTTGGAAGTTCATGCAACTGATGTAAAAATTATGGTAGAGGTATAATTTTGATAGTGACTTTATTTCAGAACTTAGCCAATAATAGAAATACATGGACAAGAAGTTCTTCTCTGTGATAAAAATTATGCAGAACTCATTTCACATATTAAAAAATTAACTTCATCAATTTAGTCCTCAGAAAGATACAAAACCAAATTATTAAACTATTTGCTGTAAGGACTTTGAAGGTATTATATCAGCACAAAATCGATGATTATTTGCCAAGAGGCACTAGGACACAAAAGAATGAATTTAAGATACAACAAAGGAACATGGGGGGAAAAAAGCAATAAGGAAAAGGTATTCTACCATGAGAATAGTCAAACAGGGGCTCTAAAAGGCTGTAGAATCTCCATCCTTAGGGATGTGCAAAACTTGACTGGAAATTGTCATGAGCAACCTTATCCTTTTGGAACAGGAGGCTGGATTAGATGTCCTCTGGAGGTCTCTTGCAACCTACGTTATTCTATGTTTCAAAGATTTCATTTTCTTTTTTGATGTGTAACCTGATAGGTTTTACTGGAAGGGGAAAGCTATAGCAGAGCAATACCTCAGCTTTACTAAAGCTCTTCTCATGTCACTAAACATCTAGGAAGTTACAGTTTTTAATTAATTACTGGAAGATAGAATTCATAGAAATACTAAATTAAAAGACAGTTAAGTCACAAGTTTGGTAGTTTTCAACACTTCCCAT
The DNA here is from genome assembly GCA_013399195.1 of Dicrurus megarhynchus. Taxonomy (NCBI): domain Eukaryota; kingdom Metazoa; phylum Chordata; class Aves; order Passeriformes; family Dicruridae; genus Dicrurus; species Dicrurus megarhynchus. The sequence goes on from VXAD01001120.1 coordinate 199,754, forward strand.
AAGACTGATAACCAAGCAAATACTATGAGTCTCCATTATCCATGCTACATAAGAGAACTAAATACAAGAACCTTCTGACTCTGAAAGGTTCTTACTCGTGGAGCCATCATTTAACAAGCCTTTGTTGGCTCTTGCCAGCTTAATTGTTCTTAGTATTTGAGGAGCTTGTTAAAACATACAGTATAAAAACTACATATCCAATTACTGATGCTTTAAGATCAATGCTTGTTTAACTGATTTGGAAGCTGACACAAGGAGGGTGTCTTGTATCTCTTTGTGGAAGCACTCCTTTAGCATAAACTAATATATTTAAGTGCTACTGTTATCAAAGGAAGGACAGCCCTGGAGCCTGTACCTCCCGACCCCACAGTGCCTCCTGTTGTAGGGATTGGGGAAGTTAATTCAGGATCCTTTCTCTTGTTCCCATGCTCTCACTTCAGTGTGGAAGCTCTACTTCACAGTTTCATAAAGCTCTTCTACGTCACTGGTAGCACAGGCTGGCATCCTACAGGGCAGCTTCCACTAAACATGGGCAGCAAATATATGGAAATGATTGAAATTGTGTGGGCCAGCACTTAGACGAGGAGCAGTGACTTATCAAGTATAAAATATATATGACTGAATTCAATTGCTGTTGCAATATCATGATGAAACATTGAAACAGAAAAGTTGCTTTTAAATATGTGATATGGTGTTTTACACATGGAAATTTATTTAAATGTCTGAAATATGAGAGGTTTTTTTATTATCTGCCTTTCCTTTATAGCTCATTTTCCCAGTTCTAAATTTTCTTGATGTAAATTTTAACCTGCCATGGTTTACATACACTTTAACTTTCACTTTAAGAAGCAGTCTGAACATCTTAAAAAACTTCTTTGCTAATTTATAATGGCATTACATAATTGAGTAAATTATGAAGAATTTATTCACTTTCCCGGCAGAATTTTATCCAATCAATGTAATTAGCATCTAATATTTTGCAAGTGAAGCTGACATCCTGTAACCTGGCCACTTGCTGATCATGCAGTACTGTTACTTCCAACTTTGTCTAACTTCTATTTTCTATACACTGTCTTGTTATCCCATCTTCCTTTTCTTTATACAGCTCTGAAACTATTTGATCAGTAAGCTGCTCACTGGCCCATTACTTGAACAGTTTCCTACAAAATAAACCATTTTTTTTACTGAAAGAGGGTCGGCCTTGTCACTAGCAGGTTCTTCCTCTGAGGCCGGATGCTCATTGATGCTCCCATTTTGTTCAGGATGTGGTTTCAAAGCCACTCTGTCAGCTTGCACTTTGCAGTGGACTGAATTGATCCAGAAGTTAATTGCATTGACATTAACCTGTTTTAACAAGCCTAAACTATCAATAAATCACTTCTTTAGTCACTGCACTTTTCCTGATGCTTTATTGATGTACTTCACCTGAGCTGATAAATAGGGTGAAAAAGATGTCTTCCTTCTAATATACTTTGCATGCTTAATAATATCTTTCTAAAGAAAAGAGGTAGTGTTAGTATACATGAACACATGAAAGTAAGTTAGCCAGATTACTTTAGCTTTGCTATTCTTATCCCTTTTATAAGATTCGGTTTCAGGAAGACATTGCACTTAGGGAACACAGTTTTACTTGTTATGTAATCTGACTAATGAGTCCAACTACAAATCCATAGTAGAAATCCAAACTTTTCATAATAACCCAAAAATTCCTCTGAAGACACAAATTATCTCTTTTTTTTTTTTCCTTTCTCTCCTTTCACCCCCAAATCTGTCTTTACAAGTACCTTATGAACACATACTGAGTACCAAGTGCACTCACATTGCTTGTGTTTACTGGCAGTCTGGAGCAAAAGTGCTTCCTATCTGCTGTCTGGATTGAGTGACACTACTGAGAATAAATTATCTGTTGCAGTGTATCTCCTCACTTGAACCCACACTTCAGTGCAGCATATCAACATTGGTTTCCATCAGTAAATCAGTAAGCAAAATTTACTGCCAAATTTTAGTTACTTCTTCTTTGTCACTAAAACAGAATGGAACAATAAGCTGACATAAGTAACCTGTCAAGCAAAGATTTTATACCTATTTATAAGAATCTGTAAATGCAATCACATATAATACTTGTCAAACTTAAATGCATCATTGAGAAAAATATAAAAACAACAAAAAAGTAAATTAGCCATATGTTATTTATTGTGTATACACGTGCATATGGCTGTAACTGCTGGACTTAAAAAATCAGCTTTGGGAGGCGTGGAGATTTCTGCATATCTGAATGAAATGAGACTTTTGAGGATTAAAAAAAAAAAAGAGAGAGAAAAAATATTATTTAAAAAATATTGTTAAAATATAGGTCATACCCTGGGGCCGCTAGATAATAGGAAGTTTTATCATTAATCTCAGTCAGATTTTTGAAAGCGTCAATACAATGAACTTCCATTTAATATTGTTCTCATTATAAGAATGAATGGTATTTTGTATGCAGTGACAAGGAGAAAAGAAAATCAATTTTGTGGTTTTAACCTTAATCAGCATACTTGCATATGGCAAGCTCTCACTGCCTACTTTGTGAATATATGAATCCATGGGTTTGTGGGTATGTATCTACAGGACGAAGAAAAAAGGAAAAAAGTATAGAAATAAATTAGTGGACACACCACTTGAGTTCACTGAGTAAATGTTGAATTTTCAAATAAAAATAAACCCTTAATCATTTCCCTGGTACTTATTTGGCTTATGACTCCAATCATTGTTTTTCAAGATGGCTTTCTACTGGAGACCAAAGCTGTGGCAATTTCTTACCACAGGCAAAAAAAGAGGAACATAATTTCCATCTCATAGGTTCTAACAATCTATGTGGTTACTGGCTTTTAATATGTAATGAATAGATTTGAGTCTGGTAGCAAGAATGGGGAATAATAGCATGTCTAACAAAGTACAAATTTTTCAACTTGCAAGCAGAAGGATTTAATACCTTTATTCAAAGACCATTTTTAATGCAGCTAGCATACTGATTAGAAAAGATCATCCTAAACTGCTTGAATTTAAGGTATGATAACCTTTAAAGGAAAAATGAATCCATTTTCTAAGTACAGCAGACAGAAAGTTCAAATGATAAGAATCACTTGTCAAAACTAATAAAATAGGACCATATCTAATATTAGTTTTTTGCACTACATTTAGCATTTAAAATTTTAAATGGTGCCTTAGTGAAGAAGTAACATTATTTGTGGTCTGTGCTTTATGTGCATAGGGAAACTCGAAATATTCAGTCATTTCATACCAAGCCAAGGGAAAGAGAAGCAGCATGAGTAAAGTCGAAACATTCAGCAAGGTTCAAGTATAGGGTTCATTCAAGGAAGATTTATTGGTTTCATTGGGATGCAATTCATTAATATTCATTAGACAGTTAAAAAGTTGGATATCTAACTTAAGGGTCATTATAAGATTACTATATAGTCAACATAAAATGTTAGGAACTTACTGAAAGCAACTTATCCCATCCATTTTTTTTTTTACATAAGTCTCTAAAATAGGAAGGATTAAATAGTCACTCTCCATAGATAGCAAAGGCAGTGAAGATGAGTAGCTTATCCCTACACCATATGTCTCCCTACAACAGCATTTTTTTCAGTCTGAGATGCATGCTCAAATTCACAAACTGATATTAACGTGGCTCTGCTCTGTGAAACCATTTTTGTATCATATGTGACAAAATTACTTGGATATTCATCATATGAATGTATTATTAAAGTATAACAGCAGAAAGCTCAAAAAATAAGAAAGATAAAGATACACCACAAGAAGAAAAATTTTGATAAACATTTCAGGGTGATTAAAATGGGATGACAGTGTTATTTTCAGACAAGCTCCTATCATCTCACACAGCCAAGTTTCTAATCTCATTTTACCCTTGTAGGAAACCAGCACATCAGCATTTAACAGTAAGATAGACGCAGTTCCCAAGGGGTGAAAAAGCTGCTGTTGAGAAGCAGTAGAGACTGATGGCAGGAAACAGAAGTAAGAATTATAGAACAATACAATTAAAGAATTATTTAGGTCAGAAAATACCTTTAAGATTGAGTCCAACCATTTACCCAACACTGCTAAGTTGCACACCTAAACCATGTCTCCAAGTAGGCGTAAACAAACAAAATTACAGCATTTTGCTATTTTAAGTCCCATATTGAATGTCAAAGAAAGTGAATCTCTAATAAATAATTACTGAAAAAGGCACTTCCCTCTAGGCTGTGGACTTCTGTTCCATGGATAATACCTAGTATGATGGATTTATTGTACCATGGTGAGTACTATAGGGCAAATTATGTCATCCTTACTCATACTTCACACCAAGGATATAATTTTTTTTACAGACTGAGGATGCATGCAATAACAGTGTAAACCATTCTTACTGATTCACTGGATAAGGAAGATTCAATAAAATGTAGAAAAAAGCTAATAAAAAGAGTCATATTTTTTCTAAAGTGAGCATGGCAAGTTTCTTTATAAAAAAGCTGAGATGAAAATTAGGTTCTGATGGGCTTCTGCTTACCACCTACCTTTGTAACAGAAATTTTCCCCTTTTACAGTTATCCCTGAAGCTTCCAGTCCCTCCTGGGTTCTTATTCCTGCACTGGGAAGAAAGACTCACAGTTAAAAGTTTACTTGAAAGCTACATAGGCAGGCAAATGCAGTAAAAATACAGGATGTAGACAACTACATCAATTTGCATCACTATTGGGATTAGCTCCGATTATAATGGTTTATTTACACTCAGTTTTATTGCTACCAATAAGATTAAATTATATTTTCATTTAAGAAGGTTGTCCAGTTACTATATTCATAACTGGTTGTAGGCCTGGCCTCCAGGAGGTAAATGTTTCTTAGTCAGATATACGGGGTAGACATCACCAAAGCACAGGGCATGGACACTAGCAGCCCTGCAAAAGGGCAGGGTGCTTTCTTACCCTTCTTACTATGCCTCTAAGGCATGAGATGCTATGCCTGGGCATTCATACTCAGAGTGTGGACTGGAGAGCAATTAGTTCTGCAGCAGTTCCATGAGTGCATGCTGATGACTTTTGTGAGGTAACAACAAATTGGAATCAATGGAATTCAGCTTTTAACAGAATAATAATGGCAGAAGTGGCTCGTACAACTATTCACCTTTCAAGTAAAAGATTAGATCATCATGTGTCAAGATTTTTAAAGTAGTGCAGTAGTTCAGCCATGCATCTAAGTAGATGTGTGTAGTAAAAAATGATAGCCTTTTTGGTTTATAGATATTTGTGGGGGATAGAATGAACAAATGATTTATTCAATGAAATTTGTTATTGAACTTACATAATATTTGCATAGTTTTAAAGAAATCTCTGTTGAAAGGGAAATAAGCTGTGGCTTCCCAGATTCATTTTCTCACTGCATTCTTCTACATTGGTCCATTTCTAATAATTGACAGATATTGAGATGGCATCAGTCTGCCTAATTTAAGCACCTAAAACTAGGCAGACAGGAAATCTCTCTAGAGGCATTCAAAGATACCTACTGTTCACCATTTTCTATATACAGAAGCTAGGCACCACATTTTTACTCCTACTAAAGTAGATGTGAAAAAAGGTATCTGTACTATAGAGATTAGATTCCTCTCTTGGCTATCAGGAAAAGCATACTTATTTTCTTTTCCCGTTTATTTTTCTGGTTTGTTTTTTTGTTTTGTTTTGGTTGGTTGGTTTGCTTTTGTTTTGGGGTTCTTTTTTAATTAAATACAACATTTTAAAATATTTGACCATATAGCATAGGTCTCTAACTGTGGGCATTGACTTAGGGTGACGGAACACAGAAACAGGCTGCACAGAGAAGTTGTGCAGTGTCCATCCTTGTACATATTCAAAACTCAGCTGAACATGGACCTGTGCCATTTTCTACAGATGACCCTGTTTTGAGTAGGAGAGTTGGAGTAAATGATGCCCAAAGGTACCAGTTGATTTCAGCTGTACTGCTGAGGTTGAATTGGTTTTTGCCTTTTTTGCTTTTATATATTCTCTATATTCTTTACATATACATTTGTTGCTCAGTAGCCTATTATAGTATTCGTAGCTAGCATTTTACCTACTCTATTAGACAGAAAGAGAAAATAAATTCCCCAGCAGCTCCAAGCTGGGGGTCCAAGGTTAGATTCTCTGGGAAGCCAAGGTTTAAACTATCTCCGAGACACGTTTTCATAAACAAAGTTTAGTTCCTATCTCAGGGAGGGGATTCAGAATGGGTTAAACCAGGGAGGAATTACCTCATGATTTATGTCTCTAACTGAGGATTCTTGTCAGTTATGCTAATTTCCTAAACATATAAAAATTGTATGTGCTTTATATTACGTGTGCATCTTCAGGCACTTTCCACCTAGCGAGTTGTGCACCTAGGGATCCTTATAAAGGTAACCCCTTTTTATCACCTAACTGCGTCTGGCTGATGATTTTAGGACCAGCAAAAAGGCATCACTGTAATTCTGGGATTTTGCATTCCTCCTGGGTCACCTGACTGGGCTTCCACCTCTTACATGTGGGTTTTTTCATGCCTGAGCTGAATCAGGAGCAATTTGTTCACCCGCGTATTTGTCCTGTCACAATGGCTTGATTTCCTGCTCATTGGAATGGACCCTTCTTGAGGCTGCAGGAGATAATGTTTGAAACCAACCATCTGCCCTGGAACTCCCTTCTCTCCAGTGTGGTTTCCCATGGGATTCTTGCAAGCATGGCCTTAACATGTTCACTGTTCCTGAAGTCCAAGGTTGGAATCCTGCTGTTTGCCTTCATCCCTTCTCTCGGTATCCCAAACTCCACCATCTCATGGCCACTGCAGCCAACAGCCAAAATCCTCAACCCGTTCTTCCTTCCTTTTAAGGATCAGGTCCAGCAGAGCATGCCCTTCATCAGCAGCACTGTCATCCATGTCATGAATTTATCACACCAATGCACAAACCTGGATTTTTTTGTGATCTGTGCTGCTGGGCTTCCAGCAGATATTAGATACTTCATGACAAACTTCCTACAAAATAGAGCAAATGGAATAATGTCCCTTGGTCTGCAATGCTGGGGGATTTTATAAGATGGTGCACTTGGGTAATACAGAATGTATTGCACCTTTTTTCTACAGCCACTGTTTCCACAGTGCCACTTACCTTGTATATTACAGTGCTGGTTTAGTAGTCTTGTTGGGTTTTTATATCTCTGTGTCACTAATTTTAGGATTTTTATTTCTGCAGAAAGAGAAGTGAACCTCTTCATTTACAATCACATTCCCTTACAAGTTACTGAGCAGGAAACTATAAGATTAGCAAAATAAAATTCAATTTGAGCTTGTATGTTAACCAAACAGACACCTTTATGCTGTATGAATAATTTAAGAGGAAGCATAGCATGATGAAAAATGTAGTAAACAATGTGCTTAATGTTCACCTTTCACAACTTAATAATATGTCAATTGTGTTAATCCAATTGATGATTATTCCTTTAATTTTTCTTTTTAAAAAGGCAATGACCTCCAGGGGTAAGCTCACCACCTGTTTAAGCTAAAGAGGAAAAAATTCAGCTTTGCAGTACATTTAGTCAAGGAATTAAACAATGTGAAATTTTTGAATGCTTCAAGAAACCTAGGAGACTAAGCTAAGAAATAAATTAAATACAAACAAAACTTGAAGATCAAGAAGAAAATCTATTAGTCTCTTTCTGACATAGCCTTTTCCTTTTCTTGTTATTTACCAAAATAATGTAAATAACAAAACATGAAAAAAATGCAAAGGAGTTGTTGAATGCAAATGTCCTTAGGAGTATAAGAGAATATTAACTTCTGTGCAGACAAAGACTCTCCCACTAAGTGAATCTTCCAGACTTGAATTCTTAGATTATTCTCAGAATAAATAAATGGTGGTCCTATATAGACATAAAAAGGTGCTTGGTCTGCTCAATAGTGGAAAAAAGTGAAAGGCCACACAAACTAATTTGCACACACCTGTACATTAGGTATGGCTTTTAACATGCTCTACAAAACGAAACAACAATTAACAAGTGAAGGTATCATGCTCATAATTTCACAATATCTGACAAATAGGCACACTTCCTGGTATATATCATTGCCCCCAGCTTTCTGCACATACTGGCAGGCATGTCTGACATACTGAATTGTACTGAGCTTATCTTTTCAAAGATGTTTTGTGACTCTAAGAGCTAGGTATGCTTGATTGTAATGAAAGTTAAATCATGGAAGAAAGAAAGATGTTCAAATTGGAAAGACTGGTATGAAGAAACTGAAAGCTTTTCTTGGCTATTCACAACATTTTAGTCTTAAAGTTTAGTGTGAATGTCTTCACAAGTGATAGGGAGAGATGCTGGGCTCTTATTCCTTGAGGGTTTTGCAGGCTTCTGAGTGAAACTACAGAAGAAAAGGTGCAAAGAGCTGGGAGGATTCCTTCCTCACCACTTTCTAATAACACTGGGTGTATGAATTGGAACTGAGGAGTGGACAAATGACTGGAACTGGTGTCAGGAGAATATTGACTACACTGGATAAACACCTCTGCTGTTGACATCCTGTACAGGTATAAAACCAAAACTAAATGTTGAACATCAGCTCCTCATCATGAATTACTGTTCCATGAGTTACAGTACTTCATATATCTAGGACAAATTGGCACTAAGGCCATGCTGCCAACAGAGAGGATCTGGAAAATTTCCCCAGAAGATTCTGAAATCAGAAAGACTTTCTACTTCAGAAATATGAATTTCAGATCTGATAATATCAGATCTCCAAACTAGAAGAGAGATAAAAAGCTCCCCTGTAATCGTACAAGGAAAACAAAGCAAAATTGAGGCTGTGCACTGCCTTGCTTAACACCAAGAAGCCACATTTTAAATGTACCGGTGATTTACAACTCTCACACACATAAGTTATTAGACTAACTCCTGAGCAAGAGCTGTGTGTTTTAGCATACTAATAGGAAACTTGACCTTGACTATATACCTGTTGTGAATAAGGAGGATAAAGAGAAAGAACTGAACAAAACTGTAATCTAACCTGACTGTTTAAGTATTTAGTTAGGACTCGTTGTAGTGGCAAATATTCTCACATATGAGCGACAGTTAAGATTATTCTTGGACTCTTTGTAAGATACAACATAAAAAAGTAATATTTTTTATGCAATAACATGAAGTGGGTTATATTTAATATTTTAGGGTGGGATTCATCTGACCTAATGTTGGGTGTCTGCTGTACAGATATGTTCATCTGAACAAGTCACCCTAAGATTTTTGAATGGTATGAAAACTCTTTCTATTGATGATTTGGGATTCATGTATTGCTAGCTTCAGTATAGATTCCTACATTTGGTTATAGTCATGGACTGGAATAGGCTAATTGACCATAATTGCAATAAAGTGTTCATTTTAAGCTGGTGATAATAGTTTCCCAGCAACACTGTTCAGATAGTCAAAAATTCACACCCTCCATTCTGTAGACCCAACAAAAATGTGTCAGTTTGAACACAGAAGAAAAGCAGTCACCTTGATCCAGAAGGATGCAGAAAGACAGCTGTGATTACCTGGCCTTCAGTTTGGAGATAACTTATAGTCAGGGCAAATTTAAACCACTAAAGCAAACACTTAGGTGTCTGGCAACACTATGAGTACCCTCTTTGCAACGTTTCCCTAGGATACCACCTGCACCACAGATCAGCTCAACTAGGATTGCTGTGGTTTAGCATTGTAACTGTGTACTTTAAAGCTAACACTCCTACTTTATTGTTTCATGCAGCAGCTTATAAGTAGCATTTTTTTCTCAGGACATATTGAGTTAAAGTATGTTAGTGCTTTTTGTGGCTCAGGAAATATGTCTTATACATGTGCAGAAGCAGCAGAAATACAATAAGATTTTTATAACAAGTTCAAGTGCATTAATGACCTTCAATTTCACTGAATATGCCTTTCACAGATATACATGAAAGTAAGAACATAAGTAGACTCTTTAAGCAAGCTAGGATTGTAATGAGCTTGGGTTATTCAAAAGGTATATATATATATATTCTTTCATGCTATAATCCTAGGGTTAAGTTCCACTAATTTATTTGTATGTCTTCACTTAAGCAAGGTAATTGGAAACAAGTGATTGAATCTATTTTTACTTGAAAATTTACTTCAAATGTACAGAAAGAATGTATTTCTACATAAAAATACATTCTTGCAAAAGAAGGGATATTTGCAAGAAAGTAAAATTTGTCACATATTCACTCAATAGCACATCTGCCTTTACAGAAGATTCAGCACATGCAGTTGTCCCTCACGCTTCTGATTATACAAAAACCTTTAAATTAAGGAACTGATTAAAGTTACTTGGGATATGTCTGTCTGAGCCTACAGATTGCCTGAAAGAGGGTGACTGGGGGTCTTGATTTCTAGATTCCACTAGGCTATGGTGGTAGGATTCACATGTCCGAATTCACTCATCTGAAAAGAAGATGTCTAGCCTAAAAAAGTCATCTTGGTCTTTCTACACTGAATAGGAAAAGGTAGACACCCCTAGAGAATGATTCATCATAACCAGCCAACTCTTTAGACTAGATAGGTTTAATCAACTGTACAGGTGTTTCAGTCTGAAATGATTATTGAAACAGTCAATAGAGGAATTTTAGATTATTTACCTAAAAGGCATACGGGAAAAGAAAGGTGGAAGGAATTCCACTCTGAGTCCTCACCCTTGACACTCCCTCACATTAGATGGACAGCTACTACAAAATATCTTGTTCCTCACTACACAAGTTGCTTCAAATTGCACTGAATAGTGCACTATTGTACAAGAAGGAATAATAGGAGCAGTCAAAGCAGCGATACCTCAATCATACCTCAACTATTTTCTGCACATCTACTGTATATATAAACCACATCTTTAAAAACAAAGTTAGAAGGTTCAGGTCAGGATAATGTCAGTTGGGTCGGGATAACTTCTTACCAAAAAAAAAAAAAAAACGCTTAGAAAAATAATGGGGAAAAATAAATAGGAGACTAAAACTAAGTCCCTAACAAATTAGTTTTTCACTACCAACTTTCAGGCTACTTAGTTTTATTCTGTGTCTGCATATATTTGCTATGTTAGCTACCAATTGACTACTCACACATGCAAACCCTCACTGAGAAAGGTTTTTTATTAAAAAAAGCATGTGCTTTTAAAAACAAAAGCATGTGCTTCAAAGGTAAGATTAATGTTATAATTTCAAATATGACAGAAATTATATATTTTATATCCCTTTTCAAGGCCTCTCCCACTTAGAATGTACAACATTTGCTTTAAAACAATTACACTATATGAAGCAGTGCTTAAAGTATCATCACTTGAGTATTACTGGCACAGAAACTTCCAGTCCAGAAATATGCTACATTCATTTATTCTTGTTATGACAGAAGGAAGTAAAACAGCATGTTCCTGTTGAAAAAATTCCTATTGAAAGTTCCTATTGAAAAGCACCACAATATTAAATACAAGTTGAAACTGAATTGTCTAGTAATGTTCAATGTACTTAATCTGTCTGTTTTTCACAGAAGATGGAGGTTAAGAAAGTCAGAAAAATTTGAAAAAAGTGAATATAACCTACTGCTAAAAATTTGCCTTGCCAAGCACAATTTATAAAACTGCTAAACAGCTTTTGAGAGATTTGGAAAAGTCTGAAGAAAGCTGGCAGGCAGAAATGCTAATAGTTAAATAAATCCCATTCTTACTTACATGGATGTCAGGAATTAGACAGAAACAGTTAAAGAATTGTGAAAACTGCCAGCAATCTGTCAGACTACAAAGCTAAAACAGTGCTTCTGGGTGTTCAGGCGGATTACCTATCCACCAGCCCTGGATTTTGCCTTTAACAAAAGCAACAGGATTGCTTCATTCTAGAAATCTTGCTTTACGAAGAAGGGTGGTGTCATCCTACTAAAACATGGGTGGATGAATGAAATATATGGATGAAAGCAGATACTGCAATCATGTCACATCAAGATATAATGAAATACATTCAAAAACTATCATATAAATCATTCTCCCTAAGTTTTCTCTGTGAAGATGGTCTCTAGTGATCTAGTGCTTTCTATTTGTGACCAGGTAGATCACAATCCCTTCTAATATTACTACAATAAACAATAATTTTCAGTCTAAATTGCATGGACTGGAGTAGCATTTTTTGTGTGATTTGAGATCCCATGAAACCATTCCCATTGGACCGAAGCCTGTAAGTATAGTAGTCATAAATAAATATGTAGTTAAATGAGAGGTTTTCATCCAAGCTTTGCAAAAGTATAGTGCTGGGACAGCTTTCTAACTGTAGTAGTATAGAAAATATAGAAATACTTTGAACATGGAGTGCACCTGCTTTAGGAAACAAATTATTACATACGTGTTACATAACACTTTATATGACAGCTGAAACAGATTCAGTGACACAGATGATCCATTCCATCTTTTGGCCTGCTCAGAGCAGGTATCATATTGTAGGCTGCTCAAGTGAAAGATTTACAGTTGCCTGTTTTCCAGGTACTGGCCCTTTTTTAGTTCCACAAGGTTAATAGCACAGCTATATCAATGTGTATTTGGTATTTGTGGAACTGTGAGTGTGACTAAGGATTGTTCTTTGATTTCAGCTTCCTTCCTTTGGCTTAGATTCTCACCAAATAAATATGAGCACCATGTTGGTGACTTCCTTGGAGATACACTGATTTATACCAGCAGAGGTGTAAATCTATGCTATTGTTGCCTCTTGCAAAAGTAAAAAGAGGCTTTAAAAAATGCACTTCCTCTGCCATTAATCACTGTGCATGCAAGGAAATGCTGCATAATTGTCTGTAAGGTTTATTGTTGGTAAGCCATTGCTTAGCAGGTAATGCCATAGGAAATTACTTCTTTCCTTATCTGTATGTGCTCTTGGTGGTTTATTCACAGTCAATAGTTCTGACGATCCCTTCCCCACTTTTATTTACTTCAGTTACTCTGTTGACTTTCCTTTTTCTTAGGGGTATGCATATATCAATTTCTTGTTAAATCATGACTGGAAGAAGCAATGACACTTTTTGTTTACTAGGCTTCTCCATTTGTACCAGCTGCTATGAGACAGAGCAGAAATCCTGCTAAAAATTTCTCCAATTACGCTTCATTATTTTATAACATTTTCAACAGCTGGATGCTTAATTACATGCGCTACAGAGCAGAAGTATTTCTCTCTCTTTTGGCAAGTGTGCAGCTGCAAATCTTGTGGCTTTAGCATGCTATCTAGAACACATTAATCATCCTTCCAAAGATTCCTATCAGCAGTAGCAATGGAAAATAACTGAGAATGAGTTATTCAACAAGTAAATGATCAATTGCATATGTACTTTGAATATTATGAATGAAATAACTTAGCAACTTTTGATTGTTGAATATTTATCATTGCAGCTATTTTAATAACAGGATTGAAATGATAAATTTTACAGAAACTGGACTCAAAGAGACCCCTCGAAAAGAAAAAAATGTGTTCATAGAATAGGCATTTTAAATTTGTAGGACCTGAAAGTGGTATTCAAAAAAGGTTTATATTTGTTCTGATAAATTTTTTGCACTTCATTTCAATGTAGGCTCACACTCATTAAAACACTGCTATAAATTTAAATTATTAAATAAAATTAATATCTATTCAAAGTATTGAAGATCATTTTATTCCTAAGAAATTTATGAAACCTCAAAAAACCTGAAAGATAAATTACTTGTTAGTTTTAAAATCTATTCTATCATCTCTGTGGAATCTATACAGCTTTCTTCTGTAACCCAACAGGACAGGTTAAGGAAGTGTTAGAGGTGACCCATGTAGTATATTTGACCTAAAGGGGCTCTATAACAAAGCTGGAGAGGGACTATTGACAAGGGCATATACTGATAGGACAGGGGGGAATGGCTTCAAACTGAAAAAGGGTACATTCAGATTGGATATTGGAAAGAAATCCTTGTCTGTGAGGGTGGGGACACATTGGAACAGGTTGTCCAGAGAAGCTGTGAATGTCCCAACCCTGGAAGTGTTCAAGGATGGAGCTCTGAGCAACCTGGTCTAGGGGAAGGTGTCCTTGCCCATGGCAGGGGGGTTGGATCTAGGTGACCTTTAAGATCATTACCAGCCCAAACCATTCTGTGATTCTATGATTCTATTCTTTTCTTTGCTGTTATAGTTGGACAGAAAAATCCCTGCTCACCAGAGCACCACAAACACAGTTTGTCAGCTGGCACGCTGGGATGATTATCAGTATATGGACTACATATGCCATTCTATAAACATTGCACAGCTTTTAAATCACATAGGGAAATTGCATAAAAGTAATTACTTGTCGGGATGGAGGATGACAGGAAGCCTGAGACCTGGACCAGCTGCAGAAATTCAAAAATCTCTTTATTCACATATTTTGCCAGGTAAGAATATACATTGTTTGGAAGCTTGGATCTCTAGCACTGTCTGAGTTAGGAATATGGTTATGCAAAGCAGAGTCCTTTAATGAAACTGTTTCATGCACCTTTTTTTTAATTTAAAAAGAAAGATCGGTAATTTTGGGGGAATACACTGAGAGAAAGGAAAGGACAAGATTTTTGTGAGTGACTACAAGATGGGATGATATGTCTCAGTTTAATATCTTTGGTTAGATCTCATAATTCCCTACATCTCAAAAGAAATTGGACCTAAAACTACTTTGCTGACATCTGCTTCTCTTATTTTCAAAATCTGAAATATCACTACCGTAAAATGTGATTTATCAATCCTTAAAAGTGGAGATGCTAATTAGTCTACTAATAATAAAACTACAGAAAAATGCAATTTATGTATTGAGAAATTTCCAGATGTTAAGGAGGACACAAAACAGAAGACATACAGAGTGAAAAAGAATAATTGCTGACAGGAAGGGGCAATAAAATTTTCTGATTAAGACAACCAGACAATTCTACACATTGATTATCCCCAAACTACTTCTATCACTGACTATTGACTACTTTTGTAAAGAAGAAAGTCATGAATAGCAACATAAATAAGAAAGCAGTGGAAACATGTTTTATAGGGAGAAAATAAACAATAAATAGTTACCTTGTCTGGCTTACAACAGACCCTCGTGACAGCACTTCCAATCACAAGAGCCATACATTCCCTGACATCTCATGCTGCCCCAGTGACTGTATCCTTCCCATGCTTACACACTGGATT
Source organism: Dicrurus megarhynchus (assembly GCA_013399195.1). Classification (NCBI taxonomy): domain Eukaryota; kingdom Metazoa; phylum Chordata; class Aves; order Passeriformes; family Dicruridae; genus Dicrurus; species Dicrurus megarhynchus. The sequence continues at coordinate 214,992 of VXAD01001120.1, forward strand.
ACTCATTTCCTAACTCAATCTTCAACATCTTCCCCTCCTGCTTCTACAGTACAAACACATCTTGATACCACTGACTACACAGAATCCTTGACAATTCAAGCTCTCTCCAGCCCCCCAGGGGCCATCTTATCCCACTTGCTTGTCACTGCTTACTAAATGTGCTTTTCACAACCACAGATTTCCTCTTGTTCTGGTCAGATTTAGGTACATTCCAACCTGTGTTCCGGGCTCCATAACTGACTCAGTTCTAGCCGAAGTCTTTGACTTTCTCTTTTTAAACTTGGATTGCTTACTGGGGAGTGGACTTGACATTGTATTTTCACAGTACCTTCCCTAAAGCCATTATGCTATGGATAATACAACACAAACTGAATTAAGTTGATGGCTTAAATAAAGTCATGCAGACAGGGTAAACTGATTCATTTAAATAGTACAGCTGACCAGACGCGATATAAGCAATATTGGCAATAGTTACCCAGATGATGGAGAAGAAACTGGTGCTGTGCTGTGACCAACAAGCCAATGTCCCTTAGAGTCCGTTACTGTAGCTCAAAAATTGTTTTCGAGTGTGCAGAGAATTTTGGATACTAAGAAGTAATCACTCAAACTTGTTAAAAACATGAAAAGTTTGCATCATGTCTCTTCAAACTCAACATATAGAAAGCAATCTTCTTCAAGACTAGAAGAAGACATCTAGCCAAACTTACACATGCTATGATCTATTGAAATAGAATATAAAATTAATAATATATCATATATAGTAACTTCATGTGGACATTAACATATTTTCTTCATGTTATGATTGACTTAGTGTAAGGTGCTAACAGAGAGCTGCTAGAAAAACTTTTTTTTTTATTTCCCAGGGACAGTGCATTTTAATCAAATAAACATGAGGTTTTCAGGGGATATACAGATATACAGATATACAGATATGAAGGAAGCTAAGCAGGTGGCAAAAGCCAACTCATTTGGCTACTGAGTTAATTTTCTGGAGTAGTAAACCATATCATGATGTTTAATTCCCTTTTCTGTTACAAATGGTCCTTTAATACATATGAATATAGTATGAAGATACTTGCCTGACTGCCCAGATGCAAATTTAAACATGTTAGTTTAAATATAAAGACAATTTGTGGCACAGATAATTTTGGAGACAGTCATAGCATAGTGTTACAATGCAGTAATTATATTTCAAAGGGAACTTTTCACTGTCAGTAAGAGTGTTAATCAATAATTAAGATATGAGTAATGCAATAAGCCAAATTAGTTTCATAGATGGTTGCTAATTGATGACTCAATTACAGGTGAAAAGTGAAAGCATTTTGAAAATGTTTTAAAATATGCTTTCAGCACTTAATTTTTAAGGTATTATGAATATAAAACATTACTTTAGAGAAGAATGTATGAAAGAGTTGTTGTAGCTGGAAGAGGATTTTAATTGCCATGATTCATTTTTGTTTTTACTCTAAAGATCTTTTAAATATACTCAAGGATCATCATCTGTAAGAGCAGAAATAAGGCTAAATTTCACCCAAGGCAACAAATAATTTGAGAAATCTAATCCCAGTTTTCCACCAAATTCACATTTCACGTTCTGACAGTGAAAATACAAAATTATGAATGCAGAGTTCCAAGTAATAATATTAAGATAGCCTGTCATGTTGGAAAGTACAGAGTATCAAAGCCTTCTGGCCTCACTGTAGTTCATTTACCCTTTCAGAGGGTAGACATTGTCGAACCAGAACCCTAATCACTAAAAAATATGCACCAGTATGACACAACTTCCAAGACCTCAGTGTTAGAGATATCAGTCTTCAAGGAATTTTGCAACAGGCTCACTCAGAAAAAAAAGTCAGAACATACTGATTAAAAAAGAAACAACAAAAAAAAATCCCCACAGAGACATTCCTAGATTTTATTAAGGAATACATGAACAGTGTGGTAGAGATATTCTGACTTATGATTCTGAAAATGCCTTAATGTACTAGACTGGTGAAGCAGAAATACATGAAAACAAAATTGTATTTCATTAAACTTCAGGGAAAAAGAGTGCACATTGTTCATCTAAAAGCACAATGATTGAATAAAGCTTTCTCTGAGATTAAACTTCTTCAAAATTTAAAATGGGAAACTTCAGATGTGAGGTGTCATGGATAGCATTAAAAAAATGAGGTATCTAAAATCAGTTGGTGTCGTGTTCCTGGGGGTTACCTTCTTAGCAAGATCAGACCTTAGCACATTTGCTTCCACACCTGATGTGACCCATCTACTACCCCGGAATATAGAAAAAGATAATTTTATGAATGAAAAAGGATTCACACTGAAAGTACAGAAATAATTTATATTGACTTACTTTTGAAGAAGAAGGAATATCGAATCACCTAGAAGGCCGATGTTGACTTTTTGAAAACTGATTTCAATGTGCCATGTTCTGAAAACTTTTCCTTTAGCTCAGGACTAGTCTCATAATCTCATAACCTCAATTACATGTTGCTGCCATTTGTTTTTGAAGAGACAATCTCTCTTAGTAACCTTATGCAGGCAGCCAGCAGGTCAGGACTCCCTACCCCCAGCCAGGCAGCAGGGCAGGATCATGGGGACATTTTCCCCCACATTCCACGGGAAGGGGGTTGCACTGGAGGGCGAGGAAGATGCACTCGGGGCCCTTACTCAAACATAAAAAAGTGGGATTTGGTCACTTCAGGACAGCAGCAGCTTGTCAGCAAATCTGGGAGAGAACTGTGGGATGGAGCTGCACTGTTCCACAGAGTCCAGCCTCCTCCCAATGTACTCATGCATACTTCTGCTGCTGCTGTACATATTCATGACTTCTATGTGACTTTGTAAAAAGTTATGCTTTATAACCCTGTGTGGGGCTTTTGTGGGTTTTTTCCTAGTCCTTGCAATGCCTTTTGGATTCTTTAGAATTGTAGGAGTGATATATAGAAATTAATGTGGAGGTGATTAATATAAAGAGCTCCATTATGAATATATACAACTCTGTTCATAGCTTAGTAGGCTTAATAAAGTTGTTCCCACCACTGATGTCTTCTTAATACCATACGGTCTCCCGGGATTAAGAGAAAATCTGTTCTTCCATGGAACAGAGGCAATAATAGAATTTGAGATACTACAAATATATGCAGTAGTTTTAAGTAGATGGAATAATGTTGAATTATGTATGTATTTGCCATGAGTATTGAATACTTAATAGTGGTTAGTGCCTTCCTTCAAAGGTACCAAAGAATAGAGAAGATTAACAATTTACACATTCTGAACACTGTGTATGTATAACTAGCAGACAGTCTCATGCACTGATGTTAGCACATATTTCAGATGTGTTATATGCTTCAGCTGTGAAAAAAACAAAGGAAAATGACTGACAATAAATGACAGTATGCTTTACAATGTCAACACCTATGCAGTGCATATAGAACTACTACATGGCAAAAGAGTGCTTACAGCACCAATATTACACCTTAGTGAGCAACTGGACTCTTGCTCTTTAGATTTGCACAACAGCTCACCGCAGTGAAAATGTTGAATTCTGGAAATGAGGGCGTCTTATGCAAGATAGCTTTTTTATCTTACAACTGATCCATAGGTAAATGATGATGGACTGCTGGGGAAAAGGTTCTTTGACTTTCCAATGGCGCAACAGAATTTAGGCCTTTCCGTTTCTCTATGTACTATGACACATAGTTACAGAGATGAAAGTCATAATGTGGAAAAAAGCATCAATAGACATTGAATGTTAATATAGCATAAGTAAGGAATAAGCCTAAATTTGGAGGTGTGAATTGCATAAATGACCACTGGCTACTTTATTCATCAACAAAAGAGCAGGCTCTGGAAAATCTGAGGCTTACTTCCCGTCTATATGGTTGGTTTCAGGTGCTCAATAGATACTCTGCAAATCATCTCTGGTGGTCAGCTTATTTACTTTCTGACTAATTTCGTGTGTCTGGGACCCCAAACTCTGGAAAGGATTGTCTGACATTGCAAAGGATATAATTGCAATAGCATGAGATGGAAATTAAATAAATCCTGTTCCAGTCTATAATAAAAAAATACAACTGAGACCTCAGTCACTGTAATCTCCCCCTGGGGGCCAGTAGAAAGACACATGCATCTATACAAGGTGAATGAACCCATGTAGGATCTAACTGTAATTCTAATTAGTCACCTTGGAGGAAAATAACTTCACAAATTCCAGTAGAGTTAACATCATTTTGTGCAGTTCCAGTTTCTTCAATGGAAAAAAATGGAGGAGAAATACACATTCAGAATTTGTGGAAATTCTAGACTTAGTGCTGCTTCTCAGAACTGTAGGCACATTTCTGGCAAGTGACAAATTGGGAGTTGTATAAACAGTAAACTAGTAGGCTCATTTTTCTTCATTTACATAAATTATTGCAACAATTATTTACCAATCCCTTTATCTGTGATTGGAAAATCATTAGCAAACAAAAAAATGTAAAAATTATTTTCCACTTTGGATATGAAAATTTTATTGTGGTTTTGAGAATTGTTTATTTAGCTCCCATTGTAAGACTGTGAGGAACCATAGTTTATAACTTTCAGAAATGCTACATGCAAAAAGTGCATTTTTTTTCTGCTTGGAAAGTAATTGTCCCAGATGACATTTTCACATATTTTCTCCAGGTTAAATGTACCATTGCCGCATTAAAATCTGAACACATTTCACAGCAAAGTACCTATTTCTGTCAACAAAAATCAGCTTCTGTGTTTGAAGAAGACACCAAGCCACCTGGAAAACTTCAAAGAAACATTTTATCTGGTATAGTTACACTGCTTTTTGTGTGTGCAGAACTGATTTCTGTGAGTTTACAATGCCGGTTGCAATGCTGCTTTCTACATAATTGCTATTTTGACTATTAGTCGTGAATTTAACTCTTCCTAGATAAATTTTGTTATCAGTCTTTACTGGTAGTCTACTGCCTTATGTTGAAATATTTTAATATTCTTTTTCAGCATAAAATTGAAAGGAGAAGCTGGGCTTTCACACGGGAAAAAGAATATTAAGGGAAGATAAAAGTGTCTCCATAAGATGTTCCTCAATTACCATTTCCCTTGCTAGGATTCAAAAATGGAATACAGGATTTGATTCAAGGGTCATTCAACTATTAAACAGGATTAATTTTTGTGTGATAAACAACAGACCTGTTCACTTTTTTTTGGAAATAGAAACCAATGCCTTTGGTAACTATGTGAATATAAAATTTTGGGAATTCAATTTACTTCTTCTTAATATCTGCCATTTCAAGGAATAAAAAAGCTCAAGTAAAATTGTCAGGGGATATCTATATTCTTATATGAATTTAAATTGGCAATAAAATCATAAGTAGTATACAATTAGTTCCTGTACAACATGAAAAAGAAAACTTCACCTATTCTGTCTTCCTAACTGTGAAATACATCTGGCTTTTAAATAGTCTCCCCAAAGAAGTTGTTAAAATTTTGGTCATTCATCTAAAGCAAAACTAATACACTGGGTACACAGTCAAAAGAGTAGCTGAATCATCTGTTACATCTGTTCCATCTCAAATACCCAAAGAAAGTGCCAAAATGGGCTGAGGCTTGATAGGGGTAATGCAAGATGTAATGCAGACAAATACTCAGCATTAGATCCAGTGGAAGATATTGAGCTTGACAAGAATTTTAGGAATCTCAGCCCACAGATGAACACTCAACATACTATCAAGTGCTTAGGAGGGTTGTAGAATGAGAGAGAATAGGGAGAGAAAATTGATTCACCAAGGAAGGTGATTTTCACGACTAGCACCTGCAGTTGTTTTGTCAAAGAGATGAGACAGCTCACTGTTGTCCTTTTTAAAAAGGGCAGAAGAAAGGAAGGTAGTGCTATGGTCCACCTCTAATATATCTGCTTAAATAAGCAGGGCACCATGCCAACCGGGGGAGAAAAGCTCTTTTTTTTTCTGACCATTGTGCTGAAGAGTGAGATCTGTTAGGTACTTCAGAACAAGAAATTTCTGAAATAACATAGTCTGACCCCTAGGCATGGAGGCAGGAGGCAGGCACCTCAGGATTCATGCAGAGCAATCATAAGCAGATGGTGAAAGAAAATAGTAAGTATCATGAGTAGGGCATATCAAATTTTAAGTACTGTTCACTTTAAGTGTTTTAATTCTGAAAATCCCAAAACTCTGAAGTATACCCTGTTTCTTTCCACACACATCCCAACAATATAAAGGTGATGAACAGCAGGAGTTCAGCCTGTGCAGCTCTATCGTTCAGTTCTAACATGATTATGAAACCTTATTCATGGTTATCTGCATTAACCATAAAAATCAGAATTGTGCCAGTGGTAAGCTGCAAATGATAGAATGGAGATGGGAAATTCCCTGTGAAACTTATAGGTTAACTTCTTGGAAACCATTTTCTGGTGAGATCTTAAAGGATTTGGTGTTCTACAGTTTACTGTATTGCACCCTGTAGGTTGTAAACTGGGCTAAAAGACTGCAGCTGGGCAGTGGAGGGGAAGGCCGACTTATTACTCTGGTTATTTCTGTCTGGGTCAGGGTAAACCACTTCAGAAAAAGTGATGGGAGAGGGGATTGTGCTTTCCCAAGAAACATCTGTGTATGCTCAGCCCGGAGGCACATCCGCAGTGGAGGATGAGGCGTGCAGGGATGTAGCAGGGTTCCTACAGTTCATGTGGGCAATGAGAGGCTCCTGTGAAGAGCAGAGAGCCCAGCTCTGCAGGGAGCATGCCCTCACCCCAGCACAGCTGGAAAGGGTCTCTCCAAGGGAGACACAAATATGTTTGGATGAACTTGATGATTTTTCAGTACTGAAAGAAACAAACAAATTGTTGTAAGAACACAAGAGCTAGGGAAAACTCTTTCCCAGTATTTATTTTATCTCATTCAGAAGAACTGATGTTTTCATGATTAAAAGTATTTTTCTTTCCTAGTTCATACATTTCTGTTTAAGTAAGGGCTACTTTTAAATACTGGAAGCCATTAGTATCATCTAGTGCTAAGATAATGAGATTCGTCTGCCCTAATTAAATGGTGTTCAGTCAAACTAGGCTTCTTTTGTACTTACTGGAAAGAAGTAAGCACATCCTAAAGGTCATCTCATAATAAGACTTAAGGATAAGTAAAATTAATTGCCCTACAGAGGAATTCTAGAATGATCAGTTTTCACTTGATAGCTAACTCCTTGTGTCTAAAATTGGGTGCTATGACTCCTTCCCTTCTCATACTTCTAGCCCTAGTTCTAGCAATATTTCATATATGCATAAATGTAATACCTCTACTTTTGAAGATGGTACATGATTCTGTCCATGAGTTATGTCAGCAATAATTATCAGACCAGGAATGTCTTTTAAAGGAGAACCAAACCTTTGCCTATTCAGTTGCACTCATTTTTTTGAGGACGATTTTTTCATTTCTAATACAAACTGTCATCTTTTTATAGTAATTATTAAAAACAATGGATTTTTTGTGAAAAGTGAGTATCATAGAGTAGAAAGCAAACAAATTTATACAGCAAGGCTAAAACTACATGACTCTAGTTCAGGAGACACTAGATTCAAACTAAATTAAAGTTAATATTTTCTAATGTTGCAAGTAAGAATTTGCCATATTATCTATGCTATTGAAAATGTTTATTCAGCCTAAATGCAAGAAATAAACCAAAATGGTATCAAACAATCTGATGAACACTTTAAACAAACAACAAGTGTAAAAAATCTCCATCATAATTATATGAATCTTAACAGAACTTCTCTGATCTCTCAGCCATGCAAAGTGTAATAATGTTCACTGGTAAAGCAAAGCTAATTTTTTTGCCTTATTAAATTTACATGTCATGGAATACAGTACACATACAAAGTGACTGCATTTACTGTGTGCATATTATCCCAACAAAATCTGACATTCATAAAAATCTATGAGCTGCAGACATTTATTTCTTAAATTATTTCTCCTACCAAAGACACACATAAGGCCCTTTCCCAGAGCTATCAGTTAAGTATCACTGTGGCTCTGAAATCAGGGACATGAATTCAACCACGGAGATAAAAAGTTGAAGAGGGGATACAAAGACTAAACAATCCACTAGATGAACAAAGAGAGGAATCTAACTTGACATCATGGAAGTCTAAAAGATTGTGAAGACAAAAGAAATATCTAGGACTGAATGCAAATGAAACCATTTGCAAATGAAACCACTCTCTCTTGAGAGTGGAAGAGCTCTTTACAAAACACAGAATAGATGACCACTGGTTTAGAAACCAGAGGTATTAGAAAGTGTAAAAAAGGAAAAAAACTTGATATTGATGGTGATCCTGCTAAATCCTGTAGATATTTTACTGTTGTCAAGGGATTCGCATGACATGGAAATTTTCATTCGTTTCTTCTCCAAAGTGTCAATAAGCCTATAAATAAATTGACTTATACTTTCATGTTTATAGCAAGCTTGAATGAAATAGGATAGAATGTGTAACTGAATTTTCACAAAAATATAGGAAGAAGCTTCAATGTATTTCAATAAAATACATTAGAGGTTTGCTCATAAAGCCAGTAACACTTCCTTCTGCTACAAAGGGCTACTGCAACAGTTCAGCAGAGTTAAACTCACAACCTGTTTCATTAAGGTAAATATGTTTTACCAGTTCAGCTCAGTGTCCTTGGATCTCTACTGTAGGTGAGAAAACAATTTTTTCAGGCAGGAAAATAGTCCTAGAAATGGGAGCAAGTTCTCGTGCCTCACCTCTGCAGTTTCAAAGATTATGGAAATTTTACCATGTTTCCTTCATCAAATGAGTAGTGCAGGGTTAACTTCATCAAGTGTTATGCCATAGAAAGAAGTGTGGATGGAAAGGAAGATTGCTTCAGGAAGAGTGTGGCCCAGTGTCATGCTTTGTATTGCAAAAGTAGAGTTCAAGAGGATAAACTTACTTAGTGAGTGATTACTCACCTTAGTTAACAAAAGCACTTGTAAACAAGCCAGCAATATAGAAATTGCTGCTCCCTTCCTTATGAACTACAATAAATATATTTATCTATGTGCCTGTGCCTTTTGAGCCCCATTTAAAAGATAACCAAGATAAATTAAAGTCTTTTGTATAGAAGCAAATTTTATATTTATTAATTTATTTAAATAAACAGCTACCCTTCCAGCCTCTGAGAGGATTTTGTCTGTATTGAAAACATCTCCTTGTAATAAAATAAGAACAGAACATTGTCCAGCAGGAAACACTAAGATAGACTTGTTAGATAGACTTTAGCATATTTTAAATAGATACATTTGATTTATCTGCAGTCCCTCAGCAATTATTTTCTTAGCAGGCAAATGTGTCAGCAGGCAAACAGCACAGAAGATTACAGAATGCAACAGTGAAAGTTAGTTGGTACTGTTGAAGCAGCCTCTGAAGGGGTGAGGGCTGGTTCTCCATGAAGCAGCATCAACAAAGCTGGGCTATAAAACAAACATGAAAACTACGAGAGCTATTCGATGACATGAATTTTATGAAAAAAACCCCAATGTTTTTCAGCATTAGAAAAGTGACTTTACAGGAGAAAGCAAAGAATTTATTTAATAATTCAAAATCTCAAAGCATTAACTGTTCACTTAAGAAAATTAACCCCTGAAATACGGGAAGAAAGAAATTTCATTGCAGAGGTAAGAAATACGACAGGGCCATGCACTGTTTGCACATTTGAGAAAGGAACAGAAGCCCCATACAGACTGACAAGAATAACAACCTTTCATTCAATTGAGCCTCAGAAGGATTTGAAGCTGTCATGTTGCTGAATGAAAGACTAGTGATGTATGTCTTATAAGTAATGGGGAAATACAGAAGTAGTCATGGAAGAAAGATTGTTATGAGCACCTGGTAAATATTAATATATACAGAGTCATCTCAATTATCCAAATCACTAGCCAGAAAACCTCTCAATTGCTAAAAATAAAATATGCTTCCTGAAACAAGAAGAGCCAACCAAAGAATAGGAAGAAAGAGGATCTCCCTGAATTTAAGGGTGGGATATCATGCAGATGCCTCTGAGGTGGGCTTTGGTGTCCTTCATTCCCAAGCAGTAAAGAATTTTGATTTCACACAGCAAAAAGAAAGTTGTTCTGTAAAAATCCATGTCAGTCATTACAATAACAAGATATGGACTGTTCCTGGGAAGCTGTCTGTACATGATGTTACTTGAACTTGCTATTGTAATCACTGGATTGATCACCACATCTTACCAAAGATCACATCACAAGTTGTCCGGGTCTGAGGAAGCTCTGTTTTACACAACAATTAAGTGGTTTTTTTCCAATGCTTATTGAGGTGCAATGTTGAAATATGTGATGGGTTTTTACAGAATTAAATATCTGATTGTATGGGGTAAAAATCACTTAACACTGTGTGCTGCAAAATGCTGAAAAATTAGTCATCAAGCCCAAAGGGAGAGTAAAAGACATAAAGGAGGATCATATAAGTAAAGACATCAAGTAACCAGAGGAGTTAAAGTTATTTTATTTTTTATAAATACTTTAGCCCTGTGGACACAACAGAGAATGTCCTTATGTTCACATATGGAGAAAGATCCTATAGAACCCAAGTATGACAGCCTCAATAAAAAATTAAGATAAAACATGACAGAGGCATTAAAATTATGTAGGTCCCTTAAGCCACCTTGATCCAAGGCTGACTAAGTTTATTTGAGTACAGCAAGGAGGATTTTGCTGACAGGCTAAACTCCACTTCAAAACAGATAGGCTGCATAATACAGTACATCAAGTAGCACTGTGTTAATGCATTTTAAATGTCAACTTACATGCAGTGCCAGTGCAGAATGTATAAATCTCAGAAAGCAGTCCATCATTTAAACATTTGATTCTGAGCAACAATGATCTTGCTAGAGGGGCAACTTCCTTTTCTGGCCACTGGTTGTAAGGAAGGCTCCAAATTCACCCCTGTCTTTCCCAATCTCTTTTTCCTGTCACATAAGACCCAGAGAGTGTGCAGGTCTACTCACATGTTGTACAAGTTCTGAAACAACTACCAGTTTTACAAAACACTGGCCATTTCAGCTGATTTACTTTCCCATTGCTATTAGCTCTGCTTCTAAAGATCATGTTTTCCAGCTAATATGTTATATATAACATCTAATATGTTATAACCTTGTATTTAGGTACTTTTAGTGACTGTAAACCAGAACCCAGATTATGTTTTTTGTTTGGGGACATGAGAAAAGCACATCTGGTCTGCTTTAAACCCATTGCTAGTCAACATATCTCAGAAATTTACTTAATTAAATCCTTAAAGTCTGTTGTGTATCCTTTTGAACATTCCCTTATTTTTTCTTCACAACTCAGAAAGAATTAGTGGAAAGGAATAAGTCACATTTCAAATAAGAAAGGAAAAAAAAGGGAAAAGGCAGCAGCAGCCTTGAAAGTCATCCATCACAGCTTCTAAAGTGTCATAAGTCCTTTGAGCAATTTTTTTCCCTGTGTCAGTTTACAGGCAGTGGCTCAGAGACCATTAGGGCTAGTAGAAGAGTAGCAAGCTGTCTGTCTTGTTCACAACCGAAGAAAAAGTAAAGATGGAAGAATAAGGATGACAGAAAGACTGAAAATAGATACCTAGTTACATAAAAAATTGAAGTATCAGTGATGGATGTTCTTAAATAATCAAATGTATCTAGATCTTTTAAAATAGAACAAATTATATTGCACGGAAACAGCTAAAAACATGGATTCCTTTCTGGTATTTCTCTTCAAGTTTCTAGAAAAATTATGATCTCAAAGTCAAAACCTACTGAAGGCACCTGGGACAGTAACAAAACCTCATAAGTACTTTTATGTTCTATATAATGACGTAGTCCAGACACACATTTTGAAACAGTTCTGGAATTAGCATAAAAACATTATTATAACAAAGAGCTCCAGAATTTCTGGGTGACAGGTAATTCACATGATGGACTTGAACTCCAAAAGAACAAAAAGAGATAGCACTTGCTAAAATTGTTCTCTAGTAGATAAAACTTAGTCAACTGTAGTACCTTCATTGGAGTGTATAATTAAAAAAGCAATGAATCTTTCTACTTAGTTTAACAGTGCAAGTCTAAATAGATCAGAATTAACAACAGTTAAGTACACACTGTAATGTTCTAAGTTATAGACAATCTTAGGCTTACAATAAAACGTTTGTAACAAAGAACTCAAGACAAAGAAAACAGTACTCAGAATTTCAGACAGATAAATATGATATGACAAATAAGATATGATATCATACCAGATATGATAAAGAAGCTTTCTAAATATAAACTGAGTGCTTTCTGATAAATGAACAGGGGAGAAACAATCCTCTCATCTGTTTGTAGCATTTCAGGCAACAACTCTGATCTTCTCGTTTTGTTCTATGTTTGGAAATGTCAAAGCAACAACATGAAATTTAATTAATTAATTAATTAATTAATGCCTGCTTAACAGCAAACTACAGTCAAGCAAAACCTTCATTAAAGGATTACAGAAAATCTGATACCCTTTGCTAAATTCCCTGGACTCTTCTGGGAGAGGTAAAAAGGTTAAAATTCTTGCAAACAAAGATGGAGCAAAGAAAGTCCTTAGAGGACTATATTTGCATTGTTTGAAATTACTTCTCCATTTGAAAGTGTATTTCCAGATTTTACTGCTTTTAATCTTCAAAAACTCATTTCATTTAAAATATTTTTTAAATAAGGCTACATCATAAATAACTTTTCAAATTAATGATGTAATACATCATCTACTGATTTGTAAAACTGAAAGCATTTACATTGCAGGATATTTTTTTAAGATATCTATGATTTATAACAGGTGTTTGCAGTCTTCTCTGTCTTTCTGAGCTTGAATGAGCAAAAACCAAAGCAAACATTTTCTGAGCTTCTGCATTTCATCTGCTGTCTTAAAAAAACAAGACAATTTACTCATTTAACCTTGCTTTGCATTAAAACTGTATCAGAGCTTAAACCATAGTAACTTCTTTCTAAGACTTATTCTGAGTTTAAACTCCAAGATGTTTCAAGGAAGAGAAGATTGGACTTAAACCTGACCTACTATTTCATCACATTACCTCAAATCATGAAGTTATTATTTTTTATTGGAAAAAGTGTGAAATACTAAAGCTGAGTTATATCTGAGTACAATTTTTTTTAAATTAAGATGCTATTGATTCCTGAAAACAAAATATTGAGGGGTTGATGTTAAAGCACTTAACTAAAATGGCCTCAGTGCGAAAGATGGGGATGACTCTCCATGTCCTACATAAAATCTTGGGTTATTCTCACTGTGCAGTCAGAGGTATCACTGAGCTACCTAAATGGCTCTGCAGATTCATTCAGTGAAGCAATTCTGTGTTGTCTACCTCCTCACATCCTTCTTTTCAAAAGATACCCATGAAAAACATTGCTAACAACTGAGGAACTTCTATATCTCAGGGACCAGTACTTAGCAGGGTAACAGAGCGGCTCTCCACAAGGTGTGGTCCCTTGGTCTAGCCCTGCAGTTGGGTCTTCCCCAAGTGCCTCATGGAAGATGAGAACTATCTGGGTGGATGTGTCAAGATGAAATGTTCATCAGCAAGTGGGCAGAAGCCCATTTGTACATCAGACCAGTCCCAGTTTCTTTCTGTGTACTCCTAAGCATGTGCAGCAAATACCCCAAAGTTTCACAGGAAGCTCTGAATAAGAAGGAAAGAGATCGATGACACATGACTGACTGAAAAAAGAAGAAAATAACAGGCTTGGTTTTGGTTTTGTGCTGAAGCGTGAAATGCATTGCAATGGTAGAAATATTCTTTTTCTCCTAAATTTGTCCCTTTCACTGACTTCTTCATTAATAAACATACTTGTTTCCAGAAAGAGCTCTTTGCCTTCTTCCTATCTGATTTTCCTAGTATAGATTTAAAAACTAGTCTAAATGCCATTAAAACCACTGATTTTTGTAAGGCTTACAGACCATCATACAACCCACATCTAAGAATAAACACGGCTTTAAAAAGTGTAAGCAGTTAATCTGCTCTATGATACAGCAAAGCAACAGTACAAAGTTGCATAAATTTCTTGAAAGAATGAGAAAATCCAAAGTTTAGCAGGAAAATTTTTAGCAGAAGTAATACTGTGGTACAAAGCATTTTAAATAATCAGATAATTCTCAGGATTTTTGTTGTTTGTATATAGCAGCCACCATAATGCTTTTTTCACTCTGCAATATTATCCACCAGGTTTTTTTCATCTCATCGTGTCTGCTTTGCATATTCTAAAGCTTGGCCCCTCTCCTACCCACTTTAGGTGAATAGGAGTTTAATGACTGCTTCAAATAACAGGATCAAGCCCATAATGGCTGTCAAACTAACAAAAACCTTCAATGCCTTTAAGTGAAATAGATGACCTTCCAACTCACCCTCCTGAAAAATGAAGCTGCTACTCTGATATACATACCATACATGCCCATATATTGACTTACCTTACAATTTTGCTCTGTGTGGTATCCATCATTTGTCACATTATGCTATTTTAAGTAGGCAATCTTGCAATCAATAGCGTTAAACATCTTTCTTTGGAGGAAGTGCATTACACAATAAATCTCAGTCAAGCTGACAGAAGGGATGTTTAACCCTCACTTCCTCAGATACCTCTGGACAAAGTTTCCAAACTGAAGCCAAGAGTTAGGCAGAGTAGCACAAAACTCAAATGATCTTATTTTCAGGAGAGCTTAGCGATCACAGCCTTTGCTGAGCCCAGTGAAGGGCGTGAGCTGCATGTTTAACACCTGACAGCCCTGAAAAGCAGTTGCCCAAGTAGATTTAGGTCCCTAACCTTAAGTACTCAAGTTGAATCATTTAGGTCTTTTGCTGTGGTGGCATAATTCAAGTGATAACCATATATTGACATATACTATATAAATCTACCTTTCAGCTATCATGCACTTAAGTAGACAGCTCCATATATCATTTGTTTAATAATCCATACAGTTTTGTCCTTTCATTAATAGTTAACTACATGTGTTGGACAATAAATTGGATGAGGGATAGCATACCTTATAGACAATATGGCAGATAAATTTTAAGATGGCAAGTGATGCGTCAGCAATATCTAGTTCATTATGTGAGGCTATCAAATAGTTCAGGGAAGTTTCCGAAGAGGTGGCTTTATCTTTGTATTTTCTAACCTTCAGAACTGGTATTCTTACTATTTTATTGTCATATAAAGTTCATGCTTCCTCCATAATTCCAGTTTAACAGCTTTTCTTTCTTTGTTTCTCTTCTCCCCACCTTACTGTCCCAGTGATTCTAAGCACTCAACACCAATAAATGCTAAAAGGAATAGTATGACCACTCCCAATTCAGGTAGTAAAAGAGGCTGAGAAGGAAAACATTCAAAAGTAGTCATTCCTTCAAAATTCCAACAATAGCTGAACCTCCAAAAGCTCAGAAAAGCATGAGCCAAAATTTCCCTTTTTAGTCAGAATTTTGTATGACAGTTGGAAAGTGTCTTTGAAGGTAGTTATAAAAAGAGAATAAAAGAGAAGTATAAAAGGATGAAAATAATTTCTTTTGTAGTTTCCACAGCTGAAAAAGTATGTAAGTCTGCCATGAGGTCAGTTTAGCCATTCCTGAACTTATTTAAAAGACATTTACATGTGGCTAAAAGGCATTCAGTGGTGGACTTGGCAGTGCTGGATTAACAGTTGAACTCAATCATCTCGCCAGTCTTTTCTAACCTAAATTATTATATGATTGTATGAAAGACCAGGCAGCGGTGTGCTGCAATTTTCAAACCCCAAGCAGTTGTGACATATGTAACTAGACCAAGTTCATTGCTGCTGTACAAAACCACCAATTTCAGATTTGGGAGGTGGACAGCTGCCTTCTACCTAGTGCTTGCCTCCCCTGGGGCAGGTACCAGTGACAAGAACCACGGGAAAGCAGCTGCAGTTCCTGCGTGTGGTGCACCGGTATCTAATGTCCAAAACCTTCCAGCAAAGAAGGGTGACCCATGTCACTTGGACCTGCTCTCAGACCACTTTCACTGTGATTTCTGAATACCTGAAAACAAGCATGGACTAGTGGGAGAACAGTGCTGCTCAGCTGAAGAGTCTGTAGAGAAACATCTTCTGTAATGTGGATACCAATTATCAACTTGATATTTACATCGAGTGCAGGGCTGCAAGCAGGATATGAAAGCTGCCAAATCCCAGCCAGTTCACATTCTTCTCAGCTCAGTTTGACATGGGCCTATCCACCAAGAGCACAAAACCTCTGAGGTGTACAGGCCCAAAAGGAAGTTCATGTCCCTCCTTTTTATATATGCCACAGAGAGATCCACATGCAGATGTCCCCAAGGCCTCAAGGTGACAGGTGAAATATGCTTACCTTTGCCTTTTCTTTACCCTACCCAGTCAGCACAACCGAGGAGAAAGTAAGGGATGAATCAAGGAAAGTTTTTTTCATAACTCTGTGAAAATAAAATCAATTTACAGGCTATTCAGAAAATTGCATCTAGATTCCTTTCCTAAAGAAACAGGCAGGTGGATAATTCTGTGGATGAACAAAGAAAAATATTCTTGGTGATGTTACAAATATAGGACTAAAAAGTATTTCATATGCTGTAATGAGGAAAACAGTGATAAGCCCATATCTGCCAGACTAAAGGTTTGTTCCTTTTTTCCTGCTGAGATGGTTAACCTCTTGCAGCCTTTCTTATTTACATTTTAAATAATGAAACACCCACGAGTACCAGGCATTTTTCCACTACTGCTCTGTGTAAAAAGAATATTAATAACATTATTAATAAAGCTGGAAAGACTGCAATAAATGTCTCAGTGCTTAAAACAAAGGAGCATCTTGAAGAACTCAGCAGATTTTCTGTTTTATGCAGGTTTGATAAGACAAGTACAATTAAAATGTTCTCTGTTAGTAGATTAGAAATGCCAATATATGTAACAGAAACTGCCTGGAGTGTTGGCACATTTGTTCAAAGAGACTGCATTCCCAGTTGGTTACCAAACACTTGCTTCATTTCCTGGCCCTCAAATCCCTTCTCAGTCAAGCTGCTGCAAACCAGGATGGAGCAAATGCCCCTGTGGTCTTCACCAGCACAAATCTTAGAAAAGATTTGCTAGAGTGTTTTCTAGCAAAAGGGGCTAGAAAAGAAAAGATCTGTGCAGAATACAGGTCCCAGGTACTAGAAGCTGCACCCCTAAGATTGCAGATTGATTTGTCATCTCAACAACTGCAGGCCATGTTGATGCCACAGTATCTGAAAACGTGCTCACATGATCCAGTTATAATTGATGACAGGCATAATACATATGCTACACAGTGGATAGGACACACATTGCAGGGCTGAGGAGTTGTGGAAACAACTGGAATGGTGCTAATGTGTTCTGACAGCTTCATTTGGGGCAGGGGAGTTGTCAGAGTGTTTCAAATACTGCAGGTTGCTATCAGGAAAATAACTAAAAGGACATATTAAATTCATGCTTCACAGTCTATGCATTGCATTTTATAACTTTCCACAATGCTAGAGGACTTGTTAGCTCAGGAAATCAAAAGTAATTTATTTCACCTTATATTTGCTCTGTATTTTGCCTCATCTGAAAAAGAAACCCAAACAAACAAAATTTAAAAGCCTGAATGGCAGCAGGAAATGGTTCAGAAAGTGTTTCAGATTTTAGGTCCAACTGTATGCTTAAGAGGGATAAGGACATCCCTGGATGTCCCTTCATCCAGGACAAGGATAGCTATCCTCATTATCAACTATTTTGTAAGAAATTCAATAAAAGAGGTAGGAAAACAGAAAAATTACAATAATGAGTGCAGTCCAGCAGTATAGTATCAAAGGAAGAAGAGGTGAAGGAAGGAAAAAAGGGAGTGATGTTGCTTTCCTGCCTGAAGGAGGAAACCTGGTTTGTAGGATAGACATGCATCTTTCTGACTCACCCTGATATCTACAAATTGTCTTCCAAGTTGTTGACTTTTCTTATTCACTGCTTTTCTTCCTTTTCATTCTATTCATTGTTATCAGGGCTTCTAAAATACAGCCACTAAGATTTTTACTCTGAATTTGAGACTGAATTAGACACCATCAACCCTGAATACTAGAAAATCACTGAAGTCTTTATATTGTGCTATCTTCTCAGTAACAGCTTTTAACATTTTGTGGTGCAGTGTATCACAGTTTTAGATAAATTACTGCAAATATATAATTTAACAAGTTCTCTGTACAGGCAGACTTCTATCACACATATATCTGTATGAAGCACACAGTAGAAACATGAGGAAAAAGGAGATGATACGGCCCATGATCTATTACTGCACTCCATGCATGCTCTTACAGCTGCTCTGCAGATTCTAACTTCAAAGACAGATTCAGTCTTTTCTCTTTTCCTTCTCTGAACAACAGTACAGCTGCTGTACAAATCCCTTGTCTATTCAAGTCCTAGGGCTAAAAGGGTTGGTTTTGGCTGGGGTAGAGTTAACTTTCTTCACAGTAATTAGTATGAGGCTGTCCTTTGGACAAGGAGCTGGGAGGGGACACAGCCGAGACGGCTGACCCCAACTGACTCAAGGGATATTCCAGACCATAAGACATCACCCTCAGCATATAAAACTGGGGAAAGAGGAGGAAGGAGGGGATGTTCACAGTGGCGGTGTTTGTCTTCCCAAGTCACCAATACCTGTGAAGTAACCCTGCTTTCCCGGGGACGGCTGAACTCCTGCCTGCCCAAGGGAAGTGGTGAATGAATTCCTTGTTTTGCTTTGCCTGTGTGCGTGTCTTTTGCTTTGCCTATTAAACTGTCTTTATCTCAACCCATGAGTTTTCTTATTTTTACCCTTTCAACCCTCTCCCCCATCCCACTAGGGGAGCATGAGGCTTAGTTGCTGACTGGGGTTAACCCGTGACACTCACAAAAGCAGGTCAAGACTCAGAAACGCACAAGAGAGAATACACTGCTGGCCTCTCTCATCACTTCTGCAGAGCAGTCTGCGAGTTGCATTTATTTGTTGAAATTCTGCTCAGATTGTCAAAGACATTCACAATACTCCCTGGCAGAATCCATATAGGAATGAAGACCCCTTCAACATTATCATAAAAGATGTAGTAAGAACTGACCATTTAGCACTGTGTGTCAAAGGCCAAAATCCTTTGAAGGAGCATATGGTGAAAGAGCTTGAGCCTCTATAAGTCATGAAATCTGGTTGGTGTTGCAGACTCCACCTTGTGCTGTGTGTTGACCATACTACTAAGCTTTGCTGGCAGTCAGTCAAAATACAGTTCCTACCAGGACACTTCACGCCAACACCTAATAAAGATGGTGTATAATTCACTGAAGAATAGAAATCTGAAGGTGGGTGCTCTAAAGCAAGCCCTATCCCAGCTTAGTGCCTTAGCCATTATTAAGTTAGAGTCAGTTTCTTTGTTTTCTTCCACATACCCCTGCAGCAGAACAGACAGAGAATATCTCAGAGCCATTGGCTCAAGACATGGCATCAAACGTCCCAGAACTCCAAAGGGCTGAATAAAACCTAAAACTCAATTTTGCCTCTTCACGGACAAGTGCCTAATTCTAGTTCTAGTGACTCTTCCCTAACAAGTACTATTCCTATGAAACTGAACAGATTTAGCAGGAGAAAATAAGAAACACCAGCAAGCACAGGAGATGGGGGAATTTGAGAGTCTGTTAAGATTCAGACAACTGCAGTAAAGTTCTCATACCAAATCAAACGTAGTTGTTCCTAAGTGGGACCATGTGGTCCCAAAGCCACCTATAATCCAAATAATTTATACTCTGCCATTCAGCCTTGGGAAAATTTCTTCCTGCATAGCTTCACTGCCAATTCAGAACTGAAAATCAGCAACTGGAGCATCCTTACTCATCTGGCCTTGGAGCAGAGCAGGTTGTTTGCTCCAGAGAACAAGGTCTGGGTTGACACTATCTGTGTATTCTTCTCAGTTTCTCATGAGATAATTCAAATGAAAGAATAAATGTTTATGGAACATTAAAGGCTTTGGATGAGATAGTCAATAAACCCCAGAAGGAGAAAAGCAGCATTTTCAGTAACCATCAGGTTTCCCAGTCAACTCAAAATGTCATAAAATGGTACTCAAAAAACAAAGGTATGTTATCAGCTTCTAAACATGGGTTGTGCCCTAAGCACTGACAGACTGTACCCCAGAGGCCAGGGCCTTCCCACTTTCTGGGATTATTTCATGGGCAACATATGAGTATCTTCTGGGAAAAGAAAAAGAATACTCAAAAGAAACATACTGAGGTAGCACAAGTATTTCTGACATCAGTTCAGGGCCATCCAGGAGAATGATAGTGTATAAAAAGGGGATGATTTTACCCTACAATAAAAAATGGGGTTTACAGCTGAATGAATGATAGTGCTAAAAACAGTAAGAAGCTCTGAAGCTTTTGCAGATCAATGTAACAAAAAACACCTAGGTGGGCTGAAGTTTCAAGTGGGAACTGGGAAGTTGTGTTCCTGCAGTTAGACAACTAGAAGTCTGGAAGATAAGCTCTATATGGCTGAATGACCTACATTTATAGTTAAGGTTGTCAATCAGGCTGGGTTAAAATACATGTAAAGACCGTAAACTGCTTCCAGAAATGCCTGAGAGTCCACTGCATATTTAACAGGTCATCTGATTTAAGGACTAAAGTCATACCTTTCTCCCCTAAACCTCTGCATATAATGCAATTCAATGAAATACTAAAGATGTACAAGTCATCTGCAAATGTTACGTGCCCAAACTGGTAAGATGTTCAATGGATTACATCTTTAAGTGACAGAATAAACATACAGAATAACAGTGAGCTAAAGGAAGACCCTGACAATACTCTGAATGCATAGAAGAAAAAGAATAAGGTTTTAGGGATTGTTGCTCGCTATTCAATGTAAACATTGGATTGCTGAATACTTGTTACAAAAATGTAGACTTCATCACACTGAGCACAAAGATTCAAAGCCTCAGAGGAAGCATTAAAATCAATAACACAGAGAAATATCTCCAAAGTGCAAGAAAGCGTCTTGGATTCTTACAGTTTGACAAATGATTTCATGTGAAGCAGCGTACGGCACTTTTCCAGGGAAGTGGGCACAGCACCAAGCCTGACTGAGTTCAAGGAGGCACATGATATGATTCTTGGTGCTGCCCTGTGCAGGGCCAGCAGTTGGACTTGATGATCCTTGTGGGTACCGTCCAACTCAGAATATTCTGTGATTCTGCAGAATTTCTTTCTACCCACTCAATGAAGAAGAAGCTTTTGCATGACTAGGTTCAACACTCATGGACAGAAATATTATTTTTAGAAGTGTTTCATGCATGTAAATATGTTGACATGGCAATTTTATAAAATATATCAGGGTGTGTGTGTCTATGAGCAGGAACACACTCTTTCCTTTCAGCATGGTGAAAATATGAGCCTGACTGGATACAGATTAAATTCTAAGTAGCACAAAAACTTCTGGACAGTTAGTTAAATGTTTCTTACCGTGTCATCATGATCAAGCTACAAAGCTCTGAAAGCATAAATACCCTCATTAACTTGTGTTAATCAAAGACATTCACAATGCTTCTCCAAGCAGTCAAAAACTCAGCCATAGGTGCCAGAGAAAGTCCATTAAATAACACAAGAACCTGTATGTATTCAGAGTTAATAGTCTACCTTATCAAAGAATAAAATGTCAGATGTAGTACAATGTGACAGAGAAAGAGTTTTGCAATAACAGTAAGTCTTTAAGAAAAGACATGTACATTATAAAATCAGATGCATTGTTATGATCATCTAATTTGACTTCTTGTATACCATCAAACCTGACCCAGTCAAGTCCACAACTTCCCAGTATGCAGTGTAGCTACCTGAGAGACTTCAAGCTAGCTTTAAAAACATCAGGAACAAAATTCCTCAGAATTAGTATTAATTATACTTGTTCTTCTGTTTCTGATTAGCTATGGCATCCTACTATGCTTTTTATGAACGGATCTAAGAAAATTTTGCTTCTGAGTCCTCTTCTTTGTATAAATACTTCTTGACCTTGAAAAAGATAAGATCAAATTCATCTAAGCTCTTCTTCAGAGCAGGCTTTCTCATACTGATACTGTTCTTACAGCTTTTTCCGAATTCTGTCCAAGATCTCAAGTTCCCTTTGAAGTGTTTCAGTGTTTTGTGGGTTTCGTTAATGCCAGAAAGGTAGGAATGACACCTTCTTATATCTCTACAAGATGTTTCCCTGCTTTGTAATCAAAAGGCCATGAGCATTTTTAACAGCTGCAACATCCTGAGAATTAATCATGAGAAGAGAAAGCAGCATTTTACAGAAGGCTGTATAGGAAGACACCAGGTCAAGAGTAGGAGGAATTAGCATGTGTTGCTTTTTCTGATACAGTGCACTAATCTCCTCCTTGTCCCCATTTCTTAGCCTTCCTTTTCAAACCCTATAATCTCTAAAACCTTTGAAAAGTATCCTAAGTGCATGCAATTTGGAAAATAGCAGCAGCTTTTCTAATGGAAGGCTGTAACTCAGTGTCATGGTCAAGAGGGGTTTGTGTTCCTCCCCGATGGTCACATAATTTCTGTCTCTGGATTACTTGGAACATTCACTTTTCCACACTTTCATGCAATTGCATCACATTTAACGCTTCCACTAGTAATTTTCTTTCCCTTCTTGTTGTGCATAATTTCATCCAAGGAAATAATCTGTGTTGGAACCCTGGGTTCAGATAACTTTTTCTGAAGTATCTCTAACATCAAGATACTTTTTAATGATACCAGCAACTTCCTGAGAGAGACATTTTCTACTTTCTACTTTTCTGTTCTTGTTCTTTTCTGCAATTACTAGTATCTCTTTTAACATGTTGTTTCTTTTCCTCAGTGTTACCTTCTCTTTACTTTAACTGTTCTTTGCTTTTTCTTTAAACACTTATGTTTTCAAATTAACTTTGATCTCTGTGTGTGGGTTGGCCTGGATAATACTGCTTTTTATCTCTGTTGTATGTCTGCACCTTTTTCTCCATTAATCTTCCAAACCTATAAATTATTGCAGACCATATTTATATTTTCCCCTCACTAGTTCCGCCACAGAGAATTCACACTGACTTTTGACTTGCTACTTTAAGTTGTCCAAGACTTTTATCATTCTCATCCTCTTGAGAAAGGCTGTTAATATTTAAGGGCTATGTTTTGAACTCAGAGAAACACCTGTAACTTCGAAGCACCTTCAGTGGAAATCTGTAGGCATCTTTCAGAGACGAGTTTGACCTTCAGTCCACAAACTAAGTTAAAATATGTGCCAGTGCCTGGAATATTTCTCTACACTGTCATATCTATATCTATATCTATATCTATATCTATATCTATATCTATATCTACATCTATATCTATATCATCTATACCTATATCTATATCTATATCTATATCATCTATATATATCTATATCATCTATATATATCTATATCTATATCTATCATCTTTATCTGTATCATCTATATCAATTTCTATCTATATCTATACTCAATTATGTTGTGTTTCAGTTTTGGTGCATCTTTTTGCAAGTTAGGTCTATGAAACAGCAGAAGAACCATCCCATTAAAATATAAAAATGAAGGCAAAATCTCTTTTGGACTGTCTAGAAATACAAATAAAATGTAAATAAAATAAAGAATAATGTTTCTGTCACTTGGAGTTTTAAACCTATGGATGAATTGTGGACTAGTGAAAACAAAAAAGTTGAAATCTTCAGCCTGCACTCCATTGAGAAGCAGAAGAATTGCTCAGTTGATCATTTTTGATACATGAAAACATCCTTCTCATCCACAAAGCCCTCCAGGGATTTAAGGTGGAAGAAATATCTATGCATAGAGAACTCTGTGTTATGGTATCAGAGGGAAGCCCCCTGCTGCCAATGCCAGCATGTATTGAGCATTGACCTGTGCACAATTTCAAACCCCGACCAGACAAATGCTTACATATGTTTGATTTGCTTGTCCTCAGCTGCACGTCATTTTCTTCAAAAGAACAGGATGTCAAATGACATTTCTTAAAGGAATAGGAGATAGCTGTTTTTCTGAGGTGCCGTGCATGTGTTCAGATGGAGAACACACAGAGAAGCCAGTCATCAGCCCTCGGAGGCAGTAGCAAGAGTCCTCATCAGGACCAGAAGGGACTGAACAGAGTTTGTGGCAACACAGAAAGTTTCTGAGTCAGCTGAATGTAACTGTGAATGCAAAGACTCGCAGCAGGCAAAGGAAAATTTTTATAAGACACTTTTATTGAGACTGTGCTACTTAAAAAGCTACTTAAGCTTGTATTTCTAATACAACCAAGCTTTGGTGGCTTAAAGGCTTTTGTTTGGGAACTCACTATAAGGAAACATCTAAGTGGATACTCTTCAAAGTTCTGGCCAGTTCACTGCCCCTGCAGGAAAATCGTTCTCTTCATCATCAGGTTTGCAGCTCCCTCACTGCACAAGCACAGGTGCAGGCACAGGGCCCATATTTATTTTGTCCCACTGATCTGAGGTCTCAGTCTCTCCTGGTATCTGTAAGTCTTTCTGCTCTGGGATGAGTGGCCTCCCATGCTTGGGATTAAGGTCTATCTCTATTAACTTCTCCATGTAATGACTTCTCCAGGGAAAAAACAGATTCGCCAAAAACATTCCGTTTGGGACCTGCATGGTTCAAGACATCTCCAAAGAACAACAGGACTATTCTCCACAATTATTATTTTTCAGACATGTCCATAATATTATATTGTGTTTTCCTTGGAGAGAAAAACATTGGTTTATGTTAATTGTGACCATAAAAAAAAAGGGAAGGCACTACAATGTGAGAATGAATTCACACACGAACATAGTTTGAAAATAAAAGTGCTAAATTACACTTTATTGCATAAGCTAACTATGTACAATGCAGTTTTTATAACGATGATATATGGAATTAATACAAATTTTCACAGGCTTGAATGAATTCTGTGCTGAATCAGGAAGGTACTTTTTACTATTTTCTAAAAGTAACTGAACTGCTGGTCTCTTCATCAAGAAGGCAATTAATATTCCCCTGATTGTTTCACACAATTAAGGAATATGCCATACACAAACAAATTCTTTTCATCGTTGTAATGATAATTTTTCCCCACGTTCTCTATATTCTGAGACAGCTTGAATAGAGATGGCTTGAGATAATAACTACATTTTAAACATAACCTCTAAGCTATTTTTTTCTAGCAATCATCACTTAATCTCCAAATCCATTTACTTTTGGGGGGTGATACAAATACTGTTTATCAAATGCCGTGGTTCAAGATTATTTCTCTTCACAGTGGCCTTCAGAGCTCAGAATATCCCTTTCTCTCAATGACAGAGGGAACATGCTTAGAACAGGCTCAATCTTCATGATGTCAGATGCAAGTTAGTTAGATTCAATCATGATCTCGGATTAAGAAAAGATCAAAATGAACGCTAATCATGAACAAATCCTTTAAACTGTCAAATTATGATTGCTTTGTTGACATCTTTCATAAATCAGATAGAATATTTACATTTTTCTATTCAGAATGGAAACTACTGAATATTTAAAAGATCTGTGTTTGTATTTTCCTAAAATTCTATATTAGATCAGCAAAGCATAATCACCCTTTCCCTATGCCAAACCTGACCACATGAAGAGATGTTGTACAGGGAAAATAGTATTGTCTTGGCTATACTTCGTTCTTTAGTAAAATTTCCTAAAAGTAACATTGATAGCATTTAAATTTAAGAACAAAAGATAGGTTAATCATAGTTTGAATAGGACATGAGCTCCTTTGAAATTTTTACCACAGTTGCTCACACTTGTAAATCAGCCCTTGTTTTTTGAAATGTTTATTACTCCCTCCAGCATAGCCACAGACTCAAAAGAGTTGTTTTTAATAACAACAGTAGTAATTTCAACACAGTTCCTTTGTTTTTCTCAATGCCTTGTTTACTTTTGAACTCGAAAGAGAAGCACAATTAATTTAAAATATTTTTTTTCCTACTTGGGATAACATTTCTATTAATATAGGAAGAAATAATCCTCAAACAACACAATTTTGATATTTAGTCCATCAGAAAACTCTTTTGGTCACTTGTTTTCTTGATTTTTGTCCATGCAGACTTCGAAAGCAATTTAAGGGAACAAATATTTACCCATGGTCAATTGGCAGGGACCAGCTCATATTCCCATTGTACAGACTACATACTATTCTGCTGGCATGGACCATCTATGTCCATGATGTGCATCAAGTGGCACACAAAATTGCATAGAAATTTTTAGCCCAGAACCTTTAACACCTCGATAAAAGCAGCCTCTCTGATAAGGACCATATCTTCTCATGTGTTTAACACATCCCATGTGAGACGACCACCCTCTTATGCAGGTCTATGGACAACTTTTATCCCGTATCACTGGAGCATATTGCCTGCTGCCCCTTTCAAGTATCGGATGTTCAGAAAGCCTTGGCATGATGTGGCTCATCCTTCAGAACAGGGTTCAAGTAAAATGGAAAGGCTTTGTCAGCATACAGCAAAACTCCAGGGTGCTGGCTCCAACAGTGACCACAACTAGATATGAACAGAGAATGTGAGAAACTAAAAGCTAGTAGCACTTCCCAAAAATGTTTTTCTCACCTCCAACAAAGGGAACATCATAAGGCAAAGGTGATTATATCTAATAACTTTTGACTTTTTTTTTGCTAATGTGTCCAGCTGCTCTTGAAAGACATTAACTTTCTCAAGATGCTGTAGCAAGGCATTTCACAGACTAGTTACCAACTATCTGAAGAATGCCTGACTTTTATTTACTTTGGGCCTACTATTTTCCAACTTCATTTCAATCCCCCAAGCCCTTGTATCAAAAGAGACTTTGATCAGTGAGTAACAACCATCTCAGTGTCACTCTTCATCATACAGCCTCCTAACTAGTCTTCCTCACTCATCTCTTTCCCATCTAGGAGAGTCTGTGTTCATTTAGTTCATTCTCATACAGAAGCTGTTAAATGCTGGAGAAATTAACTCTGTATCACCAGCACAAAATGGAGGACATCTTTGCTGGGGACGTTTCCCAGCATCTCATCACCACAGGTCTGAGTAGTTCCCCTTTCCTTTTTCCCGAGGGCCAGAGGAGCAGTTCCCACATACGTGAGTCCCACCGGGTTCAGGACTGTTCAGGAGAGCAGTACAGTATTACTGGGTGTCACGCAGGATGCAGAGCCTGCAGCAATGATGCATCCCACACTCAGTCATCAGAGAGGGGACCTGGGACAGAAGCGCTGAGCGGTGAGTGACAGTCCCAGCTCTATGTCCCTTGTGTATGGGTGGTGAGGTGTAGTGGAATTGAGATAAAGTGGCTTCAGAGCTTGTCTCAACCTCTTAGTGCTGTGCTCTTGCAGCACTTATCCCCTGTTCATTAAAGGCTGTTTCCTTGCATGGTCTCTGTCCCTTAGGAAAGTGCCATGAGCTCCTTTTCATGGCTTATTGAGGTGTTATCGCTGGAGGACTTTCTCAGGTAGGAAGAGTGAGACATGGTGCACCCTGTGGAAGGAGTTATTCTCTGTGTCCCAACCACAATTTCCTGCCATCAGATCTTGAATTGTTCAAGAATAAACAGAGATCAAAATAATAAGTCTGTAGTGTGGACATCCAGGACCAGAGCCCTGCAGAGAAATAGAAAGAAAAACAAGATGACAGTGAGGATGAGCCAGCATTATTTCAAAAGGCTACAGAAAGAGAAAATCAGACAGACTGGCAGTTACATGACCTTTAAGCCAAGTACTTGTGTGTGGCAAGATCTGCCTCCTAAGACCAAAATGGCATTGACTTCTTGAGTGGCCTCACAAGCTCTCTGGCTTTTCCTGCGGAAATGATCAGCTATCAGTGAGCATATCTGTGTAGTTACATTTTACATTCACACCTTAATTTTTTCTACCTTCTATTCTGCTTTTTTTGCCCCGTCTTTTATCATCTTCAAGTTTTCAGAACCAGAATAGAAGACAAAAAACAGTGATAAATGCTGTTAATTTCTCACAGAGGCTTAGGGGCACACAAGAAAGCATAAATCTGTGAGCTGACAAAAATCCTGTAAGAGGTCATCTGATAATTTTTCTAGTGCTATTGATCTTATTAAATGATTTGTCTGTGTGGATTTTTACAGGAAGAGTTTTCCCTACAGTCCTCAAGAACTGAAAGTCAAAATGTCTTGTGCAGGGAAGGAACCATACGTTAGATGTTGCCAAACAGGAATGTTTCATTGGCTGCTTCAAAGCCAGTTACTGTCAAGTGCTTTTGATGAAGAGACCTATGCATGCAAAACAGAAATCAAGAGGCTGAATGGCCCCAACAGCCTTTTTGCACCGAAGTTTCTTGTTTAAAGCAAGTTCCAGTCAAGAATAATTGAACTCAATTCAAATTAGATTGTTGCTCCTTAGCTCTGTGAAATGAGGTAGATGATCACAGTCCGTTTCCCATTAGCCTAACTGTCTGCTCTGCTAAAACCACCTGCACAATTGAAACTAATTGGTGCCCTCGACAGCAGTATCAACAGAGAGGATACAATTAAATAGTAATGGATTATGAACTATATCCTCCCCCTGAAGACATGATACCTTTACATACCGGCAATGAGCAAGCTCGCCTGGTCGGAGCTTGGAGTGGGGCTGAATTTACACCAGTGGGCTGCCAGTCAAGATCCAGTCACAAGCAGAAATGCAAGTCTATGCACAAATGAACATTAATAAGGATATATTTATTCAGCTGGAATATAGGCAGGCCTAGAGCAGGGGAAAACACATCCTACTCTATTTGAATTGGAGGGATCAAAGTGATATGAGCCCTAGAGCTATCAAAAGGCCATCAGACAGAAATCTCATGAGGGACTCCTAAATTCCCTTTCCTCTAGGGACTCATGTCAGTGCAGCAGTAAAAAGCGAATGGCATTGACTCACAGAGCAGCATATGTAGAACAGGCTGAGAGTATATTGGTACAGTACTGCTGCTGGTAAGAGCAGCCTCTGACCAACAACCAGGCTGTTTTCACCCATCAGTGGGAGCCAGACCACTGAAGGCTGGTGCACTTCTGACAGAAAGAGTTCCTCTTCTAAGCTGGCCAGTCGGATTCATCTTGCTCTCTGCTGTGCTGCTCCTCAAAGGGCAGCATGTAAGAAAGGAATGAGCACATCATCAAGGGCTGGATCTTAAGGAATGTTTTTGTAGACTCATAAAAATACGCTTTTTTGGCTTTTACAGATATATGAGCACTTGTGCTTCTCTGTTACTCTTTTTAATATGGCAATTTGTACTTTGAATTTCTATAGGGTGTTTTTTTCCTAAGGACTGTAAAATGATTAAAATGCACCAACAAAGAAAACTTCATAGTGCAGCTGGAAGAGAAGCAAAACTTTTCTGCTTGCGTAGCAATTTTCCCCTCTCTACAGGCCAGTTTGGGTTCAGATCATCAACTCCAGAGGCAGGACTGAATGCCAGGCATCCTTCCCTACACTCTAACAAATATTAAACATTTGCTCTAGCCATATTTGATGCCTCAGAGGGGTTGATGCTCTGACACAGCAGAGAGAATCATTTACTGTATAGTTCTGCCTACAGATATGACAGTTCAAAGCACAATACTTTGTGCTTCTTCAGATTTTCCAGTGTTTGTTCAACAGAGAATTGCTCCTCACTGACAACCTCTGTTCAAAAACAAAGAATATCTGTAACCCAGCTGGAGTAATAACTGTCAATGCACAGACATGCACAAGCCATAAAGTTGTTCAAAATAAGTTGTAAAAAACAGCTTCTGGTTTCAGATAATGACTACGCAACACAACGTTTGCTCTCAGAGCATTGGTTTAAGATGCATCAGATGTGTGGTGCTCTGTAGGATGCACACAAAAACCAGATTTCTCAGAAGTGATAGAGGGCACAGCTGCTCCTAGTGTGACTCCAACAGTCAAATTTTCAGATGACTTATTTAGCAAACTGATCTGCTTTGAAAGTCCAGCCCTGGATGTGAATGATAAATTGATTTTAAGCCCCTACTCTTTTTTATAAAAAGGAAAGTCAAAGGTCAACAGCAAATTGCTTTTCCTTAAAAAAGAAAAAGAAAAACAACAAAAAAACCTGCTCTTCCAAAGAGGTGGTCCATTAAGCACCTGTAAACGTTCCTTCAAATGCACTCCCTGATTATACTAGGATAGAGAGATTCTTAAACTTGTGAATTTTCTAAAGCATAATTCTTCTCTTAATTGTCATGCATTTAAAATATTTTGTGTAGAAACAAAAAATCATCAAAATCAGAAAAAAAATCATTAAAAAATTGCCTGGGTTTGCACACAAAAAATCCCCCACATGAATTAAAAGAGAATGTCTAAAACAATTTCAAAGTGAATGTCTAAAACACATTCAGTCTACAACTGGATGCTCATGCATCTTTATTTTTTAGACCTTAACATGATTTTCTTTTCAGCTGGCAGTTTCTTTCATCTGCCCTGTAGTAAATGTAAATGGTATCCTCTGGTGATTGTTTAGGCACTGGCAAAAAGCTTAACAATGGCATCAGCAGTGCAAGTGTGAGTCAGCTGTGCTCCTGCTATTTGGAGTCTTGCATAAGGAACTACTGCTGATTTATTTCTCAAGGGTCATCAGAGTCTGCATGCAGTAACAACTTTCTTACAGCTCTCCGTTCATTCCTGAAGCAACACAGAAAAAGAAAGAAAAAATATTATAGATCCATCACTCACTTCTCTCTTGAACTGCTTTATAGTGTAAAATCTCCCTTCTGCCATGGCTACCAAACTATTTTTCCCCAATCAACAGATCTGTGTTTTCAGTCTAATCAGATCAGAATGGATATCAGGATAGGTTATGTTTACTGATATTTTCATTTTAAAAAAATTACTTCTGGACAGGCGCATTTATACTAGCAACGCAAAAAATTTATTTTTACAAGATTCCTAAATTCTTATTGCATCTTACAATAGAACATAAGCAAAAAGGAAATGTTATCTAGTACTAAGACAGAGAAAACTGTTGAAAGCAAATACATTCAATTGAAATATAGCTTTATTTGGGATCTTGCTAGATCATACATCACTTTGCAAATATATATGCAGACTTTGTGAACATCTTAACCAAAGAACAAAATCTAATGATGCAATCCTGAGCATCCTGATATTCATGTTTAATGAATATGTACAGCATTATTCAAATCTATTCTTCACTTGGATTAAATTCCATTTTTAAGAAAAATGCATTGAAATACAATTGTTCTTTTAAAGAATTCAAGAGAGAGTGTAGCAAAAAAAACCCCTGATCAACTGTTGCAATTTAAAGAGCACACAGTAAAACCATTAGAAGATAGAGCTACATGTCTTTAGAATACATAGCAATAAATAAATTAAATCACCCAGAACAAATAGTGCCAGCTGCTCCACAGATAAATATAGAAACTTGGAAATATAAAGGATAAAGTACTTCAACCTAAAATAAAATAAACAGTAAGAGGCAGTGAAATGTTGTCTTAGTCTCAAAAGCCTTATGTTACCCATTTATTTTGTACTGAGTCCATTTATTTTTTCTCTCATGCTCTTCCCTGTGTGCATTCAGTGCATACTAAACAGTATAACATGAACTGTACCATGCTGCATTTAAGCTTGATGGTGCCTAAGCTTACCTGTGACTTTTGGAGACAAAGGTTATTTTCAGGTTTGCAAAATTCTCTCTCCATCTCCTCCCATCAGCATCTAAAATGTCATTTGTGAGTTGGCTTTGTACCCACTTTATTGACCATTCTCATGGTAAAAGGAAGAAAACTGAAAGATAATTTGATTCTGAGTCTGGGTGAGTAATTTTAAGAGCTTTGCAAGTCTGACTCCAGGATATATTTTGTGTCAACCTCAGCTTTGTTCATTCAGTATAAAAGGCTGCATGTTACAAGACAGGATGGTTCAGCTTCTCAGGGTTTTGGAAGGGCAAGGGGTGACATCTTCAGAGCTTGATTATGTCAGCCTTAATTTGAGTTCCTTCATCATAAGTGTAAGTCAACATGTTTAAAGCTGACAAAACTGGTATTTCAGTAAGCAAAAGCAATTAACTGCTTAAAAAGATGCTAGCTAAATGAAATTTATACCAATAAAACCATTTACACTTCAACAAAAAGGAAATGTACAATTCAACAAAAAACCAAACCAAAACAAAGTACCTCATCTTGTCAAAACTACCATAAAAAGAATAGATTTCCAATTTTGTTACAAATAAAGCAACAGTTTACACAAAAAATACACAGATTTTCCTATGAAATGTTAGTTATCATGTAACCCTGAGGGTTAAAATATCTTCTTTGCATCTGTAATAAATAGAATGAAAAAGAACAGGAAATCAACAATTTTGACAAAGGAAATGGTTACCCACAAAAGCAGTGTTTTTCTGAGAAACTTGGTGTTGTGTGCAAAGTGCTGCAGCTCATCTGAATTTGACCATGGCACCCAGATGCCACATACTCAGATAGTGAGTCAGTTTAAGGAAGGCACCTATTAAATGGTGTTACTGTAACATTTTGTAACATATTGTAACATATTTGTAACATATTGTAACAACTTGTATATCCTTCCATTTCGCAGTTAAACTGATGGAAAGGCTTTCATAGTGCTGCAATACTAAATCACAGCTGTGAGAAGGTGGAAAAAAAAGAAGCATCTTACTGAAGGATCAAACTTTCTCCCTGCAGCTTCTTCATTTTTTTCACCTGAACTGGACTGTATGTTTCGTGTACAAGCTGCAAGCTACTAAATCCCCCTCAATCCCCTTTTACTGGTTATGTACATTTACACCTCAAATATTTTTTCACATTCCTCAAAGCTTTCTTTTTTTTTTTCTATACTTATTAACTGCTATGAGATCTTCAGTCTTATCTCAGTAGTTTTTCAAACCTTGCAAGCCTCTCTAGACATGCTAGACCTTTCATGTCATTCTCATCTCAGTTCTCTCAGGTCTTTTAGAAACAAAACCACTTGATTAACCTCTTTAAAACTTAGCTATGGAAAAGTTCAGCTGTCTAAATTGGTCACCCTTGAGACACTCTGTAGAAACAGACAGATCCAAAGGGTGATGTGTCTCCTGTTAAGACAGGCATCTCTTTTGATGTCAATTAACTTCTAGACATGTAAAATCAGGCAAGATGGATACTACTCACATGGCCTATATTTTACCAGATCCAGCCCTTCACCCTCTTTGCACTCTATATTTTCAATTCTAGTTGTAAAATGGGATTATAAACCCACTATAGGGAAACCTAGATGCAAAATGTTTACTTCATTTACTTGGAGTATTTTTATGATGCACTTCTTTTGTATAAATAGCTCAAATTTCATTGCCTTGTTTTGCTTCAATATCAGATTACAAATTCATGTCTAATATGCTGTCCTCTCTCTTCCCTAAGGTCTCTTTTAGCTTTACTGCTCTTTCCATCCCACCTAGTATATGTTTTCCAGTTTATTTTCTCCTGCATGCTTTAATTTTTATTTCTGCCATCTGAAACTCTTTTTACTGTATTGGAGCCCTTAGGCCTTTTTCTACTTTTCTCCCTTATATCCCTTACAATATAGTTCATGTCCTTGAAAACAAATTAAAAGGACTACATATCTCAATCCTCTGTCCAAACTAGATTTTTTCCTAATCAAGAAGCTATATAGGTCTGGCAAACTACTCAAATGTTGTTGTTGGAAAGTGAAGTTTTGATGGAAATTGTGATCAAAACCTCTTTTACTGAAATTCATCACACATATCACAGGCAAGCTGAGCAGGGCAAAGCATTTCTGACCACTTCTAATTCTAATTTATTTTTCAGCAGCAGACTGGTTTATTTGCTGTAATATGCTAAAATTTTCGGTGACAGCTGGAATGTGGGTTTAGACAGCCTTTGCACTGTAAAGTTCATTTCTGCAACTGGGAATAGGAGGAGTTGTTTTCCCTAATCCTGAAGAAGAAAGTCGTAAGCCAGAACAGTGAAGAAGAGCAGATTTAAGAAATCTAGAGGGGGAAAAGCAGCGGTCATCATAGCAAATTCTCTTAATCAAGACTATACATGAGTTAATAGTCTTTGCCTGTCATTTTGGAGTCCTTTGACAAATCTGAAAAAAAAAAAAGGTCAGAATTATTTTGTATTGCACTCACCATTTCATGGTATTTAATGGGAGAACATTATGAAAAACAACAGGAACATTACGAATCATAATTTCATCATGGTATAACCACACTCAATGCATAACACACAGGGATGAGAACTGAAGTTATGATATTGGTATCAGCAGTGCTGCTGGTCAGCTGTGGGCCTCAGATGAACAGACACTGGGTGGTATTGAAGACACTGCCTGCAGTCTTTCACAAAAGGGTGAGAATTGATTTTATTCAGGAGGACATTTTGTTGGTTTTATAGATTTGAAGATCAAAACACTGTTAAAGGCAGGTGTCATAAGCAAGTACTATGCAATTTTGTCTTTTCATCTTTGTCATTAGACTTCACAAGGTGGTTTCCATGGGATCCTTGTTCTTAGGAGCAAAGGCTTAATGGCTTAACCACTGATAAATACTGATTACATTGTATCATCTTTTCACAGAATCACAGAATCACACAGAATCACCAGGTTGGACGAGACCTTCAAGATCATCGAGTCCAACCCATGCCCCAACATCTCAACTAAACCATGGCACTGTGCGCCGCATCCAATCTCTTTTTAAACACATCCAGGGATGGTGATTCCACCACCTCCCCGGGTAGACCATTCCAAAATTTTATCACTCTTTCTTCCCTCTTGCATCAGAATCAGAGGCAAAGCTTCCATTTCAGGCATCTCCTTTTACCCACATAATCATATAGTGAAGTACGGAATGCCAATGTGAAGAAAGATGATCAAGAAGCAAAAATTCTGTAGGGAAATGGTTATAGAATTAGAAAATTAAGGAACGTGTATTACTTGTTAAGAAATGGAATTTAAACTTTCTGTTTAAAATAAGATGATAACTTTATTTGAGAACAAAGGATGGGAGAAATTAGCCATTTCACAGAGTCCAGTTTTCCAAATTTCAGGCAGCCATGCCACAGCTGTCTGGTGTGAAAAGAGTCTGAAAACATCCATGCCACTCAGTAAAGGATAAAAAAAAAAATCTTCCCAGCGCTTCTTTAGTAAGCCAAGACTGAGCTATGCCCTAGGTAAAAGCAGAGAGAATCTTGCTAATACCACAGGTCCCTGTGCTTTAGCTGCTAAATAAAACTCAGAGTCCTAAGATAGACACAGACTGCAGGACTGCTGCTAATTTAAATTCAGGAAAGAATTTTCTCTTAAGCTCATACCTTGCACCTGCCAGTTTTACACTGACTGTGTGATCAGGGACAGCAACCAGACGCCTAAGGATGTAAAGCCATTAAAGGTACAATTTCATCTCATCTATGTCCACTTGCTCACCTCCAAGGCTTCAGAGGACAGTGAATGCAGACCCGAAGAAAGCCAAATATAGATCAAGATAGGAAACTGATATTTCTAACCAGTGCTGAATAGAAACTCAGCAACATGGACATGATTATACAAATTTCTGGCAAAAGCATTTCTAAGGGACCTCTTTGGGAATACTGACACACCACGCATCTGAAAACTGTCACTGCAAACTTGTGTCCTGGAATAAAACAACTTCCCAGGATCGTCTGACAAATCTCACTCCATGAGATCTCCTATTTAGTTATGTGATCCCTTTCCAATGCATATCACATTACTTTTAAAACAGTTTGGATTACCCAGTCCCCTCCCTCTTTGTCAGACAGTTCCAGAAACATACTTCTTGGACAGATAAGGAGCCTTCTTTCAATTTCCCCCCTAAATTTATTCATAGCCAATTTACAGTCGTTTGATCTTTTGCCAATACCATCCTTTAACTTAAATAATAATTCTCCTTCCTTAATATTTACCTCTGTAGTATGTCATTCATTCATTTAATTCATTCAGTTTAAAATAATCTTAATAAATGGGGAAATGTTGTAGTTATAAAATGAAAATGCATTATGATGACCTTTACTAAAACCTGACACTAATCTGATTTTATTAAGTATCAGAAACATTATAATAGATATTGAAATGTAGTGATATTCCCACATTATGCAAATCTATCTGGACTCATTTAAATTCCTTTTGTCTTTTCTCTTCTCTCTACACAGTCCAGTTTCACAAATTAAGAAGTTTTAATAGTAAGCCTAGATTTTTAGAGAATCATTTACATATTTGTGTCTGCAAATAAAAGATGGTAAAATATATGTCCAGAAAGTTCAGTGGCTTATGTAACTGATCAGGTATTTCTGCAATCTCCCAGGTAATAATTATCACAGTTGTCTGTACCAATTAGTTACCTAAAGGTACCCATGTTTTGCACCCAGTCAAAAGAGAAATTGAAATCTGGGCTGTGCAATTAATAAGTCCACCCAAATGTTATTATGTTCAGTAGACTAAATACTCAGCAGCAAACTACTGACCTCCTTTTTGCTTTCCTGTGGTTATTACACCTACACTGAAACATTTTGCATTACCTGTACAGCGAAAGTCTGACCTGTGCCTTTTTATATACGAGTATTGTCAAGTTTGCCTATAATAGTGTATATGAATAAAACCAGTAAACAGTCAGGTGAAAAGATCTGTTCCTCTGACTCAGAAGATTAGAAAACCTGAATTTTCTGAGAGTATGAACTGATGAAAAAGATTAAGGTTTTCTTACAAATATCGTGTCCTTAAGGTATATGTTTGGTCTGGAGTCAAAACAGAAGTGCATTGCCAAGAAATTCTGACCACATCACAGCCTTTGACTGTAATACTGTTTGTTGTACTGAGAGCAGAAGGTACAAGAAACCTTCTTGTACCTTCTTGAATTTCATCCACACAGATGACCTCTAGGATGTCTCTGCAGAGTCACAGTGTGGTCAAGGTTGGAAAGGACCTCTGTCGTTATCTGGTCCAACTCTCTGCTCAAGCAGGGCCACCAAACGCAAGTTGTCCAGGGCAAAATCCAGACAGCTTTTTAACATCTCTAAGGATGGAGATTCCACAATGTCCTTAGCCACTCTCACATTAAAAAATGTTTCCTGTCTTTCAGTTTGTGCCCATTTTCTCTTGCCCTTGCATCAGCTTGGCCCAAACCATCCTCTTTACAGCCTTGTGATCTGTAGCAGGTGTGAGGAAGAGACACTTGTGACACTTTTGACTGCTGGTGAAATGCATGCTCTTCTCCACATGTAAGTTTTCAACTTTCTCCATCAGCATGTTTCCCCAAGCTACATGTGTGAGGCTGAATATGACACTGTACTACCCCACAGTGCTGCTGACAACATATTCTTGGGGCTCTACTGAGTTACTTTCGTTGTGTTGAGCAGGCAATTTCTTCCTATGCAGGACTATCCCTAGACCATAAACCATACACAAAATTGGGCCTTGCCATCTTTTAGTTTCAGAAACAGTCATGAACAGGAAAAAAAAAACCCAACGTGTTCTCAAATGGAAGAGTTTAATATAAAGAACAAAACATTATCCTTTTAACCCATGTGATCCTCTAGAGAAGAAAATATCAATATCCTACTCCAAGTGATGAAATGGTTAGTGACTAACACTACAATAGTCAGGAAATTGTTCTGGCATCAGCTGAGTTTTCAGCTTTTACAGCCCATAGATTCTCTTCAATGATAGAAAAGGAGTACCAAACATGCATTTCAGCACAGGGATTGCCCATGTAGTACTTTACTTCCAACAAAAGTTTTTATAGACAGTTTTAGCCATTATTACTACTCTACTGCAACATGATATTTTCAGTCAATAAACATCAAACTGCAGTTTCACAAGCATACATACGTGATTTTAACAATCAGACTTTGTTCATAAACAAAACTACTTATAAAGAGACTATTTATTTATAAAAAAACTGTATTCATTTAGATAGAAATGAATGTGAATGAATAAATTATGTGATTAATTTATTATTAAATACAATAAATTAATAAAATAAATTATGTAAATTAATGAAAATTACTCAACTAATTTCTACAAAAGTCTTGTGATTAGACTCTTAAATCCCTAACTCCCATAACAGAAGCATTCTGAACTTCAGAAATGCTGCATAGTGGCATAGTTACTCATGGCTTTTTTTGTTACAAACAAACAATCAGCTCACAGCCCTAAGATTTGTGCAATTATTACAGTTGCTGTGCACAGACATTCATTCACCCCCATTTGGTAATGTGCAAAGCACTGTACAGTATGTTAAAAATTATCTATATTGACTTCCCCTCATTGCTCAAGACATGAGGCATTCAAGATTTCCAAGATTTCTTGTGAAACACTGTTGTACTTGAAGCTTTACCATCCTACAGGAATTTTACCATCATTTGTCTGCATTTACAGCATTATCACTTCTGCACATAAAAGTATTGTCCTTAGCTGTCCTCAGAAATAAATATTTAACTGATGAGATATGCAGTACAGCTCTTTATACTGAGGAATCCTTAAGTGCTTAATACATTTCTGTGAGTTCTGTGTAACGTAATGGATCAGCTTTATTTGAACAAAAAATGGCATTGTGGCTTCCTGTGTTTTACTTGACGCACAGTAATTCTCAACCTTTTTCAATAATCATTATGTCTTTTCTGAAAGTCCTTCTTTCCTCACTTCTCAGGCTCAGGTTCTTACTTGCTCAATGAGAGATGGGAGGCACTTGTCAACCCACGACACCAGCCTTGGAGCAACCCTGGCCCCATTCTGAGAGCCACTCTCTCTGAATATCTCAGGGCACATTCCCAATAATCATTTGTGTAATTGCTCCAGGAGATCATACTGTTTATTATTTTTCAAAGAAAATGTCAGCTATAATCATCAAGAATATTATCAAGCTGTCATGTTTGCAACATGTTGTGAAAATAAATATTTTTATATTACCATCACTTGATATTTGAGTCGAGTAATAATACTAACATTTTCTTTGAAATCTCCAAGGTATTTATTCTGTTTTGTTATGATTCAGATCAATTATGTTACGTATAAATTAAACTCTTAAGTATGCTGTTGAAGAGGCTAATAGTCCTTTTGTTTCATCTGGCAAAAAAAAAAATCTTTTTTGTTCTAGCTTGGTAATTCCTTTCTTCATATGATGCTCTCACATGGGAAGAATGCTTTTAAAACTCATCAAGTTCTGAAAATTTAGTGGAAATACTCTTATTGGTTTTGAGGCCAAAAGAGAAAAGGCATCATTAAACAAACTGTCTACACTCTGGATGCACATATTCACTCTACACTACACATATTCAAATCCCAGTAAGGCACCTAGGACAAAAAACCAAATATCCTGATTATAGATCCTTTCCTTGCCATCAAATCTTTTAGGAGCAAAACCTAACCAAACGAAAGAATCTCTAGTCCATCCTCTATGTTAACTCCTGTTTTGCTTCCTTTTGTCCTGCTAGTTCCAAGATGTTTCTGTTCAATATAACTGTTCTTTGCACTCTCTGTCACACTGTTCCAGATGTCCAGAAGCACACCTCCTTTGACAGATACTGGCTCTGCCTTTATAGCCAATACTTCAGCTGTCACATCATATAGAAAAACTGAAATAACATTTCAGTTGAAGATTTGCGGTTTGGTCTTTAAATGGTAGATTTTCACCAACCAAATCTCTCTAGCATGAACTACCAGTGTACCTGCTTTTACCAGTTCATAACTTGATTTCCTGCTAGATATCCTCATTGGCATATGCCATTGGCAGTGTATACTAATTAATTCAGCTCTTACAATCTTTTGCACTGCAATGGAATGTTTGAGCAGGGATATGATGGATTCTCATCAGATTGTTTTTCATAATTAATGTTATCTTGCTTGAGATGCTAGACAGCCTTTTGGTTTCCAACAGTGTGTCAACAAAATGTGAAATGTCTGGTGCCTTTAGTTGCCCAAGTTTTCTCATAGCAAAGTTATTGGCAAATCCAAACAAGAAAATTATGCCTCCTCCACTTCTTGTTTGCAGTCACAATTACAATGGCTGCAGTTAATGCATTTCCGACTGTTGTCAACTGCACATTTAGCCCTCAAAAAATGCCTAGGAGCAGCTCCATCTCTGCTTCCGAATATGCCAGAACTGGCCCTAGGATTATATCATTGAATTGTATGCATTTCTTCAGCTGACCCTGAAAGACAATGTCTAATACTGAAAACTGAGCAACATATGCTGTGCTATTTGAGTAATTCTTAAAAAAACCCAAAACCTACAAAAAAAACCCCACATAAAAGTAAGAGATCTAACTTAAACTGGCTATAGCATACAATTATCTGTGCCTTTTTTCTCATTAGAAGTTTCAACTGTTTATCACAATTCTTCTATATTTCTGCATATTTTAATTCCAAGCTTCCTTATGGTATGTGTAAGGTTACACATAATGCTGCTTTGGTGTTCTCAGTGGTGTTTTACCATATTGCTGAAGCTCAGCTACTCTTCTGACCCTTTTACGGAGGAAAAAAAAAAAGAAAAGCAGAAATGGGGTTTTTTTTTAAGAGAAAGGCTGAATTATTTGCTTTTAGCTTTTTTAAAAAAATTAATTTAAGTATAAAAATAACTCAATGCACCAGCATGGGGCTAACTTCATGGAAAGCAGCTTGCCATAAAAGCGCTGTGAGGTCTTTGCGGACACCAGGTTGAACACAGACCAGCAATGTGCCCTTGCAGTGAATCAGACCAGCAGCCTCCCAGGCTGCACTAGGAATGTTGTCAGCAGGTCAGGGGAGGTGATCCTTCCCCTCTGCTCAGCCCTGTGGAGACACAGCCAGGTATTGTGTCCACTGCTGGGCTCCCAGTACAAGACAGGAATGCATGCACTGAAGTGCATTCTGCAAAGGGACACAGAGGTGATTAAGTGGTTGGACCATCTTTCACACAAGACAATGCTCAAAGTATGGGGACTGTTCAGCCTGGAGAAGAGAAGCATCAAAGGAATCTTATCAATGGTAGACCTGACAGGAGGGTGTAAAGAAAACAAAGGCACATTTTTCTTGGTTGTGTCCAGTGGACCAGAGGAAATGGCCACAAAAATATAGAAAATTCCATCTAAACATAAGTTAGAGAATTTTTGTTATGAGGTTGGTCAAACATTAGAACAGGTTGCCCAGAGATGTTTTGGAATCTCCCTGCTTGGAGATATTCAAAGATGTCTGGTCATGGCTCTGAGAAACCTCCTGTACTAATCCTGCTGTAAGCACAGGGGAGTGCCAAAAAGACGGTAAGAGGGCTGGAGCACCTCTCCTATGAGGACAGGCTGAGAGAGATGGGGCATGTAGTGGCAGGACAAGGGGGAATGGTTTTAAGCTGAAAGAGCTAGATTTAGACTATTAGGAAGAAATTCTCCACTGTGAGGGCGGTGAAGCACTGGAACAGTTGCCCAGAGCTGTGGATGCCCCATCCCTGGAAGT
The DNA here is from genome assembly GCA_013399195.1 of Dicrurus megarhynchus. Lineage (NCBI taxonomy): Eukaryota > Metazoa > Chordata > Aves > Passeriformes > Dicruridae > Dicrurus > Dicrurus megarhynchus. The sequence continues at coordinate 256,518 of VXAD01001120.1, forward strand.
GTTCAAGGACAGGTTGGATGGGGCTTTGAGCAACCTGGTCCCTGGGAAGGTGTCCCTGCTCATGATAAGAGGTTGGAACTAGGTGATCTTTCAAGTCCCTTTCAATCCAAACCATTCTGTCATTCTGTATCCAGAGGTTCATCCTGTGAATTCCTAGTTTATAGCATGCTAAGTATAATACCCAGTAACTTACTGACTCCTAATAAATACTGATTTGTTGTTTGAAACCTGAAGGTGAGGTGGAGAATTTGAGGGTAGCGAGACAGGGAAACTAGTTTGCCCTTTTTTTTTCCTGAAAATCCCGAAACAATTAAAGAAAATTCTTATTAAAGTACATTTTTTATAACAGTACATTTTTCTAATTGACAGAGGGTATAAGTGCCAAGTTTGAATAACTTAAAAGATTAATAAATCCAAATTAAAATCACCTGGGTTACTACCCAACATAAAGATGTGCACTGTATATATAAGACTCAAAAAACACTGTGGGTTTTTACCTTGTAGACCTATCTGTTGTTTTTTCATGGACATCTTCACCTGGATTTTTCACTTCTTTCAAGTGACTCCAGAATTGCCATTATGTACCAAATACCCCAAGTGCAAATTTATCAAGGACTTGAAAATAAGCACAAATGTGCTCCATAATAATATCATATGTCTTATTAAACCCTCTCTAATTTGCTCCATTCAATCTAGTTTTACAAACACACTACTTTATTAGCATATTATTCATGGAAATATCTGCCTATGTTATTCCTTGTCATGAAATATGTCATGACATGGCTTTACCTTGGGGATTTTCATTCTCATTACTTCTATACTTGCCCAGCTTTTACACCTTGAATGCTATTGTGTTCTGAAAGACTGTCAGTGACAATGGGACAAAACATAACAGTACCAGAGGATGGATGGGCTGTAGCAAGACTTCTACCATGACTCCAATGAAATAATTTATTTTGAAATTTCACTTTTTCTTTTTGTAAGGTTTCAGTAGTAAGCACTGTATCCTTTTCATCTCTTCATCTTCTCATTCACTAAGAGACACCATGGTGATATCTTCATATGTCTATATTACGATGGTTTTGCACTGCAAAGGACTATTAACTAAATTTCATAATAATCTTTTCCTAAGCACCATTAACATAATTAACAGCCTGTTAACTAAGACATTAGAACCTTCAGCATGACATAATAAATTGTGAGTCCACAGCTGGTAAGAAATCCTTTCAAGAGAAACACTGCTCAGGAACACAACAACTAGAACTGTGAAAATCTGTTTGTTCAGCGGTGGAGAACTTCCAGTGTCCATTAGAGAAAAACAAATGTCTGACTTAAATTGCTCCTAAAATGTGCTTAAATAAATATCATGCTAAGGAGCTGCACTTCCACCAGCCAGAGCTCCTTGAAAATTGTTTAATTATTCTTTTAAAGACTGCTTCCTTAACAGACATAATTTTGCTATAATAGCTATATATTGGGTCATTAACTACCCTTCAGCAACAATTATTTGATATTATGGTGAACTATTCAGAGAAACTTTAAATAAGAAAACAAAGATGATGCTGGTCATTAGGAAGTAGCTAAGGCAGAAGCTATCATGACCACACATCTTGAGATACCTCGAGTAAATAATGTGCTCATAGCTACTATTCTATAAGTTTCCTTAGGAATTTTAAAGCAAGTGCATTAATCAGCTGCTCTAATTCTTATGTCAGGTTTGCCACGCAAGTCCTAAGTTTATGAATTTTAATTTCTTTACCCCTTTTAAAACACTATCACACTGTTACAACAACATTAAAGGAACATAGCTCAAGACTGTTTTTCACATACACCAGTGCCTTTTCTTATTTGTCTGGGGAATGAACTGCTGTTAGACCAAATTAACTCACATGGTGTGACACACTTCACTCAGCTCTTGCCACAAGAGTTGCCACCACAAAAGTTGCTGTGTCCTACTTAGGAAATCAGCACAGAAACAAGCTGCATAATGGCACCATTATGGGAACATTAATAAACTGTCAACCACTTAGCCCACTTCAGAAAATTTTAGGGGCTATGTGGCTGCCAAAAGGATTGCTACTGTGTTGTCATAATGTACTAGAGCAAAACAGTCAATATAGCTTTGAAAATTTGAGATGAAATTCACTGTCCATCCTGAGTTTTCCCACAGAATCAGATCCTAACACTTCTACAAGACATGAGCTGAAGAAATTATGTGTCTCAAAAAAAACATAATTTGCCTTAAAGCATCCTTTACTTTCCCAGTCATTAAAACAATCAATTCCCGTGTCAATCCAAAATGAGCTGTTTTACATGAAAACCTTTCCTATTCCTCTCCTGAGCTGTCATATTCCCCTGCTGTATCCCTTTCATTTTTTTATCTGGTTAATCAGGATAAAAAAAAGCAAGCAAGCAAAAATATTACTAGATCTGCTAGGGCTTGTTTGGTTGGTTTTTTGCAGTCACTCAATGTAGGAGCAACTGAAGGATGAATGCAGAGAACAGTGACAAAATGAAGGTGAAAATGTAGAAAATGCTGCTTTGCTCTTTTAGTTGCTGAATTTTCTAAGGCAGTCACTCTTGGTAACTGAACACCATCATTTTGCTAGAAGTGTGGAAGCGAACAAAAGTATCTTCTGTTTCTAACCTCAGCTCAAGCCCCCTTACCCACACCCTGCACTATCATTGCTGCTGCCATGGGCTACTTAATGCTCCACTTTACCTTCAGAGGCTTTCCACCATTTCTTTGCTCAGTAAAGAACAAAGCTTTAGCTTCAAACTTTCAATTCCCTCCTCAAGACTTACTTCTACAACTATTATGAACTCTGCAAGTGTGACAGCATCTAGGACAGCTGAGCAGATCCTCATCACAGCCCCCAGACACCCTTATGACAGCAAGCATAACACATCCATGGACTAAGAACTGCATCCCACACAGCCAAGACAATACTGTAATTTATCTCACATTTGTACTTCAGTATTAAAAAAAGTAACAAGAGAGTTACAGATAAAGAGAACACACAGTACTGTCAGCCATCCCATCTCAAAGGGAGTCAGAGCACAGCACAGCTCCCAACAGGTTGAAGATCAAGGGGCATTACACACTACTGGGTCTGTGGATTTGCTAACATCTTCAACAAAATCATTCAGATCCTACTTGTACAGCCTCAAACATGGTTGCAACCTCATATAAACCTGCATCTTTATAAGACAAGTTTCTTTGCCCTTAAAAAACAAGGTAAGTTTTAGTGCTTAAAGCGAGTCAAAGGAGTCAAATTTTCTTCCCCCATTTCTAAATTTCTTAGTCTGAAAATCCCAAATGCTTACTATACTTTCAAAAATCCTTCTTCAGGGTAGAAATGAAGAATGTGAAGGAGTAAAGTGTGTAAGAATAGATGATTTTTCTCCTCAAACAACCTGACACCGGATACTGAAACCCCAAGAGACTGGTCCTACTCCCATTTTCTCACATGAACGTTGCTCCGTTTAACACATGATATTATAATGAAGTAATCTAAGGCATGTCTCCAGAGACACAAGACTATGGAGCAGAAAATCCACATGAAGAAGGGAAATCTTGGAAAGAAACTTATGTTTTGAGGAGTTTTTTGAGAATTTCTTCTTCCATCTATCTTCCTGATATGCAACTGTAAGTGTTGGAATTAACACATGCTCCATTCCACCTCTACGGATAAAAGCCAGAGTTTTGGAGCCTATTATCTTTAGCACAACATAATGAACACACAGTTCTCCAGTATCTGCCTTGTAAATAATCAAAAAAGCACTCATTTTTCAGATTTCCATCACAAATATTACTGTGTCGCTTCAGTCCACCCATCTTCCCTGAAGACAAATAATTTGATCTAACAGGGAAAAGAATTTTGGACATAAACCAGAGTTCATGCACACAGGGGAAATCACTAGGGAAACCAAATTTATGATCACTGTACTGTGAATAAATAGCTCTTTGATACATGCTATAGAAAGAAATAAATATATCTGCTAGTTTGTAAACACTTATTGCACAAGTAAATACAATGCACATTAAAAAGGTAAATCCTTACCAAGAACAAAATATGACTTGCCATTAACATTCAGCAAATCTCTCTATTGAAGTCATATTAAAATATTCTTACATATCTTAACATATACTGATCTGTCAAAGAGTTCTATAAATCATTATTTCTTAATCATGAATCTGTGTCTAGACCTTGCATTTCACTGATGTTATCTGTGGCTGAGATTGGGATCAGTTCCAGAGTGGATGACTCTCACTAAAAACAACTCCCAGCTGAACAGAGTAATGCACAAGGACAATGGGAGGCTCTAATGATCAAAACCAACACACTGAGCTGCAACGCCGAAGAGGCAGCAAGTCATGTAGGGTCTGATATATGAAGAGTAGACGCTGACTGTGCCAAAGAACAGAATTTCCAGGCAGGCTTGTCCCTTGAGATGACAGTGGCCGTCACTCTGCTTCCATAGGACTGGGCAAACATGGAGCAGGATGACGAGCTCCCTCACCCCCAGAGACCACACTGCTGCCTGACAGCAACGTTCCTCTGCCACAGCCTCATGCTGCTCTTCTTTGCCTTCTCTTTCCTGCAGGAAAGAAGCGATGTCACCTCTGCCCCAGGGGGCAATCACAGACCCTTAATCTACTGATAAAACCCTCTCCTTGTCCCCCATGCAGAACCTGGCAGTGGCACTGATGTGGGACCACAGCTTGAACATGCACTGCTCTGGCAGTGCCTTGGGCCACCCCAGTGTCTCAGAGAAGTCCTGGAAGAGGGAGTTCACTGTGTCCCTAAGAATTCATGCAGATATGTGAAAATTCAGCTTTATCATAACAAAAAAACCTCAACCAAATTTACAAAAAACAATTAACGTGCTATCTTTTATTCTTGTACACTTTGAATATCATAAGGCAAAACTGCAGAATTCAATTTTCAAATGCTTTATCATAGCATGGCTTGGGGAGTCCAGCTAGGGTTTTTGAACATTTGGGTGTGCACATGGTAGACAACAGGACAGTGGCTTGGAGTTTGCCACAGGGAAATTTGTGCTGATATTACTGAAACAGAAAATTTGTAAGTGTGGAGGCAGTGCTGGGATGCTGTTAGAGGAAGCCGGGAGCTCTGACAGACCAGTAAGTGTGGCTGAGGGCATTATCACCCCATCTGTCCACCCCCCTTTTCTCTCCAAAGCCAGCCTTCCCGTAGCAGAGGCATCCGAGACAAACGTACCTGCTGCTCAGCACGGATCCCGCTCTCAGCTCATCAGTGTTCCACCCGGATGCGGCTGCCACGAGCAGAGCGCCGCGGCTTCTGGCACCCTGCTCCAGAGTGGCAGCTCCCAGCAGCACGGGGCACAGGGGAGCCGAGAGTGGTAACACCTTGGATCACGGCTGCTCAGTCTGACACAGCCCATCTGTCGAAACCCAAAGTGAGAAAGGGAGCGAGATTACACGGGAACTGTGGTTGTATTAAGGGGACGTGTAAAGTCATGCTTTCCAAGGAAAAAAATGTGTAATTAAGTCAGTCACTGTGCTTCGTATTTGTGCACAGTATCTGTAGCAGCATATTCAATTAAAATTAAAGAAAAGGAAATAAATCTCAGCTGGAGCTCTGCCTGGATAAGTGCCCAAGCAGGAAGTAGAGTTGTATTGTCTGAACGATTTATGTTTGTGAGCAATTAATAAAACAGATTTTTCTGTTGATTCTGCATTTTTAGCTGATAATTATGGAACATTTTGGGGGTGAGGAGCTGCCACTCTAATTGAAATAAATTTTTCACGCTAAACAAACAGGAGGCAAAAATAACACGGTATCTTATCAAATTTTTAAGGGGAGAAGTGTGTTTAAAAATTCATTGTTTCCCATCTATTCTGAGGTTTCTTTTGGTTTTTTAAATATGATTTAGAATACTTTAAAGTACACATACTTTGAAGTCCCTATCCATTGCCACAATGGACAAAAGAAATCCTTGCCTAAAACAGCATTCTGTTAGTGCACCTTTTTAAACAATGGTAGTCTGGTATGGCATAGAGCCTGGCATAGGCATTCCAGCTTTTCTACAAGATTACTGCATAAACCTGGGCAAGCCACACCACCTCTTGGTGTGTTATCTGTGAGGGTAGGGAGTCATGGAAAGTCAATATTGCCCTTCCTTACCACAGCAAAATGCTGAGAGGAGAAAATACAGAGTGGGTACAGCTTCACACACGGTTACAGCTACAGAAATCAACTAAAGAAGGTCAAGGTACAGGCCAAGTACTGGTCTGCAAGTCTCCATTCAACAGTAACATTCTCCTACTGCTACCACAGTCCCCAACACTGATTTTGGCTTTGCTGTCTCAAACATTGCCTAGGAAGGGCTAAGGGGTAGCAAGGGCAGAAGCGTCTCTGCAGTGGTAGCCTGGACATGGCAGTCCTGATTTATGGGAGAAGGGGAGCAAAGTTCCTTCTGGCTGGACACACACCATGCTGCACCAACTGGCCTCAAGACTGGAGACCTGCCCCCGCTTGTTTTATTTACTATTGCAGACATAGCCTGTAAAACCCTCTGATAAAGGGACATGGCTTCTGGTTACAGACAATATAAAACTAGATTAATGGTGAGAGTCAGACACATACTGCTGTTTGTCAATTTGACCTGCAATTAGATCCACATAGACAGTTTCTTGGCTGAAGTTTTCAGGACACAAACAATGTACAGATATAGCCTTTGCAGGGTTGGATTCTGTGAATGACCTGAAACCCGACAGCATGACCTCCCTCTCTCTTGCAATGTATGTGCTGCTGCAAGGACCTCTTCCCTCAGTGTGCTGCACTCTGGTGTGAGCCAGACAAGCCAGACTGACAAGAGGTCCTGCAGAGCTGCAATCCAAACAGATTGGACTGGGAAACACATGAACTGCGAAATCACTTCTCTAGCAAACACCCAAGGAACAGGCCATTGGAAAAACTTCTGGTGAGAGTGACAGTGGTGTAGCAAAGCACTCCCCAAAGAGAAGAAGAGGAAAACTGGTTAAAAAAATTCCTGATGGAAGATTGTGTCCTACTTAAATCAAAGCACTTTTGCAGGAATGTTTCTATCTGTAGATTTTACAAAAATAGTCTACACATTTCTTTTCAATGTAGCTGAAACATTTCATTTTGAGAAATTCAGAGCATTTTCTTTCACTGCTAGTGATAATGTGTTTTATTGCAGAGTATCTCAGAACTGACAGGCTGGAAGTTGCCTGAAGACAGCAACTGACTGTCCATTCCTTTGCTTTTTAGGTACCATCAACTTAAATAGAGCATCCCTGGCAGAGCTTTGTCTAATCTAGCCTCACAAGGCTTTTTCTTTGTGAGTTTCATCCTGCTCACCAGTCAAGAAGTTGTTCATAATATCTAATATAAATTTACCTTATAATTTTGAAATTATTCTAGAAAAAGTGCCATCAAAGCATTTGGTCTTATTGAAACAAGACATTTATGTATGTATTAAAAAGGTCATTTTTCTATTCTCTAAACAATTTTTCAGGATGTTTTTCACAAGCTGGATCACAGTCAGATGTCAATTTCAGTTTGACACTAAGGGATAATTGGAATTTACTGTAGAATAGTCATCCTCATTTCCAGTTTTGTGTTTTCTCTTCATGATTAAATGTGCAGGACTACATCAGTGCACATCTGCAAATGTAAGGAGAGGCAATAGGGTGCTGGTTCACTTTTGTTTCAGCTGAAGAAAGCTTTGGGTAAGCTGTTAAGTATGACACAGGCTGAGCATGGAAGTGAGATCAGGAGGCACCACAAGAAAAGACTGTTACAGAAAATTATTGAAGTGTTCTTAAATCATTAAGATCTTACTAACATACCAAAAGTAGGGGCAGTGAGAACAGCAGGGAACTCTCTGCAAATAGACCTAAATCTTGGCATGGGGAGATTTGCTATTTATGTGCTTGCAATAGAGGATAAAGCTGCCTTTTCCTTTTTGAGTATCTGCTGGGAGTGCAACGTTTCCCAAATTAATGAAAATCAAGAGTTAAGTTAAATGACATAATAAAATCCAGACATTGATTTTAATGTTAGCAGTCATCTTTATGCAAAGCATAATGTATCATCTTAAATGTCACTCATTCAGTAATACCATTATAATGCTATTCCTTGGTGATGGCCACAAAAAAGTTGTTCAGGGCATTCATCAACATTGTCACTATGTCATTTTTTTGTCTACTATGAAACCTGACTGCAAGAAATCTCAGACACTGGCTGCGAGAAAAACTGGGAGAGAGTTGCTACCAGAGCTGGATCAGCTGTGTGTGCTCCATTCCTGTGCTCTTCTGTGTGTTCAGACACAAGTCTCCTCTAACAATCAAGTAAAGGCAAGCAGGAAGCTGTGGGGCCAGAATGCCAGAAAAAAGGGGTTTATAACTGCCACCTCTAAACAATGCTGATGGAGCACCAGGCCTATAACCAGCAGCTCCCAGAGGTGTGTAAAGAGTTTCCAAACTGTGTTTGCAATAATGTGGAGGGCACTGAGCTCGTGTCCCTCTCCCAGCTCCACACCAGCTCAACCTAGGCAGGGATGAAGCAGACTCTGAGGGAAGAGTGCCATCTACTGAACCCCAGCCTTTCTCTAGGCTGCCCACCCAAATACAGCTCACTCAGCCTAGAAGCCCCACATGTTCCCATCTGCAGCCTTCCCAGCCCACAGGAGATGGCCTTTCCCCTCTCTGATCTTCCTTAAATACAATGTGAGTAGTAGAAGCCTATAGAAATACCACCAAGGTATAGAAACAGAAATCAAATTTCTCTCGTGTTTCTTGTTTTACAAATTAATTGCTAATTTATATAGCATGAAAAATAACAGCTACGAATACCTGTAGTGGTTGGGTTGTTCTAGGGGTGATCAACTCAGGTGTAAATGTCCACATCTCTCAGCAGCACTGCAAAGGAATCATTCTTCATAAAGAAGAAGAAATTGATCTATTCTCTTCTAAGACTAGAAAGTGCTACATCTGCTGATCAACATCCCTATTCATCAGAGCAGTAACCTGCTGCTACATTATCTGGGCCACAAGGGTGCTGTGGTATTTTTCCATTTCATCATAATAAATTAGCTGTTTTGCTATTAACATGCTTCATATTTAAGAGAGAGAGACACCAGCTCCTAAAGAATCAGAGCCAGTCCTTTACATTTACTGTCCCAGGGTTCAATTAATTACTGCAGTGACCAAGTGTTTAAATGAAACTTCATCTTTCAGATATGCCCCATCAACACCGAATGGAATCAATAAGGCTCATTTCAAGCAATTTACCCAGCATCTCTATATTCCAGGCAGCTCTTACATTCATCTGGATAGTATTAGTTTATCATATGTCTCTGACGTATTTTCCTGTCAAACCTTCCTGTTCCACGCTCATGCAGATGAATGAACAGTGTCAAAACAATTTCATTCTGTTTTATCTTTGCAAGAATTTCAGAGCTGTGGATGGGAGATGGGGGTGATTATCTAGGCCTGTGAGGGCCATGGAACAAGGACAGCATCCTTTCTGATTGTCACAGACATACTTTAGTTGATACTCAGCCTTCAGCCAGATCACTCTGAATAAGAGAAAATGATAATTTACTGTATCATCCCAACTGCCTTTATGGTCCTTTGCTCAGCCAAGGCAGTTGTCTCCACAGAGCCTTTGTGCCACCGGAATGATATAGAAAAAAACAGTTTCCCTTTTGCCTCACTACCTCACATAACAGTGAAGAATTTGGGAAAAGCAGTATTAACTTCCCAAGATATCTGTTTGCTATTGTTTAGTTACTTCAGCCCATTCCGTTATTCAGCAATTAAAAAATATGCAGGAGATGAGGCAGCTGAAATCATCTTTATCAGCAGTTTTAATCTGAAGCAAAGGGGCATCAGGCAATGAAAGAGACAAACTGAAGTTTCTTAGCAGTCTGCTTGACTCACAGAGATCAGACTGAAGGAGACGTCTGTTCCCAAGCGACTATTTAAGAATTAACCTTTAAAGAGGGCATTTGCTAGATTGAAAAGAAATGAGAATTCATTACTTCTAAGGATGTGGCCCAGAATTGCTCCTATTCTCCTGGCAAGGCATTGCTCCCTTAAAGAGCCTTCCTTTCAGATGATTAGCTATCATTCAGTAGAACCAATACACTCAAACACACATTTCCTAACAAGAGTTGTCTCCTGCCTCTAATCCAGACATCACAGGCTGTCCTGCAGACTTAATACAATTGCAGCTGAGCAAAAAGCTCATTTGAATTTCAACACCCTGTGGCCACAACAAGGAACAAGCAATTTCAGATTTCCAGGAATTTCTGGATGAGAAACATGATACAGCTGCATAATTACAGTGTAGCAATATGCAAAATATGCAACTAACTGACTATTTTAAATGATGCTTGCAACGTAAACGGATGCATCCACTTCATATACAGCTTGATTGCCCCGGCTTGTATCAATAAGATGGAGTGAAGCAGACAAGAAGAGAGCTGCTCCTGGCTGTAATGTTGTTTCTGTGCCACAGAGACACTGCCAAGAGGGTCTCCTTCGATTGCATTAATGTATGCATCCAATTACAGAGAGGCTTTTTGTTTCCTTGTTCCAGCTGTAGAATGCAATGCTATACTTGTGCTCACACTGTTGTGTTCATGTCTACTGCAGAGGATAAAGGCTTTTTGGAAAGAGATTCCAGATTCAGCTAGAAGAAAATACTGCCTTCATATCTCAAGTAAGCATCTACATTGTGCAGTTAAATTTACAGTAATCTGATTTTTTTCTCTTAAAATTCAAATGAGAAACTCTTCAATCTTATTTTGGACTGTTCCTCATGCTTTCTATTTTCTTTACTATGAAACTAGATTTTTATTCCTTGAACTCCTTCACAAACCCCAGTGTGCAAAGGTCTAATATTGATTTGGATCAGAATGCACTCAGTAGTAGACCCTGGTCTTGCGAAGAGATCAGTGCAAAAACTTCCTTGTGCTTGTAGCAAAAACAAAAACCTCATTCAGAGGGAGATTAGCAAAACCTTCTGCTCCTTTATTTTAGAGAACTGACTCTTTTGCACTAGGAAACAAGAGTGAATAAATGCATTTCCAGGACATTGACTTCCTTGTAACTTTTTTATGGGAGGGAGCAATGCCCCAAGTCTGTTTGATTTTTCTTGGCCTGTAATGAGATATTTTCTAGAAAAAATACTTCACCCCATGAAAGGCATGTTTAATTGAGAGATTTAGCATTAAGAACCCTTTATGTTCCTGTATTAGAGACGTAAAGCACAGAAATTCCGACAAATCCAACAATTATGGGCAAGAGAGGCAAGGAAACCTCATCACTTTCTTATCTAGAACTTGATCCGATGACAAAAAGCTAAAAGTGAATTAAAAGGAAACAAAGAGAGAGCCCATCCTGTGGAATGCTGAATGCCCTTCTCTCCACTCAGTTCCCAGAAGAAAAGGATGCTTGGCAGGTCATACTTTTCTTGATTTTCCTACAGTTCATGTGCGGAACATTTTAATAAAGAACACACCTTTTGCACACTGGTTGTATCAGATCTGGACCTTTTCTGAGACTGGGATTCACTCTGGAAAAACAATCATAAAACAACCACTGTTCAACAGTCCCTAGACACAGTGGGGTGGACTGAGAATAGCATGTCAGATTTAATTTTAAATGTGTCCGATTTTCTTTTCTCATATCATATTTCCTTGGCTATTTTTATAGGATTCTTTTGACTTTCCTGTGTTAGTGCCCTGATATTTAATTTCTTTAATTCTAATTAGGCTACATGAGAACTGATATAGTCACATCTCTTAGGTTACAATGTAAGATGTAACCAAAAGTATGTATTCTATCACCATCTGTTAAAACCAGGTGGGACAATGCTCTTTGTCTCTTCCATGACACATCCCTGATAACTCCCTCCGGAGGGAGATTTTTCTGTTTATGAGCCATCCAGCCTCACTGCATGACTGATAAAATTACATCATCCCTTTGTGAGATGCTCCGCCCAGGGGGAGGAACCAAGCATTCCTACCTGGATATAATCTGGGGTTTGGAACACCACACTCAGCCTTTACCTACTGGATTCCCAGAGGACAAGAGCTACATAACCACTGCTGGACTTTCAGAGGAGGACCAGACCCTTCTACAGGATCACTCCTTCAACAGAACCATATCTATCACCTCAACAGGACTGCAGCCACCATTTAATTGGACTGCTACCACCACCCTGCCCAGCAGGGTGTCAGGTCGTATCCTGGCTCTGTCAGTGTTTTTGTACTATTGCATTTATTTTTAATTTTCCTGTTAAATTGAATTTCTGATTTCGAGTCTCTCACTGGTTTGCTTTCAAACTAGTACATCTTATCATAATGTCAAGCATTTGCAAATAAATAAGTATTTATGGACTACAAAAAATTGAATTAGGTAAATGAAATTCAATAAATTGTGAAAAGATATACTATTCTCCACACTGTGTGGTGTACCTCTTCTTCAAAAAAATTCTTTTCAACTGATATTATGAGCTTGATAAAACACAACACTTCCACTGGAACCATCACGATTTAATTACATGGCAACATATATACTCCAAATATTTCTAAAATGGGTAGAATTTGCAATGTAAATGCGTGTCAGAATAGCTACATGACCTGTGCAGTAGCCAGTTTTCAGAGCTATATAGCAATCCCATCCAGAAAACATCAAATTTGTGTAAAGGGAAAAAAAAAAACCAAAAAACCCCCCAAATTAAAGCCAAACAAAAAAACCACTAAGAAATCTCTTACATTTGTACACATTATGCCAAAAGACCAGGACCCAGCACATGCAGGGCCAAATACCATCAGGCCATAGTCCTCATTACTCTGAAGGGTTACCTTCAGAGGCTGGCTGCCTGCAGTCTGTGTTGCATCAAGTCCCATAACATCATTTGCTATTTTACAAAGCAAGAGGAATTTCAACCATCAGGAATATAGATTTTAAAAATAGGGGACATTTTAGAAAGAAAGCGTGTACTGATTTTAACAGCAATGTTGAGATGTAATGAATTTGGGAAACATTCTGCGTAGAGCATATTTTTTTAATTAGAAAAAACAGTAAAATCAAGACTACAAAAGGTGAGGATTTTGCCATAAATATATGCATACTTCACATACCCTTCAGAACAGCCAGCATTTTTTAAACCAAGGCAAGTGCCTGACTTCATCCTTAAAGTGGGTCTGTTTTTAGAAGAGATCTGAACACTCAGTTTTACCAACTTCAGCAAAGAAACTGAGAATAGGCAAAGTAACCTATTACTCTGGAAAACACAGGCCATTATACATCTTCTCTAAAAATTTAATTACATTAAAAAAATCTTTGCTAATCAAACACATACAGGAAGCGTGTGCAGAGTGACTCATGCCTCCCTCTGCATTGTGCTGGCAGAAAATGGAGCTGGTGGAGGCAATGCCTTCCCTGTCTCAGTGCAATGCACTCATCTGGCAGCTGTGGTGGACTCCAGCCACCCCACATTCTGGCAGGGGAACAGGCAGGGTGTGCCAGGACCATGCTTTACACAAGCCAGAGGAAGCACTGCAGCAAGAAGAGGTTATGATTTTCTACAGGGCACAGATCCTGTTACCAACATCACTTGGTACCCCACCAGTTCGTTTTTCTTGGCACAAGTTGAATGCCTCATAAAGCCATGCTCATTTTGACACAGGTTTTAAAATGCATACATTAGACTTGTATCTATAATAGATAAAAAAAGGACCTTCATTATCAGATTATGTTTGCTGTGATAATCACAGTCCTCAATTATACAACTGTATATAAAATACCTAATGTTTCAAGAAGTAACATTTTTCAACATTAAATTAATCTTGCTAAAAATACAGTAAGTATACTTACTGCAATTTCTCTCTATATGTCTGAAGACTAATGCTGTATTTATAGCGAAGATGATACTTCCATTAAATCTTTCAATCAGCTAGGGACTGAGATAATTGGCAAAATTCTCTACACTGCTATTTAGTCAGCTGGCTTTAAAACACAGTTAAACTTTACAACAGTGTTTCTCACCCACTCTAGTTTTATTTGATGTTATTATATCTGTCAGTCTTGAACAGGAAGATGCAGAGAGAATTGAGAAAGTTTTAGTTTGCCTGATCATTCTGAAACTCATCAAGGTAGCAAGTATAAGGAATGGGGTAGGGACTCTAAGAAAGAAAATATTAGTTACAACTGATAAAAAAGTCTTCAGTTGCCCTCACTGCACTGTTTCCTATCTACCATTCCACATAATAAAATACATCCTCATTGCACAGGCACTCAACATAAGGTCAGCTGAGAAGAGTGTACCTGGAGATGCAGGACTATGCAAGGACATTGCCTGGAGAAGAAGCATTTTCAGTCCCAACCAGCTGTTCAGGAGCAATGGCTGACAAAGGGGTGATGCAGAATTTTGAAACTTGTGGTATGAGGTTTACCAGGATTTTTTGTCTCTCATGCTGTATTTGCAGTGGAATCCATAGCAGTGTCACCACCTGTTTCTTGGTAAATACCTTGCAGGATAAAGGGTTTGGACAGAGTTTTACAGTTGTAAATAAAAAAAGGTACGAAAATGGGTGCATGATTTTCCACTGATTATTTTTATGGGCTATTGGACCTCCTGAATGCAGCTGCTTGATCAGACATTTTTAGTCTAAACACTTATGGAAATTATGTGGAAAAGCATTCTACATTTTCACATAGCAGTGATTGCAAGAAAAAATGTTGACCTTTTTCCTCCAAAATGATATACAGAATGAGAACCATCTTACCTGGTTTTAGCTATCTCAAATTTAGGCATTTACTTAAGGTAAAGTGTTATTCACCCTATAGGTGTTTTTCACCCTATAAACAACAGAAAGACTGGAGAACCTCCAGACAGAGATTCTCCATCCTAAAATAATTGGCAAAGATGACTAGTGCAGAGTGAGCTGGTTTTCCCTATTAGGAGCACAAGTGAGAGGTAGGAGGATTTATATGCTGTTTAAGTATTTTCATAAGGTACAAATCTTCACCACAAAAACTATTAAGAGAGGCCAGCTGGAAACATTCCTGCTTAATATTTTAATATGGATTTCTCCAAGAGGAAATGTTTCACCGTCATTTAAGTAATTTGAAAACCTCTTGTTTGAAAAGAAATATGAGGAGGAAAAGAAGTGATTTTGTGATGCATTCCAATAATACAATTGTTAAGTAATGGGATAAAAAGCTTGACTGCACACACACAGAGGAACACAGAGGCACAAAGGTAGGAGGGGGAGTTCAAATTACACCCTACCCTACCTCATGCCAGCCCCATCTTAGCCATCAGGCCATCAAAGGCCCATCTCCACATCCATGAAGAAGCACAAGGACTCAAGGCAGGCGGACAAACCCCAATAACCCAGTCAGAGAAATAGCCCCCACCCAGCTTCCCCAAGACTGCCACAGGAGTGCCTCAGTATCATGGGCTGGGGACATCCATCCCCATGAGGCAGTAGCAGCTGCTCTCCAGGTCCCTCACCACACTGAGGGAGCCACTGCCTAGGACAGGGGGACACACTGAGAGATGCAGAGGAAGAGCACTGCAGGATTGCATTGGACTGATTATGGGATGTTTAGGGCAGGAACCAGAGGTGGAGAAAGGGAAAGATCAAGGTGATTTGGGAAGGAGCACACATAGAAAGATAGAAGAGTAAGGGGATAAAAGGGATCAGTTATGTATGAACAGGGGCTGGTCAGCACACTCATCTGGCTGTGTCCTGCACCCCATTAGAGAAATCTGTCCTGTCCCCTCGCTAAACCTCTCTCTATCTCTTTTCCTGGGTGAGGGACTCTCTGGGGTGAGTGGGCATTGGTGTGTGTGTCTCTGGGAATGAGGTGGGAGGAAGGGGAGAGTGGTAACCCGGAGCAGCTTCTGCATGAACTGCATGGCTGGGCCCAGTTCCAGGAGCCCAGAGGGTGTGTGGTGGGTGTGGGGGGGTGTGTGTGTGTGTGTGTGCAGGTGTGTGACAGACCATCTGTCCCAGCAGCTGGAATTAAGCACAGCCTTGGGGGCTCATACGTCCAAGTGCCAGAAACAGGGCAGACTGGGACCCAGGGACAGGTAATGGGTGCAAGAGCCCAGCTTCTGGAGACCCACACTATAGATATGGAGACATCTATCTGCACCAGCAGACCTCCACCTTGCTCAGACAGAGAGGAATGCAGGATGAGGGAATAGAATTAACATTTTCAATTTTATTCAAGGAAGATATTTCCACTGACTCCAACAAACTGATTTTTGCTTTAAAGAATATCTTCACACTGTTTTAAATGGGTTTTTCCTCCTGTTTTGAAGCACAGTATTCCCTAGGATACTAAAGATATGCTTCTATTCATTGCCTTTAGAAAAGCTTACTGGTACAGATTCTAAAAGTATTTTCATCAAGAGTAGAAAATTTCTAAATGCCTTTCTGAAACTACAAGTTTCAGAAGTAATTCAAACATCATACAGAGGAAATTTTATGGCCTCACTAACACAGTAGGACAGGTTAAACGATCATGATGTTCCGTTCTGGCCTTAAAATTTATTAAGTACCTCCCATTTTTTCTGTTGATAGGTTCAGTAATACCTTCCAACAGCACAGCTCTCTGTGGATATTATATGGTAGCTGCATATAATTACTTCCACCTTAGTACACGAAAAACTCGGATTCAGAGGAGTTAAGTGACACAATCATCATGCAAGAGTGCACTAGAACCTACATTCGACCTCAGATTTATTGAGTGACCATTCTATGTGCAGTCCATCAGACTCCCAGTTTCTCCCTATCTAGTTAATTCCAGCATTCCTTTTTCTTCCCTTCAGTAAAATAACAGCAATATCACCTTCTTATTTCTATAAATCTATAAACTGCTGTCAATGGTGATTTCAGCTCATGTGGAATTTCTTCAGCTATTTCTAAGCAAACTACCATGGGCAACATTAGCTGTGTAGCAGCTGTAACAGGGAGCTAATTGCAGAATAATTACCTTAGCATTTAAAAGACACAGTTTGCATCCTCTGCTGCCATACCTGGTACAGAGGCATGAGACCTGTACCAAGTACCTGCACCAAATCCGGAAGAGGCTTTCAGACTGCATTCAAGCTGTAACTACACACATTACAGTGTACAGGTACCCCTAGTGCAGCTGTGACCATCCCCTGCAGGGTTTATATTTCATGTGCACTTGACATATATAATGGGAAGTTCATGGATTCTTCTGGAGATAGGATCATAACTTGCATATGCACCAATCTTATCTTTGGTTGTTATTCTGGGTAAAAGTATTTACATTTTAAATTATGCATACTCATTCAACATAACAAAATAATTATGACAATACCCTTCATAATAAATTGTAGTGAGCAAAAAATTAGAATTTGAAGTTTGAGGTATAAAGTAAATTGGATATTAATACTTAATTAAGCTAATAAAAAATTGAAGAACAATTTTTACAGCACATTTAATAAATATATTTCATGTGTAAACTCTCAGGAGCAACTTAAAAACACATCGAATGGAAATGCCCTGAGGTGGCTCGAGTTTCTCCTCTCTAGCTGAATTCAAGGGCTGATTACAATGACCTGTTTTCCACATCAGCTCTGTCCCTTTCTCCATTTTACACCATACCTACAGAAGTTTTAGGGAGAGATGATAGGATAATGTACACAGAATCGATAGCACTACACAGGTAAGAGTGAGAACCATGAGCAGCTCTTTCAGTGAGCTCTCCCAGCAGCAGCTTGCAAGCAGTGCCTGAGTAAAGATGCAGAAATCAAAAGAACTGAGAAAATACACTAAAGAAGTTGCCTCCTTCATAGCAACACCAAATGTGAAGGGCATGGCCCCCCAGGAAATGCATTCATCACACACAGAGCCATGGACTGCGTGACATGTAACAGCTGTAAAAATGTCTTTACATCCTGCAGGTAGGAGATTGTACATCACTGTTATGTACATAAACCTGGGGTGCTCTGCAGCCTGCCCCAGTCCTACCAGGCATCTTATATCTTGCTAAGTGCCAGACAGCAAACCTACTTACTGACCTTCCTAACCACACCCAGTCCTTCAATCTTGTTAGTTCCTTCTCTATTTCATATCAGTTGTGCATGCTCAGAAATGCCTTTTTTAGCAGAAATGATCATCTGTTACCCAACTGGGAACTTGTATGTAGATGAACAGGCGCTTGGCTTCTGTCTCAATCCTCTGGAGAAACAAAGTGATTAGAGGTGCTCAGAGATGTGACTAACTTTACACAACTTTGTAATGACCACTGCAGACCTAATAATCTATACTTAACATCATTTACTATATCCCTTCTCAGGTGTCTCTTTTCCAAGGTCAAAAGTACTAGGTTACTTGTATCTACTTACATAGAAATCAATCCCTGCCTTTGTTTTGTTGGGTTTTTTATGAGGAGTTTTGGGGAATTTTTTTTTTATGTGCTTCATATTATATACCCTGGTAATGTTATTCTGAGATCTTTTTAGTATATACCTATATGTTTTCCATGGACAGAAAAAGGAACACATACTGATTGCAATAATCACAGCAAATCACGTATCTTTTGCTTTTAGCTTTGCTCTTTTACTTTGATTTCTCTTATGTATTTTTTTTCCTTATTTGTGCTATTGTTTTTCCTTTTAGTCCAGGATCATTAGCTTCCACTGGAGTGTACAGATCTGTAAGGGGAACCTGTTCTGCCATTCTCAGGTAACAGAACTCATGCCAGAAGAGGTAAGGAGCGGCCTTCTTTCACCCAGAAGAGACAAAGTACAAAATACAACTCCTCGACTTTAGTTTTTCTAAGAAATAGGAGGGCAGGCTAGAAGAGGAGGAAAGAGGATTTTATGTTTTTAATATAGTATTTTAATCTTTTACATCTATTGCAATTTTTTTCCTTTTATTGAAGCAAGCTTTGGCTTTATAAAGTAATGATTCTGTGAAGGATTAATGTGGAAGAATTTTGCATTTAAACTCAATTTTCTTACTTGTACCAATATATGAGTTGATTGCAAATCAGACCAAAGAATTGCATAGAAGTGACTCAGAGGAAGCAGGGAGAGGAATGGCAAAAAAGGATTTTGGCAAGCCCTAAATGCTTGGGAAAACAGCATACCTGACAAAATTAGCACTCAGTGTACCTCAGCATAGAAACTTTGGTTGTCTTTGGTGGCCAGGATTCTTGCCAGTTGTCTCCTCCTTTATCCTCAAGGGGAAAAAAATCTTCAGTACTAACGTATTTGTTGAATGAGACACATAACTCTGTCTTTCACTGCACTCCATTTCTCATAAGGTACATAATCTATTCTCAGATTTCCCAGCTGAATGCAGCTCTGAGCTTGTGGAAAGGATTACAGAATTTCATTTGAATACAAGCTAGTAGTTGTGTTTTGTGCCCGGTATGATTACTGAAATCACAATGTGTTCCTTTTTATGGAACAGATTTATACCAGTGTATACAGAAAAGGCTTTCTCTGCCATTGGCAGTGAAGAATATCATATGGAGCATCTCCTAAGGCCACACAGTTGAGGTACACCTGTTATTACATGTTACAGTCTTTCTCCACTGCTATCAAACACAAGGTCCATATTTTCACATGTGCTTAAACTAATGGTAGATGAGTCATATTCCAAATTACTGTTGTGGAAAGCCAACCCCCAGGCACCAACCCATTTTCATGCAAGCATGCCAAAATGAGATTATATCTTTGAGCCAAACTGCGATTAAAAAGGCCCTTAAAAACACTAATAATTCTGACTTAATCAGTGATTATTGCTCTTTTTAAATGGAGTTTAAAATTTGTGCAGTGGCTTTGATTTTCATTTTTTTGTTAAATCAAGCACTGTTTTTGCCAGAATGGAAAACCTGTCACATTGCAATAACACTTCAAGTGCATAAGTATAGTCTAAAAATTGAGCTTGTGGAGCTTTAACATGAGAATGGGAATTAATTGTTCTTTTGCTGTAATACCTGGGGAAGCTGAAGGCAATTCAGATTTCCGTGTGCCACCACAATAGTGCCACCACAATTAGTTTCAACCAAACTAATCATTCTTCTCCTGGCCTCATTTCCAAGACTATATAAAACCCCTGAGCATGACACAAGTCATGCAGCAGAATTCAAGTGAAGATGGTACTGAAAGATGAGATTCATGGAAGAATTATTTATTTCAGAAATTATAGTTTGGTAGGGTGGATTTAACTCAACAGGACATTCCACAAGAAGATATTTCTATAGAAATCTCTCTCTTTCTTTTGTCATGCCTTTTAATTAAGTTTAAAATCTTGCAGGGCTCAAAGTAATGTACACAAAGTAAGTAAGCAGGCAGCTGCAAATATAATAGAGGGAAAGAAAGGATGCCATGTGTTGCTAAACAAAGATGTAACATTTTCTGGACAGAGAAGAAAATAGAAAGAGCAGAAATATTACAACCCAACAGGACTCCTGATTTTACATTCTTCTTCTCTTCTACTTTCATTCCGCTAGCACGTGGGATGGATGCCAGAGATGCATCAAACTGTCCAAGTATAATTTAAGTAGTCAGGGAACAGATGTTCACAACAGTTTCTGGTCAGTGCAGGGATTTTACTACCTGCCCACAAGGTTCTACCCACTGTGAAAACTGTATTTCTGGAAGATGTGCTATATCAGTTTATATCAAAATACACGTATTCTGTAAGGTTGAATGACCCTCATTGATTACTAATGTAATACAGTATCTCCTCCCTTCCTCTCATCCTCCCTTTCTCTAAGATTGGATAGAAGTTACTTACACAGGCCAATATTATAATGTGGATTTCAAATGCACAAATACTTTAGGAATTTGACTTTGAATGTTGGTGACTTCCTACAGTGTGAACAGGTGGGAGAATGCTGGAAACTGAAAGTGAGCAACAGTTCTCCTTCCCTTCTCCCTTGTACATGCAGCAAAGGTCACTACTTTAATCCACACTTTCAAAGGAAGAAGACTGTGCCAGGCCCAGAAATCTACCAAAACTTTTTCTTTTTTATATTTTTCCACAAAAAGTAAGAAAAATGGTAATTTCTCTAAGTTGATCATCAAGGTGTATTGATTCTTTTCATTTAAGAGGGAAAGGTAACCAAATACATTGATGGGATTGAACATATCAGGATTTATACACAGACAGCTATATACTGACATGACTGGAACTGGTAACAGAAATTAAAAAAAACCTCAAACCTAGAAAAGGGTGACTGGAAAAATGACAGTTAATGAATCAAATTTATGACTTCAGCAACAGAAAAGATTTACTGTTCATTAGGCTTAAACTTAAGCAGCAACATCTATAGCCCACATATACATACTTTTGCTAGTTTTATGTAGGTCAGCACCAGTGCAATCACTGTATTAGTGGATCTTTTTATCTGAGGTTTTTCCCAACTTCCCTGGAGCCCACAACAAGAACGTGCTATCATAACAGAACTGCCAGCAGAATCCAAGAAAGGCAATTTTAAGCTAGCTGTGGTTTCTCTAAATATGCCACAGTATAGCTGTGGCCTTGGCCTTCGCTGCAGAAGGCAAAATTCAAATCTCCATCGTCATAATGTCTACGGTGTGTTTGCAGGTATATTTGACTTGTTTAAAACATTTTCTTTAAGAAGAAAAATGTTTTTGGACTAATTCTGGCAGAACTTCTGGAAGAAGACAAGATTTCACATTTTCTTCAGTAAGAAAAGAATCAAGACATTGTATGCTATGATGCATGTAAGAATCACAGCACAGAGGGACCTCAGAGGAAATGGAAAGGGATTTACCAAAGCCAAAGGGGAAACAGCAGTTTTTTTCTAAGCTACCAATACAATGTTAACTGGAGTAAAGCTCAGAAGCAAGAACTCATTGGCTGAGACATAGTGGGAAATATAAGAGCTGCATATAAAGTTACTCTTCTTCTTTATTTTAACTTCCAGTCTGTGATCTCTATTTGCTTAGAGCTTTATTTTTAAAAGTGAAGTTCCATTCAAATAAAACAATACTGATTTTCAAAACTTCCTGGTCTCTTTGAAGAGCTAACTTGGAGCCAGTCTGAGTATATTGACCTCACAACTGCGGCCTGCTTTGTGCCACCATCTCAGCCAAGAAAATACAAACAAGCTAAGACTAATAACCTATTGTCTTAGTTTAGGAATAGTATGCTTATCAAATTGCATACAAGTGGAAGATCTCTTTTGTAAGTCTGCTCTTTTGACCAGAAGGACAATATAATATTGTCTCATGTTATTAGGTCTATGTGGTACATATGTTCCTTCATGTCTAGGAGATCCCTCAAAATAGTCCTGAAACAAGTGGTCTGGTTGGATCTCCAAGCGCTATCTTTTCATACTAGACCTCTGTGAAGAAACAAAATAATCATAGTAAATAAAGCTTTCACTATTTTTCCACTGTCAAAAAAGCAACAATTGAGAAACTGTTCTTTCTCTGCTTACACCAAAGTCCCTGAAGTGACTTGGAAATACAAAATAAGGTAACACTATGTAGGCTTTATTTTGTCCAGCACAAAACAATCTTCAAATATGCTGGCTAGGTAGTTACAGAAGAAAAAAAAAAAAAAAAAAGGCAAAACACTGAGCAAGATCCTTCTTTCCCTGGTTAAAATGCACTAACACTCAGATGATGTGTAAATGGTTCCACACCATCTGGCAGCTATAAAGGGAAAAACAAACCTTCATTTGCAGGTTACTGTACTTCTCATGTTTTTAATAATGTACCACAGCGTACTAATTGTCATAACACATAGCACAATGTACAAAATATTTAAAGTGCAGTATGTTACCTCTCATTCATATTTATGCTACATAAATGCACTTACTTTGTGTGTCATTGCTATTCCGTGTGTTGCCTGGCTGTGTAGATTACATAGGATATATGAGAGAGAGTGCATTACACAGAAATTACACACTTTCCACAACGCAGCCTTGCAGTGCACCACGGATGATAATCACAGCAACTCCTTCTTCCACCATGACGATACAGGGACCCTGTCACCACCTCACAGCCTGTTCCAGCACTCCCACAGACTGCAGCCTATTCTGCAACTGTTCCCACTGGATCCCTGCAGAACTGCACAGACATCAACAGAGCCAGTTCCCTCAGCACTTGGCCAAACCCTGGGTCTACTAAGAATCAACAGATTAGTTTAGGACGTGCCATTCTCTCTCTGACAAAACCCTGCATCCATTCACCTGCTTCAGTGATGCTGAACATAGCCCCAGCATACCTGCACCTATATTTTTCCCCATCCAGACATGGGGAGACATGTTTCCCTTGCTCGATTATGGTGGTCCCTGGAAGAACCAGTGTCTGGGGGAAGGAGCCAGGAAGGAAGCAACCACAGACTTTTCAGGGTCTCATGTTTGCAGCTCCCTGGGTTATTTCTGAAGCCAGCCAGAAAGGCAGCACAGCCCTCTGTTACTTTGCCAATACATGCATGTCCCTATAGAGTTCCACTGACAGAAGCTCAGAGAGGGCAAGTAAGGAGCATTGCTCATGGCCTGGAAACAGCAACACGCAGGACCTTTCCAGGACCTGGTGCATCCATAGTCTTAGAAATGAGATGGTAGGAAATTATTCCTCACATCCTCTTTCAGTAGCTCTCACATTTTTATAAATCACAGTCTCTATCAGATGTAGCTAAATTGGGGGAAAATTCATAAAGATTTCTGTCTTCCTGGTTGACATCCAGTAGACCTCTTTTTTTCCTAAGGAAGACATCATTAAACTTACACAGCCAGACAAGTTAGCATGTGTCATCCAGTCTGGGATAGCTTTCCATACATATCTTCTCAGCCCACACCAAGGCAATTAGCTATTTTAACCTTCTTTCTCTGAAAGTTTACATTATGGAAATGTCTTGCCCTAGCAATTGGAGAAATACACTCAGTATCGTCTTCCCCAACAGACTCTTATGCCTTCTGTTATCACAGTGTTTCTCTCATCTTTCCCTCCTCTAGCAAGTGCAAACTTGAAGCCTACTCCCGCTCTTTCCTCATCTGCTATCCATCCTACGCCCCCTCCTTCAGTTCAGTGGGGTTTTTCCTTCATTATATGTGCATGCTACCAGGCTCAGCCACAGAGTGAAGCTGGCATCTCACAAGGTCCTGCCTCTGCCTTCTGTACATCTTCATTACATTTAGAAATAAATTATCTTGTTAGTTACATTATTACATTATAAGTTGACAAGTAAATCTTATTATAAAAGTGTAATGATACAATAAGATATTTTATTCATGCATTTAGCCCTCACTCTCTGACACTTAATTATATCTACTGCTGCATGGTGATCTGAAACATTAATTTGAAAAATCAACTAAAATCCTCCATAATAGACTGATTTCCTGCCATGCTCTTAGCGTTCTCTTTTTACATATACTGAAATTGCTTTAAACATGTCCAGTGAACCTTAGAAGAGCTTGATGGGAATGGAAAAAACCAGAAAGATTGTACAGGGGGTATTTTGTTAACAACTGCAGAGAGAATCAAATCTGAACTTGTGTATAGGATGAAGTTTTGCAAGGACAGAAATCGGATCTTCCCTAACAAGAGCAACATAACACCCATGCATCTGCTCCACCACAGCACAGTGAGCACATAACCCCAAGAGTGTTATGCTATTGCACAGCGCAGCTGAGGCTGCTCCCCAGCTTTTCATGGTGCTTTGGCCCAGGAACCTTGGTTCCCATGAAGACATGCACACACGTGAGCATGCTGGCCGAGGAAGCTGTAGTGTGAGCTGGACACTACACAGCATGGAGCCCTGAGCACTCCTGGGATACAGAAGATCATCCAAACTTTTCCTTTAAGGCAGCTATCACTCGGCCTGTGTTTAGATGCCCTACAACTTCACACCACCACAGTATGGATAGCCCCAGAGCTGTCTTGAGTCTTGAAAGGAAAAGTAATAGGTAATTCCCCCTGCTCTGAAAGTGTACACCCCTTATCTCGTGGTAGGAGCTGACAGGGCAGCCAGTGACTGCAAGGAGAGACAGGGCCAGACATCTTGCATGTAAATCAGGCCTGGAGTCCACTTGGGAAGTAGAAGACCCATTTGATGCCCCCCAAGATCTCCACCACAGCCCCGAAGATACTCCAGAATACAGAGTTTGACATTTTTATTGGAGCACTGTTTTAGGGATATTTTTTTAGAAGTACTATTTAGATGCACTAAGGCCCTGCATCTTCCAGTAGGAACACATAAAACATGCAAAGCCTTATTGCACAGATCTTCTCCCACCTGCCTCCCTGCACCACTGAATCATCCCAGTCTGCATCCTAAAAGAGCCCAGAAGTGCTTGCAGGTGTAATGGCTACAAAGACACACCTGCATGGAGTTAAGAGCTTGAAGGGGGAGGCAAGTCAATTGGATCTGCAAATCTTAATGTAAAAAATATTCTGAAATTGAGAAAAAAAAAAATTATAGTTCCCAAACTACCTATAAGTTTTGTTCATGACACTGAGATGATCTCCAAGCAAATAATCTTCTCTCATGCTGAAAACTAGTCTGACCCTTTCAGTAAGGAGCCCAGAGATAATAGAACAGGAACACTTTCATTTTCTTAAAGTGAACAAAACAATGCATCTCATAAACACAAACAACACCCACCCTCTTTAACTAAGCAAGCTGACAAATTTTCCCATCTTGTGTAAAGGAAATTGGAAGCAAAAAAGTCTGAACCTCTTCTTGTGGTGATAAATAAGGCTAAGAAAATTCTAGTAGAGTTGCTGCACTTGTAAAGGAGAGCTTAAGGAACTTCGACACTCAGTTTTTGCTGAACATCAGCTGGATGTAAATGACCAACTTTTCTGCACTCCTTCAAAAATCCTTCTGAAAGCTATATTCACTTCATCACCTCAGTAAAATTTTGTCTTCTGCTTGCATATCACATATCCCATCAAACTTGGGACTTTCCACTTTAAACAGAAGACTTACTATCAGTAAACTTGTCTTTCCAAGCCTCACTCTAGCATGATTCTATTCATCAATAATAAACTCTGAGCATAAATCTTTTTTACTGCTGTACTTCTCTCTGTGTCAAAAATTCACATATAGATTTGGTACAAGCAAGTCCAACTTCCTCTGAAAGTTTAGGAGGCAAACTCTGCAATGACAGAACATTGCAAGTTATAGGCAACTATAAAAACATTCGAGTGACAAAATATACCTGTTTGCAATTCAGGGAGAGTATCAAGACGGCAATTCATGCTACAGTTTTCAGAATAACTAAACCTCAATAGCTGGGACAAAAGATTAAAAGAAAAATCAGATCTCAATAAGACACCAAAGGAAGTGACCAGGTTTTAATATAAAGTGAGTCCACAAGTTGTCTACTAGGAGCTCAGCATTTTCTCAAATTCCAACTCTAATTGTGATCACGTCTACTAAAAATTTTTAAATTAGCACATGAACTATTTTCAAGGTCTGTTCCCTACGGACATTTCAACAAAATTCTGGAAAAGATGGTATGAAGACTAGAGCAGTTCAAAGTCATTACTTGACCCATATGTCCATACTGTTTAACCCCAAGTTTGGGTGCAAATTTACCATATGATACTTAAGTCATCTGCAGAAGACATACTCTAAGTCAAAACTGTTTCCTTCAGTTAATAATATTTAGGCAGAAAGCATAAAAGTGGTGCTGCAATGTTGTGAATGGCTTCGGGTCCCTATAATGGTGTAGCTCAGATTCCTTCTGAAAATCAGCTCTCTTCTGGCTGGGAATAGGTGTAAATTAATCTTTTCATCTAGGAATAAATAATTCCTTCTTAATACAGTCTCCCTCTGATTTTCCAGTGATTCTTTCTTCTTTAATGCTGTTTTAAGAAGTATTTTCAATTAAGGAGTAAACAACCCATTATGAACTTGTTATTTCAACTCAAGAAAAATGACTGGTTCAGTTCCTTGTAGTCAAACTATTAACTTAGACAATTATTAAGGACAAATTAGTTACATTGCAGTTCTGAAAGAAGTCCTTAAAAACACATATATGAATATAACCTAAATTCTACCAATACTATGGAGAAAGAATTTTATACAGTAATGGTGATTCTATTCTTAAAGAACTATATAAAACACATTTGGTTTTAAAATTGACAGGTCTGCAGAACATATGTATAAAAACCATTTTTGTTTAGTAACCAAGAACCAAGTTTCAAGAATTATGCAACAACTCAGAAATATGAGATATTATCCTCAGTAATTGGCAAAATCAATACCTTACTGCATGACATACAGTATCTGTTCCTGGGGGAACAGTAAATTGAATCTACTTGGGAGCAGTGGTAAATAGAACCCTAATCTTTTCTAGAACTTCATTTGTCATGTATGATTTATCACTATTTTTTCATTTCACGATGCAAGTGTCACTTATTGGTTTCATCTTCCTGTAGAAGGCAAATTGTTTTGATGAAGGTCAACTGTATGAGTTGGGTAAAAAAGGCAGACTGGTCATGATAGTTCACTTAAATGGAAAACCATGCTACATGAATGCCATTAACAGTATCCTTCCTGATGGCAGAGTATCTTAATGCAGTGACCCAAGAAGGGAAATGCTCTGTCTCTGAGCTTTACCTTAGGCATATTGAAATAGAAGTCAGAGTGTAGAAGACTAAATACAAGGCATTTTTCAGCCCTCCTTGCACACAAAAATAGACTTTAAAGAAGACAGATTTTAATTTGCATTGCCAATTATACTATAACACCTAGAATTTTCCATTCCCCTGAACCATGTCTTACCCTATTAAGCACTCATTGTGTTAAATACTGTTGATAGATAGAGGCCCCCATGGACTGCAGCTCAATTGGAACAAAATGAGTGAGAAGGAATGGAGTAAGAAGGTTGGAAAAAATCCCAGAGTTATTATGTTAGACTATTAACATTAAAGAATTTGTTATATGTACAAAAGAGATGAGGAAAGGACCATGGATAAATTACCTATCTTTGGGAACTTCTTCTATCTAGGATTAATGGTATGGAGCAAGGAGCAAATTGTCTGAAGAAGTGGTTGGACTAGTGGAAATCAATGCTGTGGTCAAAAATGGGGTGCATGCACAAGAAAAAGTATGCAGGAGAAGCTATGAAACCCCTTCAGGACAAGAACCTGTGAAATACCTTGACTGCAGTTAAAGGTTCAGTCTGATACTGACATGACCATCCTCTGTAAAAGAAAACAAAACCACAAAATTTCTAGTTTTTGTAGGAAAAAAATGTAAATATTTCCTAAGAAATTAGTGTCATGGAATCTGTTTGCTTTTGCAGAGTGCTGAGAGATTCACATTGCACCACAACTATCATACTCCCTTAAAATCCCATTGGGTAACACCAGTTTTAATATAGACCATGTTCTGAGTGGAGCTAGCACAGATCTGCATTATTCAAATATGTCTGATATGTAGAGCAGCCACACATGATGTAAAACACATTTAATACGAAACTTAAAAAACTCTGCTCCCTCTCAGCCCCAAAATTCTCTTGAATGGAAAAATTAGATGATCTCCGAAATGTCGATCTCTTGTTTATATGGTATTAAATCAACCTCTCTCAAATGCCTTGTGCTATTCAATTTGTTTTCAGTTATGTAGTTTTTTCCCCTCTTTTCCTACATAAGTAAAAGTCTTATTAAATGATTTAATCACTACATAGAAATCTCTGTCTGAGATTGAACTGCTAGTAATGCAACGACACATTTTTAGACCTTTCATATCTCCTTTAAAAGTGAGCTGTCTCCTCTGAACAACAGAACTTGCAAGATGAATTTAAGAGTCCATGTCAAAAAGAGGTAGCAGTAAAATGGAAGACTGATGCACATAAAAAAAGACTGAAGCAGCTACTGTTTTATATTTTAGTTCAATACTGAAATCTCTTCTGCACTAAAAGTTGTTAAATCTTTTCTCTTGATCATGGTTTGTGAACATTTCACTTATCAGTTGCACAGATATTTTTCATAATTCCAGAGGAAACGCAACTGTCCATACACTATGGTCATGCTGCAGTCTTCTGAAATGCAATTAATTTTTTAAATATTTATTAAGGTATCCTTCTGGGTAACGGTAGGAAGTAGCATAGGCCAGGGGTTCAGTCCTGAGGTGAGCTGAGACCTTGGAGCCCTGGGTAGGGAATTCAGGTAGGGTCTGAAGCGACGAGTGTCAGGGGTTCCTTGAGGATCCAATCCTACTAATTTCAAGGGCTTTTCTCCACTCAGGAGTAGCATATTATCTACCACAAGTGTACATGTGAAACTTGTTCTGTGTTGAGTCATCCTTCACCCTAAAGGGTCACTCCCTGGGAAAACTGAAATTCATGAAGCTATCAAAGGCATTCTGTAAACAGTTAGGTCCTTCTCTTTTCCTTTCTCATGTCCTTTCTCATGTCCTTCCTCTTGTTTTCCTCCCAACACACAACTCCCAAACATGGAGTATTCTGCCAAGCATGGTAGAAGCTGAAATATTAAATTTGTCTTGAATTATTCAAAGACAAAGGAAAGACTAAACTCACTTCCACCTCCTGGTCAATTGCTCAACTGGTTAACCTGCATTTGCAAAAGGGAAGAGGAGACAGTGCTGAGACACAAAATGGTGCATGGAGCCACAGTGACCCATTTCAGCTTTCAGGTGACCTCTTGGGCCCTGGTTTCAGTGCTGGAGGCAGTGGGAACAAGAGGAGAGGAAGAGCAAAGTATAAAATTGCTGAAGTGATGTGACAAGCCTGTTTGGCAACAGTTAGTGACTACCTGCCAGAATTAGCAAGAATCAATCATGCAGTAAGTTCATTGGAAAAAGAAAATGAGAATAACAAGGGATGAGCTAAACAGTAGCTAAATAAGGTGGAAAGGCAGATTCTCAATAGGCTGGTGAGAAGCAGTTGATGGAGGATATTACAGCCACAGAGGCAGAATTATGACAAGTAATTAAGCATAGGACATTGTCAGGAGGTGGGTTTGAGCTGGGAAAATACTGTTGTTCAAGTGTGGGAAAGACTGGTCAATGCTCATTCCAGCAGAGCTCAGCAAGGGGATGATCAGAGCTGCCTGGATGCAAGAAGAAATCTGATTAACCCCTGGGTGGATAGACTTACATTTTTTAACTACTGTGCCATGCAGGGATCGGCTGCCTTGCAATAGAGTATAGTTCAATTGCGCTTATAACTTTTAAGAGCAGAAGGACTTTCATATCCATATTTCTGTGTCTTGACATGAAAACTTATTTTTACCTGTCCCATACATCATAATTACCTGCTCTTATGTCAATGTTTAATCCAATTTCATCCACAATAGTCTCACCTGCTTTAAGAAGGTAATCATAAAATTCTTAAAGGTATATATCCACAGGATAACTTTGCCCATACATTAGTAAGGAAACAAAAGGAAGGTAGTATATAACCTAATAGCAAAATAGGGATTCCAACTTCTGTTTAATTTAAAATGTTTAATTGTTTTACTAACAGGCTCACTGGCAAACTTCTACTTTGGATCTATTATCTTCCTCATTAGAATTCCAGTGGCAGGGTGAGCACATGGGCTGCTTATTATACAGGAGTTCATTATCAAAATCTACCACAGATTGATTATCAATAAAGTGTTTTTCATTTCCTTAGAACTCTCATCACAACACTCTTTTATTTATTATCCTTCCACTCTCTTTTCTTTATCTAATCAGTCTGTGTTGAATCAGCTGCTAAGCATTCAAGAGCAAATGGTTCCTTCAGCCTCATATCCATTACAAGTCAGTAGGGGCAATCCTTCAGACCAAATGTGTTATTGTTCTGCTTAAGATCCAGCTCTCCTTTCATTTTTACATCCTTATACTTCAAGAGTGTAATGATACCAAATGACCACCAAACATTTTTCAGATAGATATAGAAACATGCTTCAAACAAAGAATTTACCCCTTCTGACCTAGAAAGTCAGAGTGTGGACATGCACACTGGCACCCTCCTCCTCACTAAACGGGGAGAACAAGCACTGCCCTTCCTGAATTTCTGCAGGGGGAGAGAGGGGCCTAAGAAGGAACCCAGGCAAGCTGGAACACAGCAGCTACACCTCAGCTAGATAGCTGAGGTTCAGTTGCACACAGCTGGTCTCTCTGGGTGCCTCTCTGATTAACAAGGGTGTGTTAGAAAACAACACACGGCAGCTGAAGTTCCTGCTCATCTGCAATCAGTGAAAGTGAAATACTCAAACGTCCTCCGGGGCTGTGATTGGTAGGAAACAAGAGGAAATAGTGGGCAATGCTTAGACACTATGCTCTGTACATAAAAGTTGTCAAAGGCCATATCAATAAATTATAGAAAGAGGAAGTGCTGTGCACTCTTTTCAGTGGGAAAGAGGGATAATAATCCAGGAGGCGTAAAGGAAGGCCACAGATCACCCTGTGATACTAAACCAGGGAAATACTTCACTCATCACCTCTTTGGGCTGAAAATACCAGAGGGAACTGAGATGACTGGAAAATTTTACTAGCTCTGGTAAAGTTCATTTATATGACAAGCTAGTCACATTATTTGAGTCTAAGTACAAAAAGAGATATCTACCACCACCTACAAGCTAAAGAGGGAGAAACCTGATTTCTGCTCTATGATTTCTATCCCAGCTGTTCTTATTTACATAAGTGTAGCACAGCATGCAGTACATTACTCTGAGCTTTCCTATTTTGATCTTACAACTAATCAGACTCATCTTACAACTAATAATGACTCAATTGACCTAACTGATGATGTTCCATGGAGTGCTCAAAGCACACCTTTGTAAACAGTCAGGAACTGACCATGGTCCCTCAGGCATTTGGGAAAGAGTATTTCAAGGGGGTCTGAGATGAACTCTCCAAGCTTTCCCAGCTGGCCCATGACATGCTGTGATGGCTGGTTTTGTGGACACTACTATGCCAACTGGGCCATCCGGGAAAGCAATGGCTCTGCTGGCACTGGGGAGCCTTCTCTCTGCAGCTGAGGCAGATAATACTCAGTTTCAACTTGTGAGTGAAGGTTCAAAGTGGAATGGAGGACAGTATCAGAACACTGGCTCCAAACAGGACAACCACCTCCCAGCTGGAGCAGCACCGCAGCAAACAGCTGATTTCCTGCTGGAGTTTTACTCATCTGTTTGAAAAGAACACTTCACATGTTTTACCCACAAAGAACACCTACATATCACATTTTCAAGCATTTTTTCATAACTGAGGGAAAGAAAAAGTTGTAAAGACTGTAAAGTACCTAAAAATCCATAAGTGACACTGTATCCGTGGTATTCATTTAAGAGAAGTTCCTTAGCAAGTGGCATCTTGGTGATTCTCTCATCCCAAAGGCAGAGATTTTAAGGAAACAAAACTATTGTCTAGCTAAAGGCTATCCAAAACTTTCTATCTAAACCTGTCTTCTCAAGTCTACCTATCTAAAGTGACTGTCTCAGTTCCCTGCCTCACCACTGAGCTTTACCAGAAATAGCCCTGCAACCCTGTCCTGTGTGTTCTCCTGCTGAAGATCTACAGAAGTAATTTTCCTTTCCATTTGGGAAGCTGTTCTTTTTCTTCTTGTATCTTGGACCACAAGTCCAGACAGAGTGGGTGCAAGATTCAAATAATTTAATGTTCTTAAGAAAAATTTAGAGGAGTCATATATAAACATAAAAACTGAGAGAAGGAGGATCCTGTTTCTGAGAAACAGGTGCATAAAGTGAAACACCTTTTTTCCAACTGTTTTGTTTATATGTAGGTAGACCAGGAAGGTTTTTTGTAAGCAGATATTTTCTTAGCATTGAAAAAGGCTTCTCATATAATATGTAAATAACCAACACAATAGTTTTTAGCCAAAACGTAAAAATGGTAAAATTTTACCTGCATAAATGACACCTGCACAAAAAAAGGCCATATGTAGTTCATACTAGCTGAAATAAGAACAGTAAACTATGTAAACTAAAGCCTGAGGGCTCAAACTGATCAATGCTGGAAGCCAAAGAGGATTTATATCCTCTTATATAATATTTTATTCCTGTCTAGATATCCTGTGAGCCTTTTCTGCCCTCTTTGACAAGCTAGTAGGCTTGATGAATCATTGTTTGTTTTCTGATTTGGCAATTCCCATGTTCTTATAAAGAAAATAACGTATGACAAGGTCAAGAATATGAACACAATTATAAAGGAAGCTTGACAGATCAGATAAAACTTCTGGGGTTTAAAGGGAAAAAAGTAAATAAGGAGTTTGAGAATAGACATTAGTGAGCATAGTAGCAACACAAGCAAACAGAAGACAGCTTCAGTTCTGAAAAGGCACAGCAGTCAGTTATTTGTCAGCAACAGGAAAAAAGAGAGGAGAAGTGGGCATTGTTACCTGGTTACAAACTAAACCAGGAATGGTAAGGTATACAATCATTGTCAGGATTTTTTTAACTAGACCAAATTTAAATGACAGAGGGGAAAAAAAAAAAAAAAAAAAAAAAAAAAAACCCCCAAAAAAAAAAAAAAAAAAANAAAACCCACCAAAAAAAAAAAACCACAACAGGAATCAAATTCTGTGCTGGCAAAATTGCAAATAAATAAAAATTGATGTCAGCCCACCTACAGGATATGCTCCCTGTGAGGATCTGGTCTGGATACACTGCAATTGGTGTTCAAAAACATGTGCAAGCCAAGGGCACAGAGTTTGTCAGGAAATGAAAGGCTGAGATGAGTAGATTCAGAATAAAGAAAAATAATCAGAAACAGCATATCAGGTTTCAGGTAAGCAAAGAAAAGAAAGTCTTCTTGAATGAAAAGCAATTTACAAGTGAGCAGAAGGAAAAAAATAGATGATCTGAGGAACATCGAGTCTTTGGAACAAGAGGGGAAAAGTTCAATAAAAATTAAATTCTTTTGATATAGATTGCAGAAAATATGAAAGGATTTGGGGTGGCAGTGAGAAATGGGCATACAGGAACAAGGCGTAGAGGAGAGAGAAGAGCTGAGGTAGAAGGAGGATGGTGTTGTAGTCCAGATGCTGCGGGTGGGACTGTGATGAATAGCATCTGTTTAATTTTCTGGTTTGCAGTTAGTGTTTTTCATGTTCCTTTTAAAAATCAGTGGCTGGTAGCAGGTAAGAAGACTGCTTGTCTGCCTTGCCTTGACCACTTTGCCACTGGGCTTTGGCAATAGAGGAACATTTCACAGATGGGGCAGTTGCTTCTTTTCTGACAGCAACTGAACTTGCTCAGAGGGGAAAAGGCAAAGGAGAGCAGAGCTGGGCACCTGGGAAGGGACAGACTTGGCAGGCAGGGAACTGCTAAGGTGGAGAAACAGGTGGAGGGGAGCAGAAAACACACATGTAGCCCAGAGCTAAAGAAAAGGGAATTTTCTGAGGTACCTGGTGGGATGGTGGAAGTTGATCCAAAGCAGCAGGCTATTTAAATGTTCCAGACTAAAAACAGGGCTGGAAAGAAAATCCTGCCCAGTCCAGTACAGGAGATGAAGGTTTGTAGTCTTTTATGAGTTTCTCTCTTGAAAAAAATACTTACTGTTCTGTTCTAACAAAAAATAGTGTTAGAAGTTCAATGTACTCTGATACATTTTGCAGTAGCCACTTTAAGAAATAGAGGTAGACAGTGGCTTCACTTCAGGGTGAGGACATTTTCAGCTCAGTTTCTAGTCCCAGCACAGACTTTTTAGGAGATCTTGTGTAATATCCTTTTTGTTTCTGTTTCAGTCCAAAGTTTCTGATATATAGACAATATATAGTCAGTGTATGGCAATGAACCCTTGCTTAATTCTGGAAATTGCATCTATCCAGATAAGTAATAAGAAGCTACCTTTGTGTGTCCTTTAAGAATTTGTCCAGTTTCTCTCATTTGATACTGCTGCAAAACCTTTTCCATTAAGAAAAATATCCTAGGTTTTAGGTGTGGTATAATATAGTATTAGTGCTAGCGTAGGTATATGCAAAATAGAAATATATGGGAAAATGAAGCGCCTCAGAGAACAGGTTAAATTTTAAGAAGGGGAAGGGAGCACTGGAGATGGAGTGGCTGTAGCTTTGTTGCTTCTACCAGTTGGAAATGATGATTCCTGCAGGCACACAACACTGTCTGCAGTGAAAGCAAGGGGAAAACAGGATCTCTCATGAGCTTACCCAGACCTTGTGTCCTTCCATTCTGAAAATCCAAAGGAAGACCCGCTGCCTTTTCAAGCTCCTGCAGAAGACCACTGAGCTTGGCCCTAAGCTGTAAATTATCTGAAGATTCCACTCTCTTTAGCAGAAAGAGATAAAAAAGGGTTAATTCCTTATCCTAATGAGAGCTACTGGCAGCATGATATCCTGGCTTATGGACCTGCAGCAAGGGAAGACACCTTGTCAGTGAGAACGCCTCTCTGGTCAAATGCAAAGGGTACATGAATCATGATGTGGTTGCATTATTATAGACTGAACTATGAAACCTGTATTTGTGGGACTACAACAAAGTAATGCACATTCTCAAAAACCAAGATATATGCTCATGAGCTCATGATCACAACAGTGATGCCTAGCGTTAAGCTGATAACTTGTACTGAGGCGAGCAAAACCACAGGGTGCTGAAATATTTTGGTGTGATTTAGCCAACCATACAGGTGAAACAACTAGAGGTTTTCTGTATTGAAACACAGTGCAGGCACTTCTATAACCTATATCCTTGTAGTAGAGTTCAGCCTGTTCAGTAACAAAACCTTTTAAGGAAGGAAAGTTGATATTTATTTCATGAGATCATAATGCAATACCATTGCTTCAATGCCTCTGGCTCTGTTTTGGTGTGGATGATAAGTAGGCTGAAGAAATGGAGCATATTAGTATGTTAAGAAAAGTGACATATTAATTATGTGTACATTGCATTAGCAGACCCTATCTCCATATCACCAGGCAGTGTGTCACGTCTGCTTTGTGATTTTTTTAAGTTGAGAGTAAAATTTTTAAAAGGTGCACCTGTATTGCACCAATAAAACAGGCAATTTTGTGCCTAACAGGACATACAAATGCACTCTCATGCTCTTGAGGATTTTCTGAGCACAAACATTATTATGGACCTAACTGAGATTGAAGTGACAAATGGTACAGCCTGAAGCCATGTTATCTATTTGTAATAATAATCTTTCCCTCTTGAAAGCTGTATCCAACACATGATATGATTTCAAGGTAAAATTAAAGAAATATGTTTCCTGAAATGGAGTTCGGGTCGATCCAGTCAGAGTTCACTGGGTGAAGGATAGTTTCAATCCTTTATTGCAGTCTGAATTTGCAGGGAAACACGATACTTTGAACCCAAGACCTGTGCAACTGGAGAATGGACTAAAGAAGCCATAATAAATTGTGTTACTCTATTAAGAGCTAAGAATCTTTCAATTAGCTGCAGCTAGTGCCTTACTTTTTAATTATGTAAGATACAATCTTTAAACATAGAGAAAAGCTTTGTTAATTATTTGTCCTTCTGCCACAAAAATGTGTATTATTGTTGAATTCCAAGGCATTCTTTTTCATGACCCATTTCAGGCCAGAAGTTCACAAGTGCTTTAAGCTGGCATTTGCCATCATTGACCCTAAGAAAATTGCCCTGCTGACTTCTCCCACTTCTGCTGACTTCTTCCAGTTCTCCTGCCTGCTGTTGCATTTCTGCCACAAAGCTACGTGCAGCTCAGTGGCAGACCGGGACAGGGAGCTGGTCCAAGCTCAGTCTGAAGTGGGAGAGGGGACAAAATGCTCACTACCTTGTTGCATGAGAAATTTAAGCACAAGGACGAAGGCAGTGAACTAACAAGATCAGGCAGAAGCTGCTGGGGAAGGGTGTTCAGCAAGGTTGATGCTTGGAGCGCCAGTGCCAGCTCCTGGAATTATGGCGTGCGATTATCCTGCTCTCACCAGTGACACTCAGCACCCTTCTCCTTCCCTTCACCGAGAAATCTTCAAATGCTGAGAGGAGCAGGCTAGACATAGCCCTAACCATGTAAATGTGCACCTCAAGCATTTCTTAAATCTGTTATAGATACTTCTAAAACTACAGGAAAACTGTAATTTACATCCTACGGAATTTTCATTTGAACACTGAAAAAAAGTCTATTTGCTTTAGAGCTATCAAAACAAAATGTCAGTTATTTGGTATTAGATTCATGTTAACTCTGTCCTAGGACTTTCTTTTTTGCTCTTCTGCAAGAGTAAGTGTGAAATTATAATACAACTTTGGTCCAATCTAAGAGAAGTGTGCAGTGTAAGCATGGGGTATGTTGTTTCCAAATGGAAAGTAATTAAACATCCTGAACTATGTTTTGTTCAGAAAGGACCTCGTGAATTCTCTCTGGGCACTATTACACATTTTGTCTCCCATTCCAGCACACCAAAGCAACAGCTCTGCTCGGGAATTGTACATCTAAGGAGGCAAAGCAGAATTTCTAATAACTATTTTAATAAGTGTTCTATTTTACATTATTTTCTTTTTTAATGAATATGAATTCAGAAAAGAGCATCTCATTCTTCTGCTGAGATAAAATAGAAGTGGGAGTAAATACTCATCAAAAGCTGGTAGGTTATGACATGCCTGGTTTGGAGTGGGTATTACCTAAGGAGAAAAGCTTTTATTTCTCTAGGAGGGAAAGGGAAAAATATTCAGTGAAATAAAATACCTGCATGATGATTTCATTATGTCAGGTCAGTGACCCAGTTTGATGGGCTAGGACAGTTAGTACCAGCAAATCTTCCGGGTAAGCATGCAAAGGAGGAGTTTACCCACCCTTCCAGGCTTATTAAAAAAGACTGCAGGCATCATGGATCCTTTTAAGGACAGTTAAAGATGGCAGTTGTCTTTGCTAGTCACATATAGCTAGGTAACTTGTTGCATGGAAACACAATCCCAGTGGTTTATACACTATAAAGAGTCAATTAAAAAGCTGTCTTTGTTCCAAATTTTAAGTATTGTCTTATTTTCAGCTTTTGCCTCCTATAAGGCAACTGTTCTATATTTTGTAAATTAACCATAATAGACATTACACTGATTAAATCCTTTCATAAAAGTAACCCTTAGTAAAAAATAACTCGTGGTAGGAATGAGTACTTGAAAAAGCACAACTAACTTAGAAGTGGTGTAAAGGACTGCGCATCCTTTTGTCCATCCTTTCTTGATTGACTGAGTAATAGAAAGGTGTGGGATAAAGTACAGATCACTTTAAAGTGCCCAAGAGGTAAAAGTGAGGAAAATAAAATAGCGGTGGAAAGCTATTAAGGGATCTGGCTGCAGGCAGCACACTTGTGTTTGCATAAGGGCTGTCCTTCAGACAGACTCGTCAGCATGCTTGGCCCTTTATAGAACATCAGAGACTCCGAGGCTCAATTTAAAATAAAACCTGATCAAACACTGTATGTAATCTATGCCTACCCTGAAGTGAAGGGAAATACTCCTGAGGAATGAGCTATGTGCTGCTTCTGAATTACAAACACCTCAACCCAGATTACAAAGAGGCAAGGTGCTCAGTCTCACAGCCCCATTTTAGGAACTTGGCTCCCTATCTGAAGAGATGCCTCAAGAAAGGATCACAAAATAAACCTGCTGAAGGGGAAGCTGCTTATCTAGCCCAGAGGAGACAGAACAGGCTTTTCCTTTTTTTTTCCCGTGTTCTCCTTCCTTTCCGTCTCCTCCCATCTGGAGGAATCTGTCTGAGATACTCACTGCCCAAGGGTAAATCTTTCTTCCCTGAAAGTAGCAGGCTTCATCTAGTCCTTTCATGCAGCTGCATGGTATTTACATCACCTAAGATGCAGGCTGTTTCATTCCCTTCGTCTCCGCATATTTTGAAACTGCAGTTTCAGAACTATCTCCCTGGAGGAGACTAAACTGTTGGCCAGGAGGACAG
This sequence comes from Dicrurus megarhynchus, assembly GCA_013399195.1. Classification (NCBI taxonomy): domain Eukaryota; kingdom Metazoa; phylum Chordata; class Aves; order Passeriformes; family Dicruridae; genus Dicrurus; species Dicrurus megarhynchus. Next base: position 295,410 of record VXAD01001120.1, read on the forward strand.
GCTGTAAGGACTTAAAGAGCACAGTAGCCTGTCTCAAAACACTATCAGGGCCACAGAAGGATCTTGCCATTAGATAAGCCACCACAGCAGGTAGTTGAAATAAGCACAAGAGGGGAGGAATTTGCAATAGGAAGGTGCTAATTCATGGCCTGGCGAGGCGAGATCTGGTTTGCACATCCTGGGTAATGTATCCAGACAAAAATTCCCACTGTGGCAAACTATGAGAAAGGAAGCAACTGCTCATACATATATCACCCAAGTTATGGGAACAGCATCTGCAACCACCCTGTGGATACCCAGAACTTGGGCTGTACAAAGGTGGTACTGACAGAAAAACTACTCCAGAGCCCCCACCGCTGAGAAGCCCGGGGTGAAGAAGGAACAACAGGATGCCACTGTATCCATGGGTGGTGCCTATCTTCTGCTTGATCTCTCTCTCTCTCCCCTGCTCCACCCCACCCTTTTCTGTTTCTGTCTATCTCTGTACCTCACTATTAAATAAAGTCCACATTACTGACTTTGGCACATGGTCTCATTTGCACCTTGCTTCGGGCAGAGGCACCTCTCACTAACTGAATCATAGCACCAGCCCTTGTAGAAGACAGGTCACGGTGCAGTCCTGGCTGCAAAACCAACCAAGGCACAAAGAAAGCTCCCAGCAATGAAACTGGATTGCTACCTACACCACAAGGGAGCATGTTGGGAAGGGGATCTCTGGCATTTCAGATCCTGGTGTAAGCATTTTACAACCTAGATAGCATGTTACTCAGATGCTGCACAATATATCAACAGTCCTCAGAAAAGGACTGCAACTCAGGATTTTCCTTTCCCCTCTTACAAGTGAGGATCCCAATTTCTGATCCAGGAGCTAGGCTGAGAGCATGTCTAAAACACCAAACATCCATGCTGAGACAGATGGCACAGCATCCACTTTGTGAAACGTGAAAGCACTCAGGTGTAACACAGATGCCAAAATGCTCGATACTGTCAAATATAAGGCATCTGTGAGCTTGCACAGAGGCGAAGTTCCATGTTTCTACAGTACATAGGGTTATGCAGCAGCTGAGCAAAATGCTTTGGGATTTAGTCATCAAACTGTACTTAACGTCTTTCAGAGCAATATAGGATTTGATCTTCAAACCCGTGAGTGGGATTATTGTTTGATACTTTGTCGCCGGCCCATCTGGAGCCTGCCATTATAGCTTCCTCTGGGACCAACCATTTTTAACATGTGGAATCTGCTACCAGAAAAGAATTAAGCTCATTTAATTTGCAGGATTAGAAATCAGTCTACAGGACTGTGTATTGTGAGGAATAAGTAGGTGTGGTACAGCTTCCAAAGTAGCAGATAAGTCTGCAAACTAATTGCAATACAGGGAAATGAATTAGTAGCTATTATCTTATTATCTGGCTTATTATGCACTCCAGACCTAAGTCCCAAATGCATTTGTATATTCTCTCACACAGTACTGCCACATTTTATGTCCCAGACATGGATTCCCTTTTCTGCATGCAGGAGGAAATGGTTACCTTGGTCTGGAACGGTTGCAGAAGCACTGAGACAGTGGAGAGAGGTCAGCAAAAAAGAAATGCTGACATGAAACCTATATCTGAAATATTTTGTGCAAAGAGGGTCTAAAAACATTTCTTAGGGTGAGGTACTCATATCAGTCTTGATATACAGACCTTGTGCATGTTCGTATTTAATGATAAATTCAGGTGGGAGAGGACCTCAGGATGTCTCTAGACCAACCTCCTCCTCAGAGCAGTGTGAGCTCTTAGATAAGACCAGGTTACTCAGGGCTTTACATAGCTGAGTCTTGAAAAACTAAAAGGATAAAGACTGCACATAATCTATGGGCAACCCAGCCCACACCTTCATTATCCTCACAGAGAAAAAGCCTTTCTCTTTCTCTTTCCCCTTCCC
>VXAD01001120.1:297413-473078 GCA_013399195.1 Dicrurus megarhynchus
TTCCCTTCCCTTCCCTCCTTGTTTCAGCTCATGCCTGTTGCCTCTCATCCTCCTTCCATATCTCGCTGTGCAGGGCGTGGCTCCACCCCCTCAATGATTTCCTGCAGGCACCTGGAGTGGCCCTTTAGCCCACCAGAAGCTATCTCCAGTCATCCCCAGCTCCCTCTGCCTCTCCTCACAGAGCAAGTGCTCCAGTTCCCCACCATCGTGGTGCCCCTCAGCTGAACTCAGTCGTGGTTATGAGTCTCAGGCTGGGGCTGGGAACCAAAAACCTTTTCCTCTCTTTTCTACAATATTTCCACCAGATGATGCAAATACTCTGGAAATGGAAAACTCCTCTTCAGTGCCTTCTTCCCTTTGTGGAGTCAGCTTCCAAGCCACTTCTCTGGGCTCCTTAAAGACTTCTCAATACCCTGGTGCACTAGGTTGGGAAGCCGTGTGCTCTGCAGATGCACCTGGCCTGTACAGCTGGGGGTGGAAGGTTGATTGAGCCACTGTGCCAAATTTTCATCTCCAAGTTATTTGAGNAGCAGTGTGAGCTCTTAGATAAGACCAGGTTACTCAGGGCTTTACATAGCTGAGTCTTGAAAAACTAAAAGGATAAAGACTGCACATAATCTATGGGCAACCCAGCCCACACCTTCATTATCCTCACAGAGAAAAAGCCTTTCTCTTTCTCTTTCCCCTTCCCNCAGAGCAAGTGCTCCAGTTCCCCACCATCGTGGTGCCCCTCAGCTGAACTCAGTCGTGGTTATGAGTCTCAGGCTGGGGCTGGGAACCAAAAACCTTTTCCTCTCTTTTCTACAATATTTCCACCAGATGATGCAAATACTCTGGAAATGGAAAACTCCTCTTCAGTGCCTTCTTCCCTTTGTGGAGTCAGCTTCCAAGCCACTTCTCTGGGCTCCTTAAAGACTTCTCAATACCCTGGTGCACTAGGTTGGGAAGCCGTGTGCTCTGCAGATGCACCTGGCCTGTACAGCTGGGGGTGGAAGGTTGATTGAGCCACTGTGCCAAATTTTCATCTCCAAGTTATTTGAGAATGGGGGAACAAAGGTGAATTTTTTCCTTTCTCACTTCTGTGTTTTAGCTTAGCAGCTGCTTCATTCAGATGAATTTTATCATTTCTCATCCAGTGTGATTTTGAAAGTCAGTTTCTCTAGCTGTTTTGCATGGCTCTAAGCCTTAAGTTTCCTTGTTAAGATGAACTTCATTTTCCAGCTATTGATCTTATCTTCTAAATTTTTTGTTCCCTTTTTGAAGCTGCAGCCAAATAGAAATGTTTCTGCCACTGACTGTGATTTTCTCACATGAAAATTAAGCTTAGTGTATATGGGATTGTAAAGGTAATGAAATCACATCATCATCTGAGAAAAATCAAAGCCTTTACCAAGCAGCTTTTATGAAATTTTTCTCTGTTTTCCTGTACAATGGAGGGCCATAGTCTCTCTTGGCCTAAGTGGGGCACTACTCAGGTGACAAAGATATTCCAATTCCATATAACATTCTTAATGATTCTGTTTACTCTCATCGATTCACTTTCAGCAGATTAATGATTGTTTTCTTCCTATAGAAGATGATTCAGTAATAATACTTTTGGGTAAGAAAGAAAAACTTAGCGGACAGAACTGCTAATGTTTAAGTGAAATATTGTACAGGACAGAATTGTAAATTAATGCCACATACACATACCTGAAATGCCTAAAATTCAGCTGAATTGTTTGTACATTTATTCTTCCGTGAATGTGGGGAAATTAGTTAGAGTAAGGTGGTGATCTTTAGTCAACTATCAGATTAAGAGGTAGGAAATGTTGACTTCATGGACCCACAAGACTATGTAATTAAATTTTCTCCTATTTTTAATCAGTGTAACCCTAATTATAAATTCATAAACCAGCCTACTGACCAAACTACTCAAAGCAAATTGTTTCTGTGCACAGCACCTCAGTTGCAGGAAGGGTATTTGTCATAGAAATGGAGGGACGAGCAAGATTTAGAGAAAAATTTCCAGAAAATATTTTTTCAGAGTTCTATTTGTCTGTTGTTAGGAGAGTTTGTACTTATTGTAGGAAGGCCATAGTCAGACAGACTTTTTAGGCATCTAGTCTAAGCTCTGAAGCCTGATCCTGTACCTCCTGGAGGCGGATGTTTCGGTGTCCCCATAGTCACCAAGTAGCCCCTGAGATCTCAGTATCTTTCTCTGAGAGCAGCAGAAGCCGAGCGGTGGCAAACAGCTCAGGCACAATGATGGGATGCTCCTGAAGCCTGCCAGCATCAGAGCATGGACACTGTGGTGTCTGAAGAGTATTGGGCTGCAGGACACATTCAGCACTTGTAAAGCCTGGTCCATGGCTGAGGATGGATGCAGTGGCACCTCGTGTTCCCGGAGCTTGGGAAGGAGGAGCAGTGGCTGCCAGCCCAGACAGGCGTCAGAGGGGTGACACTGCTGCTCCGGCTGGGTGTCCCCACCTGGGCCAGCCGTGGGGCGTGGGAGGGCCAGGCACTGCCCTGCAGCTGCAGAGGAAGAACATGTAACTGGGGCTGAGCCACCCAGGGACCAGGAGACATAGTGGGGTGTAAATCAGGCTCTGGTCCCCAAAGTCAGATGGGTACAAGAGCCATACGGATGGCCCCAGATATAAAATTTCCCTGTGTACTCTCAAACTAGCGGGATGTCTTGTCAGAAGGGCTGGCTGCCCTCTACCGCCCTCTGGATTTCAGTTTTCAGCTATCAGTTTTACATGGCAGTCACTCGGATACCCCAGGGATGGGAAATAGTATAAAGCAAACAAACAATTATACTTCTTCCACTCCTAAGCGTGGCATGCACTGTGAATGTTAATACAGCTCTTAATCCCCCATTTAATAATGAAAATGCCTGTCTCAAAACCTGTCTGACTTTTCTGTGTAAGCAATGATATTACGATGCTCTGGCCATCCTTTGATCTTAGATACAATGAGACTTTGAAAAGCAGCAGACTGTCCATTCCTGCCTCAGAAGTATCCTCTCTGATCACAATGTTTCTGTCAGAACAACCCTACCTTTATGCTGCACTTGCAAACAAAGGTCCTGCTTTCTTTCCTCGCCTCGTCACATCTTTTGTGACCTATTTCCCAACAAAACTTTGTTCTTTTCAGAATGGCAGCTAAGAAAAATTTGAATTTTTCCTTCATTTCTGTTTTTTTTTGTTTTCTTTTTGATGCCATTGGTGACATGCTGAACTCAGGACTCTGCTCTCAGCACTCCCTTCCTCCCTCTGGCTCAGTTTGTGCCACCCCTCCCCACCTTCCTGTGCTCCTTCCTCTTTATGCTATTTGGTTTATGAACTCAATGAATATAACTGTTCTGTTTAGGAAAAAAAGATCACTTTTTCTTTTGATCCACTTCCAGTGCTCATTGTACTACCTCTTATTCCATTTCTTCTACGAAAGTCATTGTTAAGCCCCTTTTTTCGAAAGTATATGCCTTTTTTTTGATTCAAAAATCACTACTTCAGTGCCTTTTGAGAACTCTTTTATCAGTGCTGGTATCTTTTGTCAACTCCCACCACATTTTCAATCTCCATTTCCCTCAGTATGATCCCTGAAGAGTTATGGTGTATTTTTCTAACCTCTCTTCTCCTCAGTGCTCATTTCACACAGGTTCCCATGTTACAAACAGCACAGTTACTGTTATCCTTCATGGTTTTGGACAAACTACACATTTTACCTTCTGAACATTAGTACACTGAAATTTGTTTCATGTCTGCCATTCCAATTCATAAAAGTCATAATATTTTGCTCTGCAGAAACAAGTGATCCTGCAAGTAGTTACATTCACCCTCCACTAATCTTTGAACACAGTTTAGAGTTTTCCCTGTCTAACAATACCCATGTTGTGATTTTCCTCATATTTGTGAGGTATTTACTCTCTAGACTGAAGAATCAGCATCCTTCTGACCCATAACTTATTTTTGTACCATTGTGCCAAGCCACTTAGAGCTCAGCTTTTGAGTGTACTAGGCCTGACACTGCATTGGAGCACCTAAACATTGGCTTAGTGTTCGGCACATGTGCAATCTGCCCCAGCTGTAAGCACCAGCTCACATATTTAAATTTAAGTATGAAATTAAGGCCTCAGATGGATCAGGGTTCATGGTTTCAGTCACAGAACTGAGCCTTATGTTTTCTTCTGACATTCTGGAGTGCTGCTCAGTGCAGAACCACATTCATGCAGCACTGAGTTCTCCAGAATCAGACCTAAACCACAACATTTCTTGTAATACTAGTGAGGGGGATCTCTGTGCCTTCTGTGTCCTCCAGTGCTGACATTTAATTTCAGTAAAACCAAATGTAATGCTGGCAGACACACCCACCTGCCGGTCAGCACATTAACAAGTAGCTGTCTATGGATGAATCAAGTCATTTTACCAGTTCCCTGTTGAATAATTCCCCCATGCTCTTCAACAGCCACCCCAGACACTCCCCAAATCAAACTAGATTTCCTACACTACTGTTGCAATAACTTTAACATGCATCCTAGGTTGCTTTTCAGTACAATCGTCTGTTCCTTGTAGCACAGGAGGAAATACTGCCTGAAATATAAATTTGGAAACGAAGAGAGTCCAAGTAATTATAAAACCTTGTCGCTCGCGAGCAGGGACCGGACGAACGACACGGACGACTTCTTGTGATATAAAGTCGACACTTTATTCACTTACAGGTTCACTTATATACCTTAGCACGCTGGACTGGCATAAGGTCATTGGTTCACTGACCAGCCACCCCTCAGAGGGATTGGCTGAATCCCAATAACACTTACTTCAGTTATTTTCTCTTTCTGTATCAATAACAATTCTATAGTTTACAAAATCTCCCAGCTGTTCTCCCACAGTCCGTGAGAAAGCAATCCTTTCTCACAGACACTGGCAGAAAGCTGAGATATCTCCCTGCTGCATGCTTTCAGCATCCACAAAACCTGATATTGGAATATATTATAGTTATGAAAAGCATACCAGAGAAATTGGAATAAATTGAAAACTTGTAGGAGGATATTAAAAGGAGAGTACAGTGAAGGGATCAAATTTACTCATGTGACTATCTGAGCAAACCCAAAAGTGGTAGTGCTGCACATGCTAAATGGTTAAGAGAATTTTAGCATGAAGTAATTGTGTCTCTCTTACAAAGCTCTTTCATTTTCTGCTTACAAAAGTGGATGATTAGTGTCCCTTGAATATCAACTTTTTCCCATGCAAACTTGACAAAGAGTGATTGAGTTTCAGTAAGAAAACTGTAACCCAGGCTTTCTTGCACATTTATCTTATGTAGTTGCTTTTCTGATCTAAATAATTTCTGCAAATTTCATGAGGAATCCATATTTTTACTCTGAGTCAAGATATTAATTTACTTTCTAAAGTATGTTCCCCTACTGAAAATGCAAAATATAAAAGCAAACCATACAAATTTTAAAGCCACTTATTCTCTCTCTGTTTTAAAAAATCCACTGTCTTGCAGAGAATAAGTGCCAAATACTGAACCTAATCTTCAGAAATATGTGTTCAGTTTTACAGCACCTCCAAAACAACTGGAAATTGAATAAGACATTTAGATTAAAAAAATATTCTGGAAACTAATTGCTTAAGAGCAAGTTTTGGCTGGCATTATTTTTAATCCCTTATACATTTCTAAAAGGAATGGAAGGTGAGACATGTTTTGCAGATTTAAATAATTAAGACACAGATTGGCTAAGGGGACTACCAGTGGTGCCTGAAAGTCCCAAGTGATATGACCACTACAGCCATGCAGTTTCCCTGTGTTACCCTGGAGTACCTGGAGTTACTCAGGTTTCCACCAGTGAAATATCCCAACATCTGGAGATTTTGTACATCAGGAAGTTAGAAGCTTGACTTGAGCATCTGACTCCAGAAAAATAAGGAGCAACTTCAGTATTGCAGCTCCAGGGTCAGGTCCCAAGCAGCAGCAAGAGTGACTGTGAGCTGCTTTAAAAGTTTCTTAAAATTCGACTGAGACCTTGGGCACAGAGCTCACAACTGAGTTAGGAGAGAAAAGGACGTGAAAAGTCTCTTTTGTGGACTTTTTGGACATGCTCCAAACACATGTGGTGTGAGCAGGCTCACAAGTTTAAAGCCAAACAGATGCTGAGACATCCACAGGCATGGGGACTGCAGCAATCCTTTGGAAAGAGCTGTGGATGTTCAGTGAAACAGCCGTAGTGGCCCAGCACCTGCCCGGCTGCAGAGATGGCAAGGCAAGCTGAAGAAGCTTGTTAAGAAATGCTTCCAGCAAAACTAAACAGAAAATATCATTGTAAGAGGAAAAAGGGAACACTTCAAATGCAGCCTAAAATGATTATTCTTCAAATAAGTGCTGCCTTCCATCTCAGTAAAAATACCTGTTAGCATGAAGCCAGCTATGGAGGAGAGCAGTGCATGCTTTAACTTGCAAAGCAAGGGGAGAGAACCTTTGGGGTCACACACCAGAGCAGCACAGCACAGCGTGTGAGAAATCTGCTGCCCTGTCCACTTCCCCTGTGACAATCCCCACAAAGCCTTCCTCTGTGCCTTGGGACAGCTCAGCCTCACAGGGGGCAGCTGTGGAGAGAAGGGCACTCAGTCTCCCCCAAGCATTCCCTTGCCCTCATCCCCAGGTTTTCCTGGGCTGGCAACACCCACAGCACAGCAAGGCACAGTGCCTTGTACCTCCCTGGCACATCTCCCATGCCCCAGGTACCTTCCTTAGCACCCAACTTCAGTAACAAAAATGAGAACTCAGTTGTCCACAGTAGACCCATTTAGGGAATATTTTGCCAAGTTTCTTTGAAAACAAAACAATTATGTAAATGCAGACCAGCCAGCCCATACAACAAATTCCTTCTTCCCTTACAGCCACTTTCATTCCTCAGTTCAAGGAGCAGCAGGACTTAAAAACGGATGGGGTCCTCTGGAGGGAGCCAGGCTTTGGAGTTTGCAGTGTCTTTCAACACTGTGTTAGCTCCAGCTCCTCCTTGCTGTCCCCTCTGGAAACTCCAGAGAGGAGGATGCAGTGGGCCTTTCCCTGTGTGCAGGCGATGCTGCTGCAGGGCTGGGACAGCCCAGACCTGGCTCTGTCAGCCCATCTGCTCATGTCCAGAGGAAGGGTTCTCAGGCTTGGCAGCCTTCTCCAGTGGCTGTATGGTGCTTCTTCCCTGCCATCACAAAGCAGCTCTGTCTTCCACTGAGTACTGCCCACCACAGGAGGAGTTTTAGCACTACTCAGCATGCTAATAGGTTGGGATTGTACTGATGTTATACTTCCTCTCCTTAGATGGTTTCCTTTTGTTAAACTGCCAGGAACAAAGGTTGAACTTTGTTAGGTTTTGCCAAATCCAGTAGCCTGGGAGAGGCAGGGGAGAGGTTGCCACTGCTCCCTGTTGCCAGGACCATCCCAAAGGGACCTGAAGGTCTGTGCTGCCTACTGGGAATCCATGGGACTCCAGGGGTCATTTACACCAGATTTCCAGTCCCTCAAGTAGCCAACTCTCAGAATCTCTGGACTCTCCAGTTCCCATCCCAGAGTGGGGGTTGTTTGCCTGACTGGGCTACTGGAGCTTACCTGCTTGCCTTCCCTTGTTCCCCCATGTTCTTCATGTGTGCGAGGGGATGGTCTTTTAATCCCATCATTAAAAAATTTATGTTAGTATCTCCACTTTATGCTGAAATGAGAAGTTTGACTATGGAAACTATAATTTGGTGGGTATTTAAATTTTACTGGTATTCATGTGATCAGTAAAAATATGTACCCTTTAAGAATATCTTCATATTTCCACACCATAATCATAACTTGCTTCAGAAGGGCTGAGATTTATCACAAAGGACTAAGGAAAAGATCATGCTGTTTCTACAGCTGCTGCCTTATGTCTCTGTTTTCCTCTAATGCCTGGCCATGTACCCCCCAAACCAGAAAAAGCTTCTCTTGTTAAGCAACTGAAAATCTTGGGAGTGAGATAAAGACACTGTGCACATAGTTTTATATTTGAGACATTTCAAGATGATTCTTATATTTCCATTTAGTAGGTCACATACAAAGAAAAGAATATAAATTATTAATGGAAGAATGGATCTCTTTTTTTCTTTTTTATCACTCCCACTGGGCTCTGATCAGTGGAGTTACACGAGAGATGAACTGTACCACAAGCACGTTTTTTTTACAGTCTACTTTGTACTAATCAAAATGCATAAGCAACTTGTTAATCAAATTATTTCAGAAGTTGCATCCTAGTGTTTAGTGATTGTTCTAGCTCATCACTGCCAGGGCAGAATCAACTTTCAGGTTATTTTCTTTTTTGCCATTCTGAAAGTGTATGCACTTCTGCAACATAGAGGAAAAGAATAATGTTCATGTATTCACAGTAGAGATTTTGTGTCATCAAATGGTACCTTTTCATGCTGGCATATGTTATTGCTCTTAAAAAATCAGACCTTCAATTTGTGCCAGTAAGAGTATTACCATGATTATTGGGGAAACGTTTTTTGGAGATAAAAACCCACTCTCAAAGGCCAAATTCTAGCTCTCAGCTTACTGAACTCAGTGGGACTTAGGTCCAGTAACAAAGTTTCTGGAAAATTCAGGTGAAAAAAGGATCTGTCTTTTTGATATCACACATCTCCTTTTCTTTTCCATCTCTATAGTCAAAAATACTGAGTTTGTTTCCAATTATATTTTATTAAGCTTGTGTAATAAATTGGGCTTTTTAATTACGTAAATAGAAATATGAAAAGCAATTTGAAACACAGAATGATTCTTTCTGCCGTCAGAGGTGGAAGATAATTACCACCAGAGTAAAGTATTATTTGTAAAAGACATCAGAAGAGGAACAGCTTTTCACAGTCACAAGTGGCAATTATACACTAACATCTCCAGGAATCTCCATGGCCACTGAATGCTATCAATGCTTCTGTGAAAAGGCTCCTCATTAATGTATTTCATCATCTTTTGTGAGCACTAAAATAGGTTATAACCTATTTACAAAATAAAACACTAGAAAAACACTGGCAAATCTACATATGCCACAGCTGACATCCAGAGGTTTGTGAAAGTCTAATGAATGAAAAGCTCACTACTGCTGTTGCCAGGTGAGCAGTAAAGGAAGCATGTCCATAGACAACTTTTATTTGACAATTATGTGGTCTCTTCTATGGAATTTTTTTCTGTGCAGAAGCAGGTAGCAATGCCTAAAATACTAGGTCATGTTTACACTACTGCCTTAGGTGGAAGAAGATGATACTGGCAAAAGGAAGTGTCGGTAAAAACCACTCTGGAGTAAACACAAATTTTAGATGCTACTCAGTGGGAAGAAGTGTGGTTCAGAATGTGCGGGAAAATATTATATTACAGGAGTTAGTGCAGGCTAAGTAATGAAAAACATGCAGAAGCACATTCTGCAGTTATGAATCATTTTTCTATCACAACTATCATTTTTATTAGCTACAATACTAATTGAGTTTCTTTGCAGCTACTTCAGTTCCTCTCACTATTAGCAGAAGAGATATTAAATTGCGAATGAGAGCCTGTGGTGATCTCATGGAGGTAGGTTCATAATGAAGGAATAAAAGTGCCCATTTCTGCAGCTATGCTTCATGAAGCTGCAGAGAGAATTTACTGGGATCTCACTCAATTTTCAGCTTCTGAAGCTGACAGGTAAATGTTTACATGCCACAGGAAAATTAGGAAGAGTGGGGAGAAGTATGATAGATAGGAACCAGTTATGGTTCTCATCCTACCCTGAGCTTATTAGAGCCTTCTTAGGAGCAAGCTAGTGGAACCCAGGCAGGAACAGTGCCTGAGCCCACTAAGCTGCCTTTTGTCACTTAAAGCCATGCTGGCTGGCTGCAGCCTCTGCTCACAGGGCTTACAAGCAGAGTTCCCTGCAAACCTGACATCACCCCACAAAGATGTCAGATCCTGAGCTTGGTCAGAAGAACAGGGCAGCATCAGTTTTTCTTTTCCACATACCACAAGGGGATAGCTGCACATGAATTCTGAGCAAAACTGTGTCCTAATTATGTTTTCTCCACATGAAAACCAGCCTGGAAAATATCCCCTGTGCCACGTCACAATTACCAGTTTTAGTTGGCAAGTTGATCAATTTTCAAAGAAAAAGTCAGCTGCATCAAAGTTCTGCAATAATGATCCGGTCTCTTTTTTTACTGTAAAATATTTTGTACGCATTTGTATATATTTGGTTGCTACATTTCTGAAGTTAAAAAGTTAACAGGAAATGCTGTTAGTAATTGACTTTGGGGCTAGAAAGTGGGAGTAGATATGAAATATAAACACCAGAATGTCCCCTGCTATCTGGAAGGATTTTGCATGCAGTGAGCTGTAAGGTTTGGCATGTCTGATATCCAAGATCAAAGTTACCTGCCTGCAGGTCTGTCCATTGTGGACACACCCAGGTTAATCACAGGGTTGGTTTATGCAGGTGAGGAGGAAAAGGGATTATGAGCTCCAGTAGCACAAAGTGGTGAAGGAACCAAAGGTGACTAAAGCTGTAAAATGTCATTTGTGCCACCAGGTGGACTGAACCAAATGGCTGCCAGGGAGATGCTGGGCATGAACAATTCTGTAAGCAGCAGAGAAGCAAGAGACTGACAATGACTTAGTTCAGAACAGGAGGGTCTCTATAAGTGAAGCAAACAGCCAGAATCAATGAATCAAACTTATTCAGAAAGGGAGGAGAAATTCCATGTGTTTGCTTGTTCATCTTTGGGGTTTTAGCAGAATTTTATTTCCTGCAGAGCTGTATGTTCTGTGTTCTGTTGTAGGATATGTTCTTAGACCTCAAAGTCACAACAGGCCTTACCTCTTTCAGTCTTTGAAACTTTACGTAACACACATTTGCATGGAGCAATAACTGCTTTTGACTAAAACTATGTCTTCTAGATGGGTGTAAGGAGCTGAAGCGTTCAGCACTCTCTCATGGTTTGCTGTAACAGATAATCCTCATGTGAAGGACCTGAGCTCTGTTTCTTCTCTGAAACAGGGAAAGAGCTTTATTCACGGCAGTGGTTGCTCAGAATCTTCCAGTTCTGTTTGAGAGCTCTGTCACAACAACCCCATGCAATCCTACAGGCTGGGGGCAGAGTGGCTGGAAAACTGCTTGGCAGAAAAGGATCTAGGGGTGCTCGACTTGGGGGTGCTGAGCCTGTGTGTGCCCAGGTGACCAGGATGGCCAGTGGAATCCTGGCTTGTATCAGAACCATTGTGACCAGCAGGAAGTGATTATCCCTTGGTACTTGGCACTGGTGAGACCACACCTCAAACCCTGTGCTCAGTTTTGGGCCCCTCACTACGAAAGAAAGACACTGAGGTGTTGGAGTGAGACTGGAGAAGGGCAGCAAAGCTGGTGAAGGGTCTGGGGCATAAGTCTTATGAGGAGCTGCCGAGTTAGTCTGGTGAAGAGGAGACTGGGGGACCTTATCACTCTACAACTGATTGAAAGGAGGGTGTAGCCAGGTGGAGGTCAGTCTCTTCTCCCAGGTAGCTGGTGACAGGAAGAGAGGACACAGCCTCAAATTGTGCCTGATGAGGTTTGGGTTGGACATCAAGGAGAATTTTTTCACAGAAGGGGTGATTAAGCATTGGAATGGGCTGCCTGTGGAGTGATGAAGTCACTGTCCCTGAAGGTGTTCATGAAATGACTGGATGTGGCACTTAGTGCCATGCTGTAGTTGAGGAGGTGGTGATTGGTCAAAGGTTGGACTCAGTGATCTCAGAGGTCTTTTCCAACCTTGATGATTCTATGATGCCTAGACATCAAATGTGTTTTTCCTCGGAGGTACTTACACATTCGGAGTAGATCATCTCTCTTTCCTTTTTGATAAATGTAACCATAGCAATCTTTTTAAACTTGATAATATTAGGCTTATTTTCCAGCCTCTAATCATATTTGAATGGTTTTTTGACAGCCATCTGAATTTTTTCAGTGTTTGTTGTTTGTTCAGTGTTTTTCCTAGGACTATTCACACATATTTGGTGAATTTATAGAGAGAAAGCCCCTTCTCAGCTTCCCTTCTCCTAGATTGAAGAAGCTGAACTCCCACCTTCTAAAGCAGACTTACCACTCCTCTATTCTGCCAGCCTTTGCCTGCAGCCAGTCAACACAGAAATCCCCTTTCTTGACCAGGAGTGGCTAGAAATACACACATACATTTTATTCATCATCTTTCCCCCATGTCAGTGATTTTTCTTACAGAAGTCTCTGTAGTTTTTTGGGTTTGTTTTGTTTTGTTTTGTTTTGTTTTGTTTTGTTTTGTTTTGTTTTGTTTTGTTTTTTTTCAGGAGCTGCTAAATCCTAACATTCGTGCCTCTGTGCCACATATTTCCCAGTCTGAACTTCACAGTGTTCCCTCTGTCTTTGGCAGTCAATAAGTTCTGGAATATTCAAGGAATGTCTTTTTCTGTCCTTTCCTTGTTATCCATATCTGCTATCTGGTATGCAGTGATAACCAGCAATCCAAGCGTGCTGCCTGTGCCAGCAAGCCCTGCTGGTACTTCAGATGGATGTGCTTGAGAATGACTGGGATAGAACAGGGTTCTGCAGGGACCTGAGAAACCCCTCTTCAGTTGTCATTTGTAGCTAAATAGAGACACATCCATACCTCCAAAAGAATACCTCATAGTCATATTTATTCTCTCTCTCAGAAACCATAAACTAATTCTTGCTGTTTAACTGTGGTTATTCACTGAAAGAGAGATCATTTACTCAAGGACTGAAAACCTCGAGTCACCTCAGAAGTCTAAAGATCTGAGCCCAGTACTACTCTCAGACAAAAAGACTCCTCTTTCTTAGGGATCAGCGTCTAATAGCCAAAACCACTGAAAAATACATGGGAAACTTATTCCTTGCAATAGCTTTTTTCCATCCCTCTGCATTTGAAGGCAGTCAACTTGTTTTTCAGGGAATTAGTGCCATGGGATGTGGCTGTTGGATAGCCAAGGTCATTTTGAAATGTGTGTTTCCGATTGAAGCACACTAAGGCACCTGTGGTGCAAAGCTGAGATCATTTCGTGTCTCTTCACAGAGTGCACACATAAAGGAATCAGTTTAGCTTTTGGGCTCCCTGTATTTAACTCACTGGTAGCTACTTCCCCAAACAATAGGAGCATCAGCCATCAAATGATTGCTGCATTCAGCTGTATTTCATTGAAGTGAAATTGAAAGTCCTGACAAAGAAAGGGGAGAGACAATATCTTGTTTTATCATTTTGTTGACTTCCCTCTTCTAAAGAAAAAAGAATAAATTGTAATTAATAAAACAGTTCTTCAAGTGAACACCTCTCTAGGTATTAACAGTAGACAAAATGTTCTAAAGGCTGTCAGAATAATAGAAATCTTATTAAAGAAATAGAAAAATGGCAACTTATGTGACTCAAAGTCTCAGACTTCTGTTGTAAATTGATGCCTAAAGAGTCATGCTCAGCAAGCAAAAGGGCACAGTTCTGCACCTGTGTTTTCAAATATCCTGCCGTACAACTTCGAAAGAAGTCCTGCTGTGTAACATCTAGGCTCGGTGCAAGACCAGCCACTGAGATCAATACAGATGCTCAGAACCCTGCAATACTTATAGGCCATTACAGCAATTCCAAAATCAATGGAGTATTTAACACGGTGCTAATGTAACTCCACTGAGACTAAGATAGTGAGCCAGCCACAACATGCTTCTGACAGATTTTTGCAGAAGCATTTTCAATTACTGTGTATTTTTGAAGAAAGGATAAATAGCAGTCTTCTTTGTGCCTGGCATCCTAAACAAGTCCCCGTCCCCAGCCTGCCCGACTCTGCAGCTGACACGGTGCTGTACTAAGGCTGCTGTGCTTGAACCAGCCCCACTGCTAAGCCAGTCCTATCCAGCAGTGTTCCTCAAGGCAGCTCACTGCCTACACCCAGCATCCAGTGTCACTCTTCTAGTACACTGCCAGGAGATCAACCAGAGATAAAAAAGCAATGCTCAGAGCAACCTCTTCAGCTGCGGCCAATTAAACTCCCCTAGGGCGGCCTATATAGATTATTCCTCAAAGGTCACTTCTAACTTAATGTAGGCCAGTAAACTACCTCTTCTTAACATCTAGTGCACAGAGCAGATGCCATGGCAGCAATATTGATGGAAAATTCTCTCTCTGCATGGAAACGTGTGACCTGCAACTGCAAATTTTTGATCCTGAAGTGAGAAAAGGGACAAGAGAACTGGAGGTATACTGCTGTAAGCAGTAACCTCGTTCATCCAGTCTTAGGCAGTGACTAGATGCCAGTCCTCTACAACAAAGGTAGTATAAGAAGTTCCCATTTTGTCTATCCACCCTCACTGCAATTTTCTGCACCCAGTTGTGCAACCATCTGTTGGAAAAATATTCTAAACAGGACTGGTCAAATGACTGTGTTTTTAAAAACAAAAACAAATTTTAAAAACCCCAACGACTAGTCAAAAATAATTTACCTTGATCTATTGCACAAGTGGTTTGGATCATGGGCAAAAGGCAATTGTGTTTGTGAGACCAGCTGCAGGCAGGGTGTGGAAAGCTTTGCATCACAAGAGAAAACTGGCATGGAACCTGAAAAACCACTTTATGATCCTTGTCTTAGTCCCAGAGACCTTGCTTCTGGAGAGCTCATAAATCTGTCCTCTCTTCCACCCTGTTCAGATGCTATAACAAATTGTTGGAGGATGCCCCTATGGTACAAATTAAGATGCCAGCACTATACTGATGGACTTGGGAAACCTTTGGTTCACATACAGGAATCTTTATTACATTTCCTAACCTGTAGAAACTGTTGCTCCAAAGTTTTTTCTATGATGTAGCATTTGTACACAGGAATTTGAGACTGCAGAGAGAAAAGAAAGGTTAATATTTTAAAAAATAAAATTAGGGAGTCAATCAAAAAGGTAGATGCAGCTTGCAATGGTTACTTCATGCTTTATATCTCAGGAATCATAGAATTATAGAATGGTTGGGGTTGAAAGGAACATAAGGATCATCTAGTTTCAACCCTGCTGCCATGGGCAGGGACGCCTTCCACTAAACCAAGTTACTCAGAGCCCCATCTAATCTGGTCTTGAACACCCGCAGGGATGGGGCATCCTCAGCCTCTCTGGGTAACCTGTTCCAGGGCCTCACCATCCTAACAATACAGAATTTCTTCCTACTATCTAATCTAAATCTGGTCTCTTTCGGTTTAAGGCCATTCCCCCTTGTCCTATTACTACCTGCCCTTGTGACAAGAACTGAGAGTAAAGCAGACAGGTAAAAGGCTAAAGCACTTGGGCTCTATATCCCCCTTCCAGTCAATATCTGAAGCTGTGGGATTGAACACAGCTTTCCTAGAGGGAGATTTTCTTCTTTTTCACTGATCTATCTTGCTTCCCTCCTCTTCTTTCTCCCTCATCCTTGTCACTTTTTGTCTGTTTCCTGAATTCTGCTTTCATTTGAGATGTTTTAAATTCACTAATTTAGTAATATTTATGGTTCAATCTTCTACTGGAAACATTAATTGCATCAGAGCTTTGTCTCTGAGTGCTAGATCCCACACAAAGTAAACAGTGCATTGCTAAGAACCACAGAAGAGATGGTGGATACCATCACATTTAAACAATGATGCTGCATGAAGCCATTCACTGGGTACCTAAACTCAGGGTGTTTTCAGGTGATGTTCTCAAGCTGTTTTCAATGGGGTATGATGCTGCAGTCAGTAGTCATTCAAGGCAATATTGAATTGTGGTCAAATTCTTTGAGTCTTGATTTCAAGAATCTGGAATTATCTACTGCCTGGCAATAATTAGACACACTTCTGAAAAACAAGCTCTTTTTGCTTGGCTGCTAGTACTAAGTGTTAGGATATTCTTAGTTCTTGGTAAAAAGTATTTCTCTAAGATTGTTTTTATATCATGCATCAAGCTACAATTATAAATCAAATAGCTTTACAATTAAAAGACATACTTGGCCTTTTTTATCTTGTGAACATTTGCGTGAAATTGGAACCCTGCTGTGGGGTTTTTTTACGTAATCGAACCTTTTTGCAAATCCCTCAATTAAAATGTATTTGCTTTTTATAAAAAAGAGTAAAAATTCATCAAAAAAGTAACAGCCCCAATTGTCACTGAATTGTTGCATCTGTGTTTTGTTGTCACCTAGTTACAGATTGGGAAAGTAATGCAGAGGTGCATTCATTCTTCTTCACTGATGTCACTACAGACTCCCAGCACTCCTCCACCTATTCTCCTTCAGGACAGCAGAATCAGTAGTTCCTTTGGAGCATGAGTGTTATTTGCAGCTCACTGATAATATCTTTCTACTAAACTATTGTTTTACCTGGTCTTTACCATTAAAGGTATTTATGTCTGCATTAATACAGCCCTTCTCTTCTCCACAGCCCTATATATCATCTGTCAAAGGGGTTTCTACTCGAATTGAAGAATACATAATCTACTTTCTAGGACAACAAGTTATCTTTATCCTTCCTATCATAGTACTACCTAATTTCAGAGAAAATTCATTTTTATTCTGTCATAGGCTCCAGCCTCCTCATATTTGTCTGCATCGTAGCATGGTGCAGTAAGCCTATGACAAAGCATGAATTAATGTTTTGTGGCTGCAGGAAAAATCGTGTGTGCTGGAGGCTGCAGTAATTGGGTGATCCTACTGGGACACTCTGATTGTCACTGCAGGATTTGAAGTGGCAGGTGTTTAGTTGTGATGCAGATTCATCCTCTCATGCCTGCGCTGCCTAACAGCATGAAGGCAAATCCAAAGCTTCCAAAAGCCTGTAAAACTCTGATAATCCTGCTAAGATTTATTGCAATGGTTCAAGAAAGAGATACAAGCAAGAAAGTCCTACAATCAGATAAAAAAACCCTTTTTTTTTTAAGATAAGCCAGTCCACTCTAAAGGAAGAAAGCCTGTAGTTCACCTTAAGTACTATCCAAGGAGAAACTAATTCCTTTCAGATGCAGGGTCAAGTTTTATGTGAAGTCATCTTGACCTGTAATCAGTTTGGCTATGAATAAACATATGTACTCTAAGGAATCATGGAGTGAAGATAAAATATGATCACTAACACATCTAGTCCAACTCTCTTGGAGCTCTGTGGAAAGGCTGCCACTGATTTTGATGGGATTTGGATGTAATTCTGTCATTCAACACAGGTGCTTTTATTCAGGACATTTTGGTTCTCTCAGTGTCAGGAAAAAAATGCAGCCCACATTATCATCAGGAGAAACCAGAAAAGCATGGTACTTCTCAAAATAAAGCTAGAAAGTCTTTTAGAAAGAGTTGTGTTACCTCCAAATGAGTCCTTCTCTGCTGGTGGTGAACACTAGTTCAAGTGCTAGCTTAAATTGGAAAAGGGTTTTCAGCACAGTTGGAAAAAGCAGGAAGAGATTTTGTGAAGCTGGAGCTTTCTACTTTTGTCCGTCCATGAGTGGCACTTTGTTTAACATATGAATTCTGGGGCACTCATTGATGACAGCCATCACTCACCAGTGGTTCCACTTCCTAAACTGGAGGGAATAAAATACATAATTGTGTTTTGCAATGGTCAGTGCATTAACAAAAGAGTTCCCTATTTCAGTGATTTCTATAACTACCAACAAAATGTCCCAAATTGCTCTTTCTTAGACACACCAGCTATAAAACTGAATTCACTTCACAGCACTGAGATCCATGAGCTAAGTTCTTCTTTGTGCATGACAAACAGGACCATAAAAAAATTTAAACCATATTTCTGATTGTTAGAGCCTTGGGAAAGATGTAAAGAAAGAAGAAAATATCACTTTCCATGACTTGAAGTATTTGAATTTCAACTTCTGACTGGAAGAGAAGTTAGAAGGAAGTTGTAGGGCTTTTGAGGCAAGGCTGGAAGCAGCTGTTTAAATCAGATCGAATAAGATAGTCATACCAATCCACTCTGACCATAACGACATTGGACAGTAGATCAATGGCTGAGCAAAACTTTGACACTATGTAGCCTGTTGATAATTTTTTGGTTCACAAAGTTTGTGTCACAAAACAGTCTGAAAATGAAAGCTAAATTCCTTGTGGGAAAAAAGTCAGTATCAATGATTCTTTCCACTAAGCAGAAAGAAGGACCCCACAGACTCTTGTCAGACTGGATTCAACTGGAATATTTGTGGTTTTCAGGTGGCTTATCCTCAGCCCCCAGCAGAAGAGGCTTCTTGAGGCTGTATCCCAGCCATCAGTCCCTACACTCCATTTGAGCCATGCAGCCTGGGGAAGTGGGAATGATGGGATCCCCTGGCTGAGCAGCCCTGGTGTCAGGGCCCACCTGGGCCACCCAGGACAGTCTGTCAGCTCAGTGCAATGCCAGTTACCGGTGGCACTGACTCCACCTGTTCCTTCATCCTTCCCACTTTCCTGCTGCATGTCAGACACTTCCTGACTACCATTGGCCACTGAGGACCATTCTTTCTCTAGGAGTTTTGGTTGGCTAAGTGGAAGCCCATTCTTCTGTCCTAAGGATAGCCATCCAAGAATGATGGGAGCCTTGCAGTTTTGCCAGTTAGTCTGAAACTGCCCTTAGGAAATGGTAGGAAAAGCCAAAAGCAAATCAGTATACCAAATTCAAGGAGAGCAGCTCCCCTGTCTGTGGAAACATTTGGGCAGAAATGAAGGGAAACGAAGCATGCCTCACACGTGACTGCTCCACTGGCGTGGTCCAGCTGAGAAGTTGCCAGCCACTCCCAGCCCTTCTGTTGAGGACACTTTTATCCAACCTTGTGTCCTCTGTACTCTTAGAAGTGGATGCTGCTGGAGGGCATCCTAGTTTCTTTCACAACCCAACTCCACCCCTCGGTGTAAGTCAAATTTTGAGCTCTCCCTGATTTTTTGTTTATTACCTCAAGCAGAAACATCGCTACCTCTCTCACACAAAGTCATTGCCTGATACAACTACTTTGCACAGGCAAAGCCTGGTGCCACTCTCAACTGGCCATTGCTGACCAGAAGCAGCCATACCCAGAATAAACCTTAATAGAGTATTAGCTTATCATAATGACTTTTCCAGGGATGTTACACAAAGGCAGGAATAAATTTCTTCACATGTAAACCTTAAGTTCTGCATGTACATCCATCCACCTTGTTAATCATATTTAATAGGATGTCACAACCAGACTGATACCTGCAGTGTATTATCAACAGTCAGTTTAGATAGGATGGTAACCAGCTCCGAGAAGGGAATGAATTTGGGATCCTCACATCATCCTCTCTCCTACAAGCTTGACTTTAAAGGTTTACTTTGAAGACAATCAGCTGGATAGCAGGATGGCAGTGAAATTTTCTGGACTCTAAAAGCAGACACTCATGGGTTGGGTTTCCTAGGAAGCACCTGTCAGACCACACATGGCTATAAGAGATGCAGCTGACTCAAGGCACAGAAGACAGCAAATCTGTAGCCAAGCTGTCTGCAGCAGTTGAGAGAAGAAAAACTTTCAGTCATCCAGGCTGGGAAATTACAGTGTTTGGTTTTCACAAGGTGCAGTAACACCCACATTGTTTGCCACTGAAAAATTATATTTACAGTCTGTTGAGATGAAATAATGTACTTTAATCCATGAAATTTAGAAAAGCCGAAGGGTTACTTTTTAAATAGCATTCTCTGTTGCCTGAAAGTTTTTACTGCAGAGTACAAGACACAGCAGTAAATGTAGTCCCTCTCCAGAGCCTGAAAGCTAAAGTGGCAGTGCTGACATATGAAATAGTGAATAATACAATTAAAGTAGTCTGCTTTCCTTCTAATATGAGCTTGGAGATGTCAGTGCCAGTACTCTTCAGAGTAATAACATTGTGCATTATTAAAGACAAGATCTCAACAACTGTTTAATGTTAATACAAGACCCCTGAACACATTCTGAGAGGCTCCATGTCAGTCCAATATGGGCACTGCAATTTTAACTTACAGTACAATTACTACCTTCTCTTGCACTCTGAAAGTTTATTTCCTGTTTTGTCAGGCAATCATTAATCTTTAAAAAAAAATAAATTGAATATTCAGAAAAAAACTCCTAAAAGCTACTCACAGTTCTCCATATCCCCATTTGAAGAAAAAGAAAGTTACTCTAGAGTCAGCCAAATCTCTGCCCCCTTCCTAGAGCCTTGGCATTCATGCCTCGCCTTCATTTTGCCTTGAGTAGAATTCCACTGTTCCTGTTTTCCAAGACCGAGCAATACTGGCAGCAGCTGTGATTCGTAAAGAGACTCATGCAGGATCTGAGTTTAAATTCTAGCTGTTCACACACTGTGTGCTAGCATATGTTATAAGCAACTATAAATTGTGTACAGATGTGTTCCGGAATTCCAGTGAAGCCAAGCTAACAACATTGAATAACAGCTCGTGTGCTTTGTAATTATACATAATGAATGTGCTGTCATATAACAGAGTCCATCTCTGTGGCAGGATTTATCCACTGGCTTCGGAAGCAAGGAGTAAGGATTATAGTGTGAATTTTTAAGCAAGATTTTTAATACAAGATATGCAAACCAGAGAGAGACGACTGATTTCTGGGGAACATTTTATGTAAGAGATTCTGATTAAATGAGCACACAAACCAGAACTTAAAAAAAAAGATTTGTTTAGAACATTTGTAAAAGTCTAAAGACAAAAAACATTTACATATAAGCAAAAAGAAAAAGTATGCAAACATTGGCCTAGTTGGAAAGGTAAAGTGCCAACAAACAGGAAATAGAGGGAAGCACAGTAAAGGAATGGGGTGGGGGCAGGCTGCTGCCAGAGAAAGGTCACTCTAATGACCAGGAAGAGCAGGGCTGAAGGGAGATGAGCATCCCTAATGTACCTTGTACATGTTCTCTGCTGTACTCTTGTGCAAAACTGATGATTTTCATCAAGAGAAGATTGCTCTCTGTAAATTAGAGTTTGAACAATAAATTCTGGGAATATTGACCATGTTTGTTGCACGAAGAGGGCAGCCCATCATTGCTCACATACCAGATGTGCTCTTTCCATGAGTCCAACAGAACAGCAGCACCGCTTTGCTTCTCCACTGATCAGTGGCAAACACCAAGCAGATACAAAAAGCCTGACTAGAAAAAATAATTATTTTCTTTAAGCTGTGTGGACAAAGCAGTAGAGGAAAAAGAAAGGCCTGAAGGCAGTATCAAAATGTGAGCATAGGTTAGCTAGCAGCTGGCAGAAGATCAGACCTCTGTGGCCTGTCCCACTCAGAGCCCCTAGGTCAGCATGTGTTTTAAGCTAATTTAGACCTAATTTAGATCAAGCTCTGGTCCCACTATCCTGATCAGCTTCTTTTTTTTTTCCCCCAGCTTTTTATGCTCTTCTCTGTTACTTTAGCACAGGCACTTACTTGATTGCATACTGAAGTGGTTCACAGAGCTGGAAAAAGTGAAAGCTTATCAAATAAAATAATTAGCTTTCAGCAAAGTAAGTTCCCTGGATGCGATCCATGTGAAATCAGAGAGATGCCAGTGCTAATGCAAGAGTGGGGACAGAGGTGTGCAGCCTTGGTCCACAGAGAATATGCAGGTTACAATTACCTAGTCCTAGATTACCTTGAGCTGCTGTGGAAGCACACCTTGATGCCTCTCAGAAAATATCACAAGCTTCTTTGCAACTCCATAGATAAAATTTTGCCTCTTCTGGCTACTAGAGAGAGAGACCTTTTCTTATAAACTAAGATGTTTTGTGGTTCCCCTACCTCAGGTTGTTTTCCTGATTGAAAGAGGGCTTGTAGGTTTAATGAGAGTACTCTCCAGTAGACAGTGGCAGCACATCATTAGTGAACAGCATCAGTTCTGAGAGAGACACAACTTTCAAGACTCATCCTGTGTTTGAAGGTGATTTGCTACATCAAAGCTGAGAAAATATATCAATAAGGCAAAGGAAAAAAACTCTGAAACTTTGATTATATCCTGCATTTTTGTTACTGAGCTTACCTTTTGGTATAGATCTTCTTTCTACTTGTATTACACATTCCAGTGCATTTCTCCATATGCATAGTATTTGCATCATTTGGCAGAGAACATGAAAACCCAAACGATGATCAGACTGTGCTGGAAAGGGTCTGTTAACAGAAAACACAGGCAGTTAAATCACATCATATTAAATCAGCAACATTCTTATCCCTGAAGCATGGCGTCTTATTATTTATGGACTATTTATTCTTGACTCTTTGGTCTCCTTATATCTCATGAGCCTGATTAGCTACATATTTGATGGTTTCATTTTCTCCCCTCTGAAATTCCTTGGATTAATCCATGCAGGTCATTTTGCTAACCCACTTTGTCCAGACTTGTGATACTGCTTGGTACCCTCGGAGCCTACCTTACAATGTTGATATAGTTTAACGCTGGCTGGTCTCCAGCCTTTGTCTGCCACAAACAAAAAGATGAATACTCCTATCCCTTATCTGGGAGGGACAGACGCAGCTGTACTTCCTAGCTCAATTTTAACTGCATATTTCTGAAAGATTAAGTGCTATACACAAATTCAAAGTGAATCTTTTGAAAACATATCTATGGAAAACATGTAAAAGCACTAACATGTAAAAGAACTAACATTAGAAATGGCTGTGGCTCAAAAATCTCAGGTAACGTTAGATTGTCTGTCTACAGATTGTCAATGAGAAATATAGATTTCTGCTATTTTATTGTCCTACTGCCTCTTACTGCATTAGATGCTATATTATTTCCTTGAGTCTTCTCTTAAGGCAGACTGTATTTGACCGTGTTATACAGCAATGGTTCCTGATTTTCTGGATGAACTGGTCTGAATTACATGACATGACACAAAATGATGATGGTAAGAGGCAGGAAACTCTGATACCACTTACACAGCTTTTTGGCCAGGATAAGAGGCAGTAGAGGAAGAGGACTTGGTGACAAGTTACACTGGAGGAATTTTTGCAAGGGATGACATTTCATCTGAGTGTCTTAA
This sequence comes from Dicrurus megarhynchus, assembly GCA_013399195.1. Taxonomy (NCBI): domain Eukaryota; kingdom Metazoa; phylum Chordata; class Aves; order Passeriformes; family Dicruridae; genus Dicrurus; species Dicrurus megarhynchus. The sequence continues at coordinate 320,370 of VXAD01001120.1, forward strand.
ACTTCCCCTTGAAGCGTGTCCCATGTTGAGCAATGGAGTCCAGTGGTAACGGTGCAGGACTTCACAAAGGGCCTGCCATCACCTGTCAGACCTGAGTCACTGTGGTAGACCTGCTATCGAGTACACAGCATCCAGGGTGACTTGGTAAGAAAGAAAAATACGGTAACAAAGAAAATATGAAGGTAGTGTGTTAGAATAACCCTAGTCACAACAGTAACAAAACAGCTGTTGTTACTGGCTCTAGGCATTTTAATACCTTTTAGAGAAAAGCAGCACCAGAGGAGTTGCTCCATCCCAAAGGGTATGTGTTGCTACATCAAAGAGCAGCTAACTACATTGTTAGGACTTTGGCTGTTAAGACTAGCATGCTCCACTGCATTCCCAACCCAGCATTCCCTACTTAACAGATAAGGAATTAGTTTGGTGATTAAATTATTTCCATCAAATGCTCCCCCTTTCAGCTATGTTAGTTGTCCTTTTGTTGCTTTATTGACCCCGTTTTCCAGGCCATTGCTTTTCCAAACAGCAGTCCTCAGAAGAATTATCCCATTAAGGAAACAATTAGTTTGCAGATTTTTATTTATCTGGGGCCTTACTTTACTTTTATCTGGGTCCCCAGCCTTACTGGTATCTGGTTGCATTTCTTCACCTGTTAGTTTTCTTCAGGAGGTTTTGCATGCCTTTGCTGATGTTTTAATTGATTGCTTTCGTTTATTAGGAGAAGCACTACCCCTAAGATGCTAAGACCAAACCCCAAGTATTAGACGTGTTGTGCTGATATGCAATGCAGCAGCTCCAGATCTTCCCAGATTTCAGAGGCAGGGAGAGAACTGCTTGGAAATTTTTGCTACGGGGAAAAATTGTCTTGCCTAAGGACAAGTGAGTTCAAACTGAAAAAGGTGAGATAAGCGCCATAGCTGAACTTTCAGAGGTTGGTCATGTCTCAAGGACTTTGGCATGGTCTCCCCATTGTAGCAGGAGTGTTGTGCAAAAAATGAGGCAGGAGCATGACTCTGCTTTTCTCCTTCATGATACCATGGGCCAATATCTGTCCTAGTAACGAAGGAACTCTAGACACTTTAATTGGGATTCATCCCTACACAATGAATGTGCTCATTTTGTCTCCTTCCATTTCAATATTGAACCAAGTTGCAGGGACATATTCTGGCCCCATGGTATTACTCAAGGTAAACAGCTGAAGCATTCAGATAGTCATTTTCTGAATCAGCTTGCAGAGGCTAAGTAGCTAGATTAGAAGAATGCAGGTGGGAGAGCGATAAATCCCATGATCAGAGGCATTTACAACAAGCTATGAGACGCTGCTTTGTGCTGTTTGTTGCTTTAGGCTGGGATTTTTAAATCCCAGTCTTTGTTGTTTTCCCAGCTTTGTTTGCTCAAGGCGAAGTGATTGTTGAATACCTCACACAGAGGCCCCTAATTCTGACTGGGACAGCCCATAATATAAAAGTTTAATGAGACAGAGTACCAGTATGGAGAGGATATGTCATTCCAGTCTTACTGCTGCTGGTATTTCACTAATTTTACCATATGGTCCACGTCTTCAGTATGCTATTTTCCTATAATTTCAGCCCATATACCAAAGCATAGCAAGATGTACACTAAAGGCCACATTTTGCTAGATTTATTCCCCTGAAGATGTGTCCTGTCAGATCTGACCAGCCCCCAAAAAGCCACAGAAAACACATACATGATTTTCCTGGTTCTGAAGGCAGCATCATGGCTGTTTAAGCAAATTTCTTTTGACTGGCCTGACTGAAGGGAGGCGAGTAATTTCTGAAGGCTGGCTTGTAATGTAACTATCCCTGTCTGGCAAAAGCTCCTGGACTGCGGCTATTTTTACTATTCCTGTGTTCTAGCTGGAGATTTGATTGCTGAAGTCGGCTTTTGTGTCTCAGAAGTAAAGGGTTACGGCTGCGGAGGCGACTGCCGAGTGCGGCTTAGGCTCTGCAACTGTAGGATAGATGCGCCCTCCCGTGTACCAGCTCCGAAGTGTTTGCAGAGCCACAGCACTTGGACATCAAGGCAGCTCTCTGGACATTTGGAGGTCTGGGGTTTTGGTTTGGTTTGGGTTTTTTTTAACAAAATGTTGTCAAATAGCAACTCTGCAAAAACTATTGTTCAATCTGCCAGAATTTATTGATAAAAATTTATTTTGGAAAAAATGGAGAAGCTTAGAGTTGCAAAACAGCAATAAAAATAGTGGGGTTGGGTCCTCCCCACACAGCTTCCTTTGCTTATGCAGAGAATCCCAGTCAGAACAAACAAGGGTACACTCCCCAAGAGTTTTTGCTACTCCCAAAGACGGTCTAATAAGACTTTATACATCCACCTTTCATAAAATCAGTAAAATTTCTGTCAAATAGAGCAGGGTAAAGGAAGAAATATTTCAAGGTGACAGTCACTTTGCATGAACTTCTTTGAAGGAATGTAGCACCAGCTGTACATTTTCATTTCAGGGAACCAACAGAGTTTAGCTAGAGCCACTGAGAAATCTTTTAATTTTTACTTACTTTGATTTTAACACCATCATCACTGCATTGATTCACCACAAAACATCGAATCAGAATAGTGGCCATCTGTGTACAGCAATGGAAATTACTGTGTTTTTCAAGAGTCTATGTTTCTCCCTAAAATATGAGAGCATAATATTAAATTGTAAGGTATCCACATTACAGAGCTGTAGTACAAGAATCTCCAAACTGCCCAAGAGAGGTTTTTCATTGGCAAAGAAAAGGTCCTGAAGATAATTCTGCTTCACGTAGCAGAAGACTTATGTCAGCTATTTCTTTATATTTTCCCTCATCAATGGCATGGAGTAGGAAGGGGAGGTAATCCTACTGCCCATTTTCATGTAGCTGACTAATCCATCTCAGTTCTTGGCACCTGTCTTCCCCAGTGACTGGGAGCAGGACAGAGGTTGGAGGCTGTTTCTGTCTCTTTGTCTCTTCACAGTCCCTGGAAGCATCTTACAGAGATCCTCTGAGCAATGTAGGCAGTAAACTGGCTGTTTAAAGGTGGGTACTGTGAATAATACATGATGTGTGACAACAGAGCTGCTTCAAAAATATGCTTTGCCTTCCCTCTTTCTTTACCCTGCTATCCAAGACAATCAAATGGTCAGTATCTTTATCTGATTAGAGAGGTATTGGACTGCTTTCATTTCAACAGATTATCCAGTCAGATTAATTTTTGTCTATTCTTTTTTTCCTTTTCTCTTCTACAGGAAGGAGTGGTATTTCTGTCTTCGGATAGTTTTCAGGCTATTTCTCTTCATCTCCTATTGTAGGTAGGGAAATTCCAGATGTATTTTGTTTCCATTGATCTATTTTGCCTAGTCACAGTAAATTTCAATGTTCTTCCCCTGCTGCATTTGTTCCATCAGTTGTCTTAACTGGCAGTTTCTTTAATAGTCCTTGTTCACGTATGAGATTTTCATAGCTTTGAGCTACTTCATTTCTCTAGAGAGAAAATTAATTTGCACTTTAAACATAAACAACACTTAGTCCCCATTCAGGCACTGGCAGCTCTTATGCTGTGGGCTGCCTCAGATCTATCAGGTTTGTTGTTGGTTGTTTTGCCCAAATTTGTTTCTTTCCTTTAATAAAAGAGAATCTTACTGGAACCTGGTTTCAGGTCCTTAAATGACACTTCCCTTCACTCAGGCCAACCAAGAAAAGAAACCTACCAATTATTTCTGAAGTTTAAATCACTTCCTTTTCAATAAGCCAGAAGCTGGTGCTGTATCATTTTCTCATTCTGTAGCTCCTGTTAGTGTGCCTTAAAAGCCAGTAGGGAAAAAAACAAAAGCTTATAAAGATGACTATATAAAAGTGGAGATTGATGTTTTTGCCATTACTTAATTCTCAAATACATTTACTGTATACGATATACAGTTACCACATACTATGACAGATTAGGATGATTCTTTTACAGTTCTAACACCTAGGGCCCAAAACTGGATTTGACAAAACATTCAAGAGTACACACAAATATTTTGCAGAGTTGTTTTTTTGAGCTGAGTTTAAACCCTAGCTAGTAGTATTTATTAGTCTCCAAGAGATTGCCCAAGATACATGCTGGCCATCAGAATCCCAAAACTATACTGTTTAAAACCAAACTTCTATTAGTTGGGGCTGTATCAATCCATAGATACAATTTATCTAGTATTAGTTTGGATGAGTTCCATGATATTTTACCAATTACGGCATCTATTCCCTCTAACCACCCTTTTCCTCCAACCATTTCTGGTCTCTCCTAAGTTAGAGGAAAGTTGGGTTTGTCCTGCCTGTTAGAAAGGAGTCTAAGAAAATCTACATAAAGAGCCCAGAGCAGTCTAAGGAACTGAAGCAATAATTCATAATGAAAAGAGGCATCTTCACAATGTTCCTGCTCAATAAAACTTGATGTGTTTTCCCCTAGCTCTACTTGATAATTTGAAATTAAGAGTTCCAGTGCTGTCTTAGAGAAACTTTCTACATCAATACTTTACAAGAACATCGTATAAAAAATAATCAGTGTATGCAAGTAGCAAGACAAAAGATTGATGTTATTAATTTAGTTGAGAAACAACAATTTAAAGTGGACTGGTTGGGCTCTCATACAGAGATGGGTCTCTAAACTAAGGAGAGGATGACATGGAAACTTGCCATTTCTGAAGCCCTCTGTAGCAAAGTTTGCCTTTTCTCCTGACGTGGTAAAAAAAACCAACCCCATTCATAAAAATGAATGCAAGGTTTAAAAGAGCTTTGAGAGCTAGTCTAACCTCTAATATGCAGACACTGTGTGTCACCTCCTGTCACATGCAAGTACTTCACAGATAGCTATCAAATTCATTCTAAACTTCAGCAATAGCCTCTAATTTCTCCATGGCTAATACTGTTGCTTTATATCAGTGTACTTCAACAATGGTTTCACAACAGTGGAGTTATTTTGTTCATCCCATGGATTGATAATATGTAACTGGTGGGTTACTAATTTGGGGGGGTTGTTTATTTTTGTTTTAATACAGAACACATTCAGTCAGGACACAATCAGGCTGTTTTGTTGCTAACATACTGTGCTCCCAAGAAACATGCTGGTATATGAAGTGAATGTATTTCACACTAATTTGTGGATTGGAAATCTGGTCAGCTAAGCAGGGCCTCCTCTGGACATTTGTCAAGTCCTTGGTCCCTGTCAGATATCACCATCCCAGCCAATGCTCCCTGTAGTGCTCCACACATTCCATTCTGTGAGGTAGGATCTTTATCTTCCTTACTGTCTGGAAAACAGATTATACAGTTTGGATGCTACTTAAATAGGAAGAGTAAACCCTACCATTACTATTACTTTTGGTTAGGCAGGATGGGAATTTGTGTTCTATGCATTTTACTTAGCAGCCTATAACGTTTATTTACATAACAAGTGGTAGGAAGAAGATCACAGTGCAAAGATTCCATTTTAAAATGAAGTAATTTGTCAACATTTGTTTTTCCACTCATTTCAATTTGCATGCAAGGATACTGAGTTTTATCTCTGGCTGTGCTACAGGGCTATAGTTTATTCACAGCAGGAGAGAGAGCAAATATAAACGGCAAGCTAATGGGCTGAGCCACCATCTAGCTGGAGCTGAAGCTTGCCTTAGGTTGATGTCACAGTACAGTAGCTGCAGCAAACACGTCGATGTGAGCTGCAGATTATAACTTATTTGGGCCATGAGAATGAATAAAGATTTGAAATTCAAGTGTGCCTTTTAAGAATGCATCTAAGACAGCTTGTGATTCTTTCTAACTTATGTAGAGAAATGCTGTTTTAAACTGCAGTTGTAGCAGCCACTTCAAAATACCAAACTATGTCCTCTATTTGTCCTCTGGGCTCCTTTAGTGCCAGTGAAGAGACAAAGAACTTTTTGGGTGTCACTCATTTAGAATCACAGAATCATAGAATGGTTTGGGATGGAAGAGACCTTAAAGATCCTCTAATTCCAAGCCCTCTGCCATGGGCAGGGACACCCTCCACTAGACTGGGTTGCTCAATGCCCTATCCAACCTGGCCTTGAGCACTTCCAAGGAGGAGGCCTCCACAGCTTCTCTGACCAAACTGTTCCAGTGCCTCACCACCCTCACAGTAAAGAATTTCCTCCATATATCTAACCTAATTTTCCCCTTTCAGTTTGAACCCATCACTCCTTGTCCTGTCACTACAGCTCCTGATGAAGAGTCCCTCTCCAGTTTCCCAGTTGCTATGAGGCCTCCACACAACCTTCTCCAGGCTGAACAGCCCCAGCTCCCTCAGTCTGTCTTCACAGTGGAGGTGCTCTAGTCCCCTTATAAATTTCATGTCCCTCCTCTGGACTTGCTCCAAAAGTTCCATGTCCTTCATATGCTGGGGGCACCAGCACCCGGTTCTGGCACTTGGCGCAGTCCATGGGTGTACTCAGAGGCAGAGGTGATGGAACCTTGAAGGGCTTGAGATCAGCTCAGCTGGCTGGAGACTGGTGCAAATAACACCAAGGTTGTGGGTTCAGCCCTGAACAGGCCATTCATGTAAGAGCTGGACTTCAGGATCCTTGTGGGTCCTTTCCAACACAGAACAGATCCTTGTGGTCTGGAACTAAAGACCTGATTGTCTCCATTGGCTGGAAAAGGAGTGTGAGCAAAGCTCAGATGTAGATGTCTCTCCATTTCTGACATACTGTAAGACTGGGGAGATAATAACTTGTATAAATAAGCAAAGTTACTACTTAACCAACACTAAATCTTATGTTGTCCACTGACATCCCCCTGTCAGGACAAATATTCTGTGCTTACTACATTTTGTGGGGAATGCTTGTTGGGTATCCTTTGTGGTCTACAAGTATCAATTTAACTTAAATTGATATGAAAATTGAAAAATATTATATATGCATATTATATAAAAACATATTCTTTTCAGAGCCTTTCCATAATGAATACAGGTTTCCAAAACCAAACAGGTGTTCTTGGATGAGGAAAGATGGACTTTTTTCTTATTAATTTTTCATGGATAACAGAGACAATATTATCCAGCATGATTTGAATTATTTGGAGTAGGTATTACAACCCAGAGGATGACTGCACATGCAACAACAGGCTGGCCCTTATCATCAAAACATTCACATAAAGTTTCTTTACTGAGAATGTGATAGCTGCTTCACCAGAATGTGAAGAAGTCTGATGCCCTGTATTTGATGACACTGATGAAGAGAAAAGTACTCCTTTTTAAAATTTATATAGAATTTTTCACTGATGCAATAACAGTAAAATATCTGGGGAAAAATACAACAGTAAAAATTTTCTTTACTGGTATGCCAACTTTATTCATTTCTGCATGCAAAAACTGAATTATTTATTTGCATGAGGCAATTTATTCTATACAGTTGCAGTAAATACTTGTTGATGTCTTAGGAAAAGTTTTTACTTGATCAGGTAAGTATAGGACTACATTTCTTTCTCCAGATATATAGTTTATTGTTAACTACAGTCTGAAAGTGCTTCTACAAGCACAGATTTGAGCTGGAGCTACAGATTTATTTTTTGACCACAAGAGATGAAAAATTACGAAGTCTGTTCGCTGTTTGAATGACATTTTATGAGTGAGATAGCCATCTAACTATTGATAAGCCTGGGTATCTCATTACCTCCTGTGAGCTGTCATGACAACTACATATTTTTTGATTGAATGGGCTGGTAGCAGGAACTGTTCACTGGAAATCTCAGATCTTTCTGGAGGAAGATGGAAATATATGAAAATACATAAGCCAAATTTCAAAAAAGCTCTATGTGAGAGACAGCATCCAGAGTTTGAGGATGAAGTTATCTAAATATCCCAAGAGGCGTATTTTCTCCTTTGTAGAAATCAGAAATTAATGGGAATAAATTCTTCTATTCTCCCTGTTTGGTTTTGCTGGTTTGGGTTTGTTTTTTTTTCTTCTATTGCTCTAAATTTCAGAATGCTCTTCTTGCCATGAGGAGGATCTCTGAGTATGCACAGGTAAGTGACAGTTGGATAAGAAATTTCTGGAATAAAGTGGATTGGGTCCCCAACTCCAGATCTCAAAGAAATCAGATCTCAGTCCTGAAGGATACATAACAGGAAAATCAGAGAAATATGTATACTAAATCTTGATTGATTTGATAACAAAGACAGACCAACAGACATTGCAACAGATTTCTGCTAGAAATTTTGGCCATTTCTGACTTACCTTTCTAGATGATTCTGTACTAGGAACAAAATGAATAGATGTGCTGTAGTTCAGACTTTTAAGCTTGTGCCTGGAGCATAAGTTTCCAAGCAGCTCCATCCACACTGATTGCAATTTCAGACTTTATTTTCTCTGATGTGGAAGCTTGATTACAAGAACAAACGTGCAAGTCCAGTTCAAACAACTATGCACTCTGCACATTAATTCTCCTTTGGAAGCTTGTAGAAAATTCTTGTGGCCAAAAAAAGCCCAAGTTTCAGAGCACCTGTCTCTGGGAGGCTTTCTGTAGCATCACATCACTCAGCCTCTCATTTCTGGCATATGCATTGACTCTACTGTGGGCTCCATACAGAAGACTTTGAAGTGTTAAAAGAGTCTTTGATATGGTGCCATAGCAATTTAATTATTTTCTCCCATGCTGCCTCAGCTACACTAAGCTTAAGGAATTAGATGGGATGCAAGATTTTAGCTTTAACTTATAAAAATGCAAATGATCTGGAATTAAATTGCTCAGGAACTTGACTCTCCATCATACACAAGTGATAAGCACTTGAACTGCAGTTCTTTCCCATGGCACAGAATTCTGCCTGAGTGATCACTGGACTGGGAGCTTTTCCACCTCACCTCCTCTTCCTATCTCCAAAGAATTTAATGTGCAATAAAGTACTTATCTTCCACCCCACTCTGTTTTCAAGGAGAAAGTCACCTGAAGTACAGATCAGATTTTTAGAAAGTCCTTTCTGCTGTACTTCACATTTATATCCATGGAAAGTCCTCCATCTGCCCAGAATATCAGTTTTCCAGGGCTCCTTTTGCACAAGAAAATCCACAAACAGCTTTCAGCTTTGTCTACCAGCACATATCTTGTGACACCTTGGGCCTTTAGTCCGCCTTCTTGATCTCTTCTGCTTTTGAAAAAACAATTTGAAAGATCTCCCACTGCTGATTTTATGCAGGATCTTCAGAGGATTATAGCAGATGAAGAAACACAAATTTTATTCAAGGTGAGAGACCAGCATGATTACAATTCATTGTCATTCAAGCACATAGCAGATAGATTGCCTCTGCTTCCCTGCCTCTTTTCCCCTGCATGTGGTGTGGAGTTTTAAAAAGTTACTGTCATCGCCTTCCTCGTATATTTTCTCACCAGACACACTGGATTATTGAAAGTGTCCCAGTAGCTTCCTTTATGTAAGGGACTTGAGCTTCCTATATATATATGTATATGTATACAGGACATCTCCCCCTGATTGTTCATCTGCTTCAATCATCTTAGTTTCCAGATCTTTCTGGCCCCATCACCTGTTTACTGTTTCCCCACTACGAGCTGAAGATTCCCCTTCTCCTGCACCCCCAGAGCCATTCTGAATTCTGTGCCTCCTCTGTTTGCTTTGCCCTGATTTGCTCCACCTTCTCTTCAGTTTAGTTCCGCTGTGGTGTCAAATCTATCTAAATCTTCTTTTTCCAGAAAATGCTCAGTACCTTGCATGTCCATGGTCTGTGCTTAGACACACCCCTGGAACTTGCTGGTATTCCCAACCTGCAAAACCTACAAGATACATGGGCAGAGAGTGGCAGGAATGTAACTGAGACCTGAGGTTCTGTTAATCCATTTCCTCTTGTGATAAAGGCTTTTGAGGCTGTAAAACAGAAACACACCAAATCCATGCTTTGGTGTAGGGTGCAACATGTTTGAAGAAAACAATAAACAAAAGCTTTCCACTCTACATAGCACTTCATAAATATGTGTTTATTTCCTCATCTTTCATCAGTTTTACAGTTTTAACCAGTGCCTCAGTGGTAATGTTTGTCAGAAGCACACAATGGAACTTCAGATCCTTCTACTCTGTAGTTATGAAATTAAAAAAAAATTAACAGGCCTTTCCATACGGAACTGCACCAAAAAAATAATGAAACTAATTTCTTATAACATATTACAGAGTTACATAAGATTTCAACTTACATTTCTATCTTACTCCATGTACTGTATTTACACAGTTAACTAATTTATTATTTACATTTTTCAAATTCTGTAGTCATAAATCTTTTTATATTGTACATTCTAGTTTAAATTTTTATTACAGAAATTATTTAACACGCATTTTAGACACTGTAATTTCAATATTTCACATGAGTTCTAGGAAATTACTGCCTGGTTTCACTAGTGATGTGTCAAGATGCCTCCTTCATAAGAAAATACATATCACAAAGGAATTTTATAATATTCAGAATCTTGAATTTTGAAAAAGCTAAGTACATGGGATGTAATAATGATAATGCTATTTCCTTTTCTATGCAATATTTTGTTTGGAATGACATTTTACCTGAGATGTAAAATTGTTAAATGTGTGGGCTTTTGATAAAAATTTGAAATTTTACATAAATGTTGGCCTTCTATTTACTGAGAACTATGCCTATCTGTATAGATATATAAATTTCATTTATATATCTATATCATATTTTCCAGAAAAGTCTATATCTACATAAATAAACACTGGTATTACCTTAGGAAACTTCCCACTGTCCTTAAAAAGCAATGTGCTCGAGTACAATATTCAACTTCTGACACAGACACAATAGTAAATGTGACCTCTAACGGTAATACTTCCTTCCAAGGGAAGTAAGAGGTACCTGTTGAATTTGGAAGACATGGCAGACAACTTATGTGGACCCAATGATGGAAATTTTATATATCCAGGCCCAAAAATGTTATGCAGGAGCATCTGACACAGCAGACAACTTTGGGTCAACTTTCCATGTTACATGTAACTACCTAAATAACATCTTAATAGAAAAAAGTTAATTATAGAAAACCCTTACACCAGTTAATGCTGTGTTGTCTTCTCTTGTTACAATAGTATGCATTTCTATCAACAAATGATTGCAGATACTAAGTTTAAAGCAAATGGTCATAAATTTCATGTTTCTTTTATTCTGTTATTGGTAGACACTGTTAGGCACAATATGACATTCTTTGTAAACATAAATTTTGATACATTAGACCACGAACTGAAGTTACAGAAAGCAGTACACAGACACGTAAGAAGCACAGATCCACTACACATTCCAGGCACAAATGCAGCCATCTGGGAGGCCTGACCCTGTATCCATCACAACTGAAACGCCTGGCTGACACCAGTGGAAAAGAAATGCACCCTAACTGCCAAACACTCCTGCTGCTTCTATTGAAAAAATTCTTTTTTTTCTCTTCTACCAAAGATTTTCATATACTTTTAAAATATAGATGGTCTCATAATCTATATAACATAATCATAGCCATAAACATGTTGGTAAAAATGTATTTTACTTTATTTACCCTGAAACACCTAATTATTTTGAAGTCAATGTCAAGAACTAAGGCCTCTAAAGCAAGTATGTAACTAACACATTTAGAAAGCTTTCTTCAAAATATGCATCTACATATTTTTAACAAGATGAAAATAATTTTCCAATAACAAGTCATACAAGAAAATCCTTTGAAGGTTTTTTATTTCCCAAACTTAAAAGTGCATTACACTTCCTGTGCAACGCTGTGCAACTCAAGAACCAAACTGAAGAATAGTAAGTCTGAACTTTTAAGTGTATTGCTTATTGCAACTCTCACCCTCCATAACCTGTATGTGTATGGTAGGCACAAATTAATACGAGTTATTTACATCCAACAGAGAAAAATTAGAATTCTTATGAGAAAATATTTATTGAAAAAAAATAGTGCACTTAAATTATGTAAGTTTTAAGAAATTATTCAGTATCCCATGGTTATATGAAGAAACATTAATTTTAGTCTATAAACTCATAGAGGATTTTTGTTCTGGTAATGACCCACGAGCAATCTGAGTATGCAGTTACTGTTGTTGTTATTGGGAACTAGCTCTCTTCCTCTGAATAATCAGGAAAAAAGGTATTAAATTATTTAACAAAAAAAGCTTTGGAAAGATATATTAATTTTCCTTTTCTAACTTGCTAGAAATGGAGAATAAGGCAACAACTGAGATAAAAATATATCTTGCTTTGTAAACCAAGCTTCTTAATACATTTCTTAAAAGTGAACTTTCATGCTGAAAAATTGCAAGGCCTTAAAAGAGAAACGTTAATTACTTTGACAAGACCATGCCTTCTGTTTAATTCATTATTTTAAAGCACTCCAAAATATATTGAGAGGGATTTATTTTAGTGTAATAGATGAATCTTCAGCTTTAAGTAACTCCTTTTTATGGCTAAAAAGCTTCTATAGCATCCTTCAAGACTGAATAATGTTTAGAAAAATGCCACCAATTTCTGTTACAGCCTTCTATATTCTTATATTATGGAAGTATTCTAACCTAATTCCATAGAAAAACAACAGATGGTGTGCTAATATCTTTTGAGTGTCTTTTGAGTTATAACCAGACCTTAAAACACAGGCCTTGCTGTCTCATATCGTCTTTATGATCATGGAAAAGTTCTTTTTTGCCACTCAAAGTAGATAAATTTCACTGACCAAAACTGGCTGATAAAGTAACGGCAGGTGACACAGAAGTAATGACAAAATCATTCCATAAGTAGTCTGAAGTCTAAAGTACATAGAAAAATTGCTTAACATAAATTAGACTACAATTCTCCTACTTAGAGAAGGGGAAGAAAGAAGAAAAATTATGTTATAAGACTTCTGAACTAATTTTTCATGCTGAGCAAAAAAATTCACTTTTAAGTTCATTCAGTGCTCGATAGCCTGCTTTGTCCAGTTCTTTGGTATTCTGTTCTCATTCTGAAAGGTCTAACAGAATTTTAATGGTCATCTTACTTCAAATGAAAGAGCAATGAGCTGAAAGCACAACCAGAACAACAGATGCCGTAGTACTGCAGAACACGTTGGCTCTAGTGGTTTCTGTCTCTTTCTATTCATTTCTTGTAATGATTGGGGGCATCCGCAAATGCAAACTTCAGTCTGTAGGCCTCTGCTAGGAGCACACTGATGTCTTCATTTCCCCAGTGTACTGTGGGCAAATTCTGTAAAAATATCAGTAACTCCTAATTGAAAAGAAAATAAAAAAAAAAAGAAATAAATACATTTTTTCAAATAGCAGTGTAGTATCTATGTATTACTTATACAACGATCATTTACTAGCAATCACTCATGTAGCACCTCTGTATCCCAAACAAACTTGAGATCCCATTACGTTTAGTGACTTTTGCAGAGATACTTGCTATTCAACCTTTCCGTTCAGAAACCTGCTATTAATTGTAGTTGAAATATCATTATTTGCTAGATATTTTTTTTTGAGAAAAATAATCTGTGTTGTTTCCTATCCACATTATTTTTATGCTCCAGGGCATGAAGTCATACGGTTAGATACATTTTCAAAGTTATGGACAATTGCTAAGTCTGGGATTCTCTCACACCAATGCAAAGACAAGCTAATTCTCTATTTATACATGAAGAATTATGAAATAAATTATTATTTCCGTCAGTTGCAGTCAACTCCCACCTCAATTCTTAGCCCTGGTTTCCCACTCTCTGCTGGTTTCTGATCCCCAAATATTTTCCTGTTGGTCAGCCTTTCCTCTTTCTCATATTAGGTTTAGGCAAAATTCACTTCCAAGAAGCTGAAGCCCAGAAACAGAAGTAACAAGAAGCTCACTGGGACAGTGCCTCCATGTTCAGTTCTAATGAACATGCACCAAAATCTGCCACGATCCTCAGCAGCACAAAGCCTCAAATCCTCATGAAACCTGCCAGCTGTGAGAGAACTCTGGAAGATCAGCTACCACGAATTGTCTCCTGACTTCATGCAAATGACAATTTTTATAAGGCTCATAATTTGACCAAACTCAGGAAGTTAGTTTGCTCTTTAAAAAAAAAATGGTGACCCATAAGGTCAAACGCAATGCAAAAGCCACCCTGGGCCAAATTTGAAGTTCATGTTTGAAAATTTCCATAGAGTAGATCACCTGTCTCATGCTTTTAATTGTTTTGATAAGCTGCGGCAAAACAGCAAAAGAGAAGTTTTGGATGAGTCACAACAAAATGAATGTGGATTTTTATGATGGGAGGTATAAGGCAATCTTAGGAATAAGTGAAGTTGTTAAGCCTGCTTGTATCTTTTAGGTGCTCTATTTTTGCAGAAAAAAATGCAGACAATTCATGCACATTTGTATACGTGCATATGTATTTGTGAGGATGTGCATAAGTCTATTTTTGTGTGAATATGTTCATTAAGGTTTATTCTAAAGATCAGAAATAAGTGAACGGGAATGCAATTAAAACCACAGCCATTATCTTGTTATAAATCAGAATGCTGCAGTATCATGTATAAGTACCCAGGGAAATGATTCTTCTTCATAAGAGTCTTACTTTCCTTGTTCCCCCTTCTCCCTCCTCTGCACCTGCTTTCATAGAAGATGGCTGTAGGAGCCCTTAGCAAGGATTCAGTGATTTTAGGAAACTGCCAGGAGCAGAAATTAACATTAAATTATTTCTTTGTGTTTGTGAGAAAATTATTTTGACTTCATCTATTTCACGGTCTTGCTATACTGGTTCTTGTAATATGAAAAGAGAAAGGATAGAAGCTGAGCAGTACTGTATATTTAATTATGAATAGTAAGTAGTAGTACAACAGAGTTAGCATGAGAATGTCTCTATTACACTTGAGAGAACACATTTTTGATAAAGTATTGTACAATTGTCAAAATCCCACTCTTTTTTAAAAATTTCTATGAACTTATTTGACAGTTATGCTGATAACTGTAATTAATAAATTAGCAGTAGAGAGTAGGAGGGTTGTATGGAGGGATCATAAATGCCTACCTCCATGAAAGTTCTTTTTCCTTTTACGAAAGTAACTTTCAAGCAGCCCTAAGACACAGCAATTAATTCAGTGAGCTTTGTGAATTTACCTCTTTTACTGTTTGTAGTCTCAAGACTTTTCTGAGTCAGACTTCTGCTGCAAACTATTCATATTGCTGGAGCAGTGTTTTGGTTTTCTTTTGGGCTTCGGTTTTCTTTGGACTTTGGAACATCCAAAGACTACAGCTTCAATATCCATACTATATGAAATTTAACATACAGCTCAAATCTGAAACAGGACTGTTAATTACAAACAGCTTAATACTTCTACCATTATCTTCAAATTTGATAATAATTTTCATCAGAATTAAATATATAAACAAATGGCAGAGTAACACATTGACTGTCCAAGTCCATTTCTGTTTGAGTGGGCATTTTGCCACTGTTACCAAAGGAAAAGATCAAAGTCTCAGACTGATCCTGACTAGTGAATATGTGTTATAAATCCAAGTGAAGTAGCTGGCCAAAGACATACTATTTGTATGATCGTCTAAAGATAAGGCTTATCTTCCTGTGATCTATTACGGAGCTTCAAAACTTGCTCAGATAGAAATAAAACTTACATCTTCTTAAAAATAAAGTAAAAGTTGGCAAAAACCTTACTAAAGAAAATGTCATTTTCTTTAAAAAAGAAATATTTGTTTTTCTTTAACTGCTAAAGAAAATCATGCTGCCTTTATTGCTGCATATGGAGCATTCTTTGGAACAAGGAAACTGCTATAAAGAAACAATCAAAAACCCCCAAACAAAGTCTTTGGATTTTAAGAAATGTACAAACATACACTACTTAATAAGACCACATGAGAAGTTTGCTTAAAACTGCTCAATTCAGCATTTTACAGTTAAAAAAAAAGAGCAAGGATTACTACAAATGACTCAAGCCTACTCATTTATTTTTAATTATCTTTTTTTTTTTTTTTTGCCAACAGATAAACAGGAATTACTAGGTTGCATGTGCAAATAAGGCATGCATGCTAACTGCTTAGATTCATTTTCCTATCCACACCAGTGTTAAAATATGAGGCACTCTGAAATATGATGAATCATAATGTGAATTAATAGTTACCATTAAAAACTTGTAGGTGATAAACTGCCTCGTCTATTTCAGAAGAAAACTGAGTCTGAAAATCAATATTTGTAAAATATTCCTGGAAGAATTTTGTTTTCTGCTTAATTTAAATGGTATTGTGATGACATCTGGCCAAAGAATCAGGGCAGCCAATAGATCATCATCAGATCTGGTGTTTCCAAAATCCCAGTCCAATGTTTGTTTATATTTTGGCTGTATCAACAAAAAATATGCTCAAAATTATATCCTTTGAATTTGGCAAATAGAGTGCCCTGTTTTCCTGTACTCTTACTGAGAGGAACAGCCATATTAATCCCTTGAACTGGGGCCCATCTGCACAGCCCAGCCTGCCAGCACAGCCTCAGCTCGGTCTTTTGTGGTGTTTGCCCTCTCATGCCACACCATGGAAAGGCACCTCTGTCCTCCCTCAGTCCTTGCCAGCCAAGCAGAGGAGGATCAAGGTATCACTTGTATTTGCTCTTCACAAAGAGTGAAGCAATTTTAGTCACAGTGTTGCTACCATGGTTAGGGGGCTGCAGCTGATGTTACCCAGGACAGTGTGAGAAATCTGGCATTTTTTAGCGGCGGGAAGAGAAGGCTAAGGCAGGATGTAGGAGCAGTTCCACATACAGAGGGTTGGAAAAAAGAAAAGAGGTGCCAAGAAGCAATAGTAACAAGTAGAAGCTAACTTGTCATACGAAGCTAACTTGTCATAAGAAAACAATCCTTTGCAATGAGGGTGCCTGAGCAGCTTGCCAGGGAAACTGAGAATTTGTCCACTGGGATTTTCACAACTCGCCTGGCAAACCCCTGAAAAGGCTGCTTGAGCTCCGATGCTAACCTGGCCTGCAGCAGCAACTTACACAATGGACCTCCCTTCCACAGTGAAATTTTCCAGTGTTTATTTTTTAAAGGTCATGGGCTTAATTAGAAAAGAAATCCAAAAGTGCAACAAAAAAACCCGCTAAACATTTACCACTTTAGACCATTTCAAGAAACTAATAAAGGTATGTTTCCTAACAAGTAGAAATATGTATTTTTCATTTGTATTTAAAGGATATTGGGGGCTGTGTAGCAGAGTTTCTGGGTCAGACTATGAATAAATTAAAAATCTACATATCAAACTGACAAAAGATCCGAATGTAAACTACATCCTAGCCTTTGAGATTTCTGGTTTACACTGACGTATTTAAACCACAATTCTGAAATAATCCTTCAGTACATTTTAAATTCAACATTTTTGTTGCCAAACAAAAACCTTATCTTTCATAGAATTTCACTCACTGTATTTCCACAACTTTAACTACATTTGGATTTACATGATACTTTACATATGTGTGTTTGTAAAATATGCTAAAACACTTTATATTTAGCATGCTCAACTATGCTACTATATCTAAAGTATTTTTAAATACTTAGAAGCAGCTATATAGAGTGAAATTTTAAAGTAAATGTAATTTCAAAATGTAATTTTTCTCAGATAATTAACATGTACTCTAGAACTATGCTCTTCATCCTGTAGTAAAGCCAAGACAGTCGTAAATATGCTGGAAGTGCTGTGGTACAAAACCACCTCTAGATGTGTGAAGAGTAAAAGTGTGAGGTCTATGTTTTGCACACCACAACAGTGAGAGTAACGCTGCAGGTTAAGCAATGGCTGTTGTCAGATACAAAATTATTCTTGAGGGAAAAAAATGTTATCCCACAAGATCCAATACACATATCTAAAATAAAATAAAATAAAATACCAGACTACCAGATAGACAGCTCAAAAAGGTGATTTCCAAAGCCCTTATTCCTCAGTTTCCTCTAAAATCAAAAAGGTCAAGGTCTGCTCCTTGTAGACTAAGCCAAAACTGAATATTAATAAAACTTCACAAAATAGATTTTTAATAATTATTACAAAGTTATCAGCCTCTTTCTCCTCACTGAGATTATAACCCAATGAAACCCCAGCATATTAAAACAATCCATAAAAACCCCAAACCCAGAGCAAAGAAAGCAAATTTTATCATGTTTTGAAATCAGGTTCATTACCAAATCTCCTTGCAGTATGACGTCTGCTATAATCCCATTAATAAATATAATTTTTAGCATAAGATTGGGCAATAATATTGGTTATTTGGCAATGGCTATCTGTAATTGTTACGCTATTTATTGTCACCCCTACTCTGACTCCATATGTGGATCTTGAAGGAAGGAACAACAAAATCAATTACAGAAAAAATAACATGTTGATACTTTACAAAACATAAATATGTTATTCTAATGAGTAGAGCACTAAGGTGTCTTCTGTGCTAATCAAAGCAATATATTTACTTTGAAAATTCATAGTTTTTGTCTATGTGAATTATTGACAAAGTTCAATTGCAAGGGGTTTTTTTAATAGAAGAAACTTAACGGGACATAAAAACCAGTAATAGTGTTTTCATTTTGGATAATATAAAATGGCAGTAACTAAAGTTAAAATCAAACTTGAACATACTGTGGACATTAACAGAGTTAGTTTTAGTGTCAAAACTGAGAACTGGTCTATTAATTTAACAAATAAAGGCCCTCCTAAAATGCAGTACTTTTTTATGGGAGTTGTTAATCCTTCCTGCTGTTAACTGCAATGTAATTATAGTCTGAGTACCCCTGGTCTACGACAGCTCTATTTTATACTGATAGGCAGAACCTACAATCTTACTTTATTTTATGATCATAAACTTTTCAATATTATACTTTAGGACTGCATATAGGTAACTTAAAGGTAAAATAAATTTATATATAATCTTCAATGATTTGATAAGAAAATGCTAACAACTATATTTTTAATAAGAGCTGTACCTATTACACATTATGAACACATATAAAACACTGCAAAATTGATGCTGGCAATTTGATTAAATGGCCCCTTTACAAGAGTTATTTTTACTTTTCGAAGTTGTATTTGAAATCCCAGAACATAGCACCTACTTTTAAAGAACTAATGAGGTGAAATTCTACTAAAATTTATTTAGAGTAATTATTGAGACAATCTAAGTAGGAAACCAAATATTGCCAGGAAAAAAAAAAAGCTCATTTATCTTTTTAGATAATAGAAAAGAGAAATAAAACCTATGCATACATTAAAAGAAATCTAAATGTTTTTATGGTTTCATGGGAAATTGCATAATGTTGCACCAGAGATAGAGCTGGATGATGATTCATACATTTTTTTGCAACCAGATGCAACCACTATACAGGCAAAAGAAATCCTTAATAGAAGGATTACTTAATTCCTATTTCCTTTACAATATTCTTTTTCACTTGATTGCATTTGGGATTGTCAAGTGTGAAAGGAAAGGATGGCTAGTGGCAAGTGGGCCTCCCCTCCGTGGCCTCGGTCCCTTTCCCTGCACTATGGAGCAGACAGACAGATGTGCCAGGGCTACAGTGCCTCAGACCCTGTAAGAGCTGCAGTGACCAGGCTGGCAAGGTGCTGTGCCATGTTAACCTTTAATTCTCTTCCCAGATATTTAGGATGAAGGATACCTGCTGCTTTGGGACTCAGCCAAGCTCACTACAAATCCTCCCCCTCCAGCCTGCTATCAAAGCAGTAACTGCACTGGCTGGTGACATGAAAGCACAGGTCCAGCACACACTGCAGAGCCTGGATGACCTTGTTCAGCTGCCTGAGAGCTACTTTTCCCTTCTCTCTGCCCCTTGCTGTTGATGTGATAGTGCACCAAATCAATAGGCCTCTAGCTCTGAGACAGATTCTCTTTTCTTCCTTGAGTACTGTTTCTCCTCTTGCAATGTGCTCAGCAATATTCCCTATTCTGCTGCCACTTCTTAGTTCTCCAGATGTCTCCACCTGCCACATGGAGTTGCAAATAATGAGCTCTGTTTCTGGAGTGCTGTGCATCTTACTAATTACCTGTGTCTTGGAGTCAGAGAAAACATTTCTTTCCTGTTGGGCACAGCTGGAATTGAGAATACTAAGATTTCAAAATGTAATATTAAAAAGATAGTAGGAATAGGTCACCTACAGCAGCTTAAGAAATATTTGCTGCAGATACAGGTTAAGAGGCATAAGTGGACCCAGATCCTTCAGTGGTACAGCTGAGTGCCTGTGCTGCTTCCTGAGCATGGAAAGCACACGGCAGCAATGGCTGAGACAGCACAGAACAGTCTCTTTTGGATACTGGATGCAACAACGCTTTCCTCGTTCCCGTAACTTCAAAGACTATGGATGAACCGAAACTTTGATAAGCACAAGATGGGAAACACTGGTTTATCTATGCCAAGCGTTAAGACCATTGAAGTCTGCACTGGACACAGTCTGAAGAATTTAAGAGACACATTCTTGGCCAGTCATAAATCAGTGTCACTCAAGAACTTCCACCTGGAATGTGAAAGTTTAGAGGAAAAAACAAGAGTCAAAAAACCCCAACCCAAATATTTGCTGAAATACTGTAACATTAAACTTCCTAAATTCAAAGCTAAATTTGATTTTTTCTTGTACATTCCTTTATTGTGCATTACTCACATTATGCACCTAGAATTCCTTGAAAGGAACATTAATTATTTCAACCAGTCTTATACATCTTAATTTTGACTTTTTTTTCACACACCATGACATCTCAATCAACAGACCACAGCATACAGAACTCAGAGCAGTAGGAATCTAACTACAGAGAAAAAAATGTTATTCAGAATTTTAACTAGACTTGATGCATCTTAAAATGAATACTTAAAAAAAAAAATCTGAAGAGTTTAAAGGTTAATTTCTTCTGCTACCAGCTTACATTCGGCACCTCAGGGACACAGTCATTCTCAACAAGTATATATTTCTTTATCCTTTGATTCAAATATAGTATAAATATATAGACATATATATATAGTCTTTGATTCAAATATACATGGTAATTTTTCATTTCAACTGATCAATCCCCCATTACTCTTATGAAAACATAAAGAAATATGCTATTCTTATAATTAATTTCATATTCCTGGTAAGAACTTCATAGAAACACACCTTAACATCCTGAAAATGAAAGCTTATGGAAAGTTGATGGTTTTATCATTTCTCTTTCATGTTTTTCTTTTCATGACTACTAAAGAAGATTCCAGGACTCAGCATACTAAAATAGCAATTAAAGTCCTGTTTCATCCAGTATGGATCACTTACACAAGTCATTAGCAACCTTAATTGCTAATCATAAAATATGTGGTTCTAAAGGACTGTGTCAGAGAAGCTGTGCTTAGCTTCAGCTCACTTAACTGAACAGAACATCTACATCTTCATTTCCAAGGGTATTGGTTAAAAAGTACATTAAAGGACCACATCTCAACTGGCATTTAAGTAGTCATATTTCCTTGGTCTCAAATAAAAACCAAACCCACAAGTAATCTGCATCCCTAAAACGGGAATCAAATTTGCATGCTAGGTCTTTTACTCAACTAAACTTTCTATCCACACATTATTATCTCAAGTTTATAAGACAAGGAGTTAAAATCAAAGCAAGCATTGCCACAGAACCTAAAGGATTTAAGATCCCTTCCATCACAAACCCTCCTATGATTCTATGATATTCAAATACTGATCTAAATTCACACTTAAATTGGACAGGCAAACAAAAACAGTCCTAGGTTCTTTCTCACACTTAAACTAGAGAAAACAGAACTTCTGTTTTACATATCTCATATGAAAACTGAGCATCTCAAGAAGCACCCAGGAAAGTTTCACAGTTGATAGAGCAGTTCCAATAGAGTTGAAAGTTCCAACTGGTAGAGCTCAGAACAGAACAGCCCTGAACCACTCTGATTATAATTTTTGCCATATTTTCTTAATAAAATATTGTTATGTTGATGGTATTTGGAGATACATGTACTTCTTATGTACCAAAATAAAAATTGTAACAAATAAATAATAAAAAGCCCAAGTATGTAATTTACCACTAGCTCCATCCAAAACACAACAAATAAAGGAGAACAGATGCAACTATCCAGAGTATAAAAAAGTCATGAAGACCAGTTGTCATTCTATTAAAAGAAAATCCAAACAGAACTCATCCAAAGATAGAATGTACTGTACCAATTAAGGCTGCAGCAATTATGGCAGAATTTAATTTCTGAAATTACTTACCAATGAGTAAGTTACCACATTCTATCTATTTTTTCCTGTAGTCAAGCAAGATCAAAATATTTCTATAGCAGATTCCAAGAGAAAATTTACAATTCTGCCTCTCCATGAAGTCCATATGCTAACCACTCTTCTTGGTTTGGTTTTCCTGACCAGAATTTGGCAATGCATTTTAAGTGGGACAATTTCTACAGCTACAAATTCATACATATTTCATTCCCTTATCTACAATGACTTAGATTTTAACACTGTAGTATGAATAGCTAAAAGCTCAGCCAAAAAAAAAAAAAAAAAGAAGAAAGGAAATCATAAAATACCAATTGAATATAATGAAGCAAAGGACAAAAGTGTACAAAAATTTTATGTATTTCTAACTTAAAGTAATTATTATTATGTTTTGACAAAGCACTGTAAATTGTTCTGAGTAAAACCTCATCTTGTTATAGAGAAAACATGTATTAAGGATGGCTGACGCAAAATTGCCTATTTTCTGTAATTTAAGTAGTACTGTCTGAGATATGAAAGTTTTACATTCAATAAATATGTCACAATGCAGTGCCTACTTAAACTAGTGTATTATTAGAAGTAAAACAAGTAGTCCTAAACACAGTTCACATAGAATATGGTCAGTATCCTATGGGATATAGGACTGAAAGAGGCCATTTCCATTACATTGTTTAATCACCACCATATGAAGCCATATTTTGGTGTTTTGTTCTGAATAACAAACAATCATGCCCCACTTGCCATGTCAAAGCCAATAAAGCATTTGTGCACCTCTAAGAGACTTAAGGACAACAGTACAGAGAACCAACAACTTGGCAGTGGAAGAGAATTTCATGAAGATATCACAGTTAAAGGAAACAACCTGCCCCATCTGATAACTGAAAATTTCCCAGTTAACCTGAGAAGCCTCACAAAGATCAATAAGAAGTAATCTGAAAATCCCTTCATCTCTGAGGAAAATGCCACTGTTCAAATTGAGAAATCACTTAAGCTTCCTTGGTGAGCACAGCATGCAGGCACAAGAACACAAGACGGGATCACCCAAGCTGCATAGCTTTTCCCAGTGTACAAAAACAACTACATCCCCAAGATTTCTATCCATTCCTTGATACCTTAAGAGAAAAATATATGATATAGAATGCTTCAGTCAGAGAGAAATTCCAAAAGTGAATCCATAGACAAGAGACTGAAGCATCAATTCAAATTAACACAATGTAATCCAATCATACACTATAAGCTATAGAATAAAAATATCCTAAAACAATAAATACTACATGAGAAACATGATTAACAATGGAGACTGTCCTCAAGACACCTTTTGTTTGTTTCGGGACAACAAAAATCCCAAACCAGGATTCATCTTCCTGTATCACACAATAACATAAACTTATCAAGCTTTGTTAGAAAATATATGCTGCTCTTCATGTCCTGGTATTTCACGTACAAGATGCTTCACTTTATCTATTGGTTTAAAAATCAAAGTGAAAAAATTTATATACTTTCAATCTTTCACCAAAATTACGTTATGACTTAAATCTACCCCACTGTAAAGCAATCCAAAGGCATTCTAGAAGATAATCATATTCTCTCTCCAGCTTTGCTTCACAAGGTTAAACAAGCAACGTTCTTTTAATACTCTCTGCTAAGGTCAGTTCTTCGTTTCCCAGTCTACTGTCGTTAAACACAATTCTAAAGAAATTACATAAAACCCAAATACATAATTCTCATGCAAGTCCCAAAGAAATGCAATTTTTCAAAACAAAGAATATATTACTGGAAGCACAGAAAAATAATAACTCTAAATGGAGTACTTGGAAGCCCTAAGGTACATACAAATATCCTAAGGCCCTGGACTTCTAAGACAATTAAAATACTATCACATTTTCTTTATATAATATTTAATTGCCTTTCTTACACATTGCTGTACTGATAAAAATAGGTATCTACAACTAAACTTTGGCCAGCCAGAATTTGAGATCAAATTTCTATGTAAGACGATAAATGCCGCAACTTTCATTAAAAATATGCGTTTGTAAACCAACAGCTGAATGCAGGGTTTATTCTTTACTTATCTACAAAAGAACAGCCTCCAGACACCAACATGAAAGAACTGAGTGTTTCTTCAGTACAGTGGATGACAGTGGGCTAGGTTAATCTTTTCTGATTGCTCATTTTTAAGATTTCAAGGTTAAAGTCCTAAAAGCCTTTAGGCCACGAGTACCTCTTCTTGGTAATCCTGGTCCACACACATAATGAGATAAACAAGTTCACACTCAAACTTTAAAAGCATCTGCACATTGAAAGCAGTGGTGTCTGTCATGGTATCAGTAGCCAAAGAGCAGTTTGGCAAAGGAACACCCTGACAATTGCACAGCAGCTCCAGAATGGTCATCAAAGATCAAATAATTCAAAGTCCTTAATTTACCACTATGTGAGGAGAAATATTACTAAAACCAGAGAGAAACAATATGGAGAGAAAAATACTGTTTTCATAATAATTATTTTAGCATGTGACAACTAGTATTACATAAACTAAATATGAGTAATATTTTGCTGTATTTCCCCCAGGTGTTGGGTTCTTACACCCAATTGGTTTTGTAAAAATTCAAATTACATTAAGAAGGTGGTTGTGGCCTTCAGAGACTCAAAGAACAGCCTCAAAAAATCTATCTGAAATGGTTATCCAAAGAAAAACCACATATAAAACAAATAAGTTTTAAGGACAACATTATAACCACATTCATTTTCTTTGGATAACTGGACTTGTGACATTATTTCTTTTACAAAACCATACCTTGTGAATAAAATGTCATTTTGTTTAAATAAATAAACATGACCAAAAAGTGTTTCAGGGTCTAGCAAAAAACACACTAACAGTTCTAATGGATAAATATTGCGTGGTATAATGCAAGTGTTTGATGGGCTGGTCACC
The DNA here is from genome assembly GCA_013399195.1 of Dicrurus megarhynchus. Taxonomy (NCBI): domain Eukaryota; kingdom Metazoa; phylum Chordata; class Aves; order Passeriformes; family Dicruridae; genus Dicrurus; species Dicrurus megarhynchus. Next base: position 345,533 of record VXAD01001120.1, read on the forward strand.
TACAGTGACGCATCTCTCATCTGTTCTTTAGAATGCAGATGAGAGGAGGAACTCCTGTATTTATCACAATAATGTCCTAGAAAGGAAACTATAGCACAGCTTGGGAGATGTGACCTTTTCTCACAGAAGAGAATAAAGATGTCAACTACATGAAATACAACTTTCAGAGGTACATTACTGCTGGCAATTTCGGGTTGCTTTAATGGGCTTGCCTGTGAACTGGCACTGCCATAGCAGTTCCGTGCCATGCTCTGTCATCTTTTCTCAGGGGTGGCAATATTTAAGAAAGGATGTGGGAGAGAACAACACCTATTAAGGACTTCAGATGCCCCTGTTTAACCTGCTGACCTCTGGGGGTCAGCAACTGAAACTAAGCAAGATGTGTGAGAATTGCGAGGAAAAAAAAATTAACACAAAGCTTTAGTGAATCAGCCGCCGAGGACTGGATGGAACCACTGCTGTTCATTCAGCTAACAGCAAGCAAATGCTACTGTGAAGAAAACAAATTAAGATGGGATAAATGAGAGCTCTTAGTATATTTGAAAAGGAGCGTCTAATGCAAGAAACACTACAGAGAGCAAACGAGATGTGCAAAGATTTTACTCTTTATGGCAGGTGAAAGATCTAACCAGGAGGCTACAATAGTAAATCTGCCATAATGACATTTCTGGAAAAAAATCTAATTCTGATTTATTTACAAGGATGACAAAACAATAGGCATTTCAGTTCTTGTTGTTTTTACTGTCTTGCGGTTGCAAAGAGACAATTTTGTTGTAAGACAGCAAAATCTACATGCACTAGCATTTAGGAAACCATAGGAGAGAACAGAAAATTGAAAGAAAGAAAATTAATCCTCCTCCATCTGCTTGTCTCAAAGAAAGGCATATGTCACTTCATCCTATTACTCAGCTCATACTCCAAAGGCTTCTGGTTTCTCTTTGTTCTCTTATCAGTAGTTTTGATTGAGTTTGGTTGTCAAGTGTACAGGCTCCTGTGATTTTAGTCTTCTCTAGGGTTACACACTGATAAGGCCAATAATTGACATTGTTATGCAGCAAGTTCTCCTGAACAAATAAACATGGAAAGAAAACAGTTTTCTTTGTAGAGAGATGTCTCCAGTGACAGCTGTGAATTACTAACTAAATGGAAGTCCTGCCAGTGCATTTAGTTTAGCAGGTCACTTAAATTGCTCAGGATGAACAGGAGTTTTTCCTTTGTTCAAGAAAAATCCTTTTTATATTGAAATGGAAAACATGTAGAGATCCCTTTGTGGTATTTACTGAAAATAAATAAAAACATTGGTTGGTGAGAGAAATATATCTTACAGGAGTCAGAAAGTGGTTTTTCTAGAAACTTACAGGACAGTAAAATCAGATTTTCATTGTGTGGAAGATTTGATTTAAAACTTGGACAGTAACAGCAGCACTGTGAAGTAAAAGTCATAAAGCAAGGCTTACTGGAAATCCCTTGAGATTATACACACCTAGCATCATGTCTTTCCTTTACTATAGCAGGAGTCAGACAAACACAACTCTTGCCAACATGTGCAGGTGAAGGGAACCCCAATTCTGAAATGTGCTCCTCCCAGCCTCCAAAACACACTGCTCGATCCCTAAGGAGTTTACTCCCAGCAGCCTTAGAGGTGTAGAGGTCTGAACAGAAAATATATATATATTTCCTTTTACTTCATATAGCCTTCCAGGATGAGGAAGGACACAACTTAGGGGCAGAACAAAATCAACTTGCTTCTAGAGTTCAATAATGTTATTGGATATGGTGACAAAAATTAAAAACAGTAAGGAAAAAAAACCGTGATTACTCAACAACTATTGAATCTTTATTTAAACAAAATAGTGCTTTTCTTCTGCAACTAGGCTTTACAGAGAATCACAATTTCAGACATATTTTACCACTGCAATGTGGTTCTAACACTGTGTGCTCTAAGTTGGTAAAGATAACTAAAAATTACTAGATACCAAAATGTTTAGAAGTAATTTGTTTGTAGACAAAAACATTACACGTTTTAGAAATGGTGACTGACATTTCAAAATTATATTCCAAGGCCAGTTCATTATCTAATTGTTTCAACAACTGTTGAGGGCTTCAGATGTTTTTTGTATCTACACATGATAACAACCATGTATGTCAGTGGGAGTATCACTTGACAGGTACACAACATAAATTTGGGTCTGTTTTCTAGTCATAGACGATACTACCAGAGAAGATCATTACTTATCCTGGTCTGACCTCTTGTGTGGATAATAGGAACTAAAACGAAGCCCATTTTCAGGGTTTTTTTAAATTTCAGAAAAAACACCAATTTGAAATCTTTAAGAGCTGCTGAAATTCATTGTTATTTAGTGTATGAGATTTTTTCCATATCAAATTTCTCACATATTAATCAATTCACCTATTGGTTTTCTTTTTGACAAATTAAGTATATCAAATACTTAAGTCATGCTCTCCGAGCCCTATGTCTTTGACTTAAAACATCAGAACTGGATGCAATAGTGACAAAGAAAGAAAACCACCGAAAGGCAAAACATACTCTTAGGTTCATTAATTCAAGGATCCAACCACTCCCATGTGCCACAGCATCATTCTGGGAGCTCATTAGGAGAGCTGTAGGCATTGCCCACCCCATAGATCTCTTTTGGAGCCAGACATCACAGGGTACAGTCTCACACTCCAGAGGTATGACCTATTCTAATTTTCCTTTATTTGCAAAACTTTTCATTTGACTATAACAAAATACTGCTTTCCTGAAGAGTTAAACGAACAAGTGATTCAAGATTTTTTTATGTAACTGCTCTGTTCTCCTCACTTTGTCAGAATGGTAAATCTCTCTCATCCACAGATTTTTATTATCGGTTATTTTCTTGGTGGAAATGCTGAAGAGCTTCATACTGACTCCCACAGACACTTACTAGACAAGCCTCCCCTTGAAGATGATTAACAAAAAAAATATTTTTTTTAGTCTTCCTGGTAGGACATTGTATTATACTTTTGTTGATACTGTTAAATGCTATTAAAATGTACGGAAAAAAATAGACCACAGCATGAAATTATTGTATTGCACATTTGCATCTGCCAATGTAGATTCACTTTTCAGATTTAAAGACAGAAATTACGCTGTTAAGAATGACATGAGGGAAAAAATGTTTCATTTGGTCTTCTTAGCTGATAGTAAGAAAATTGGCTAAGTAAATACTAATAAATAATAATTATTAGAGACATAATAAGTAAAGATGATAGAATGTAATACTTGTAATCTAAACTATATCTTTTTTATCATCCTGAACATTTTATTTTTTTCCCACAGTGTCTTCGGAGACAGATAAACAAGAATTGTCACAGATACAGGAAGCACTTACATGTTACAAGATTTCCATTAAGGAAAATGAACATAAAGGTATTTTTGCAGACAATATTAATTAATAACTCATTACTATTGTTAGCTGGACACACCGTGGTCACTGGAAAACCAGTCTCACTACAGTATTATCCTGAGATATGTTGGAGTTTCTCTATTGACAGTCTTCCTGAAAATTAGGATAAGCTTTGGACAGCCCACGGATAAAGAGAACAAGCCCATCAATAGGAAGAGTTCTGATACACGTGTAGATATATTAACAAAAATTGACTGAGTATTCAAAACCTGCATGGAGGCAAAAATAAATATCCAAGACTATCCAAATAGCTAAAAAATATCCAAAATAATTTTAATTTCCTTCTGAAAAGTAAATATAAATAAAGGTAATAAAATGGCAAATTATTTCATTACAGTTCCACATTTATGACCTAGAGTGTATTGCTTATTGGTGAGTGATCATGTTGCCACAAGGGAAATGCTAACACACTCAGCAAGACCAAGATAGGACTGAAGGATGAAATAGCATCCTTGCAGCCCCAGCAAAGCACAAAGTCGGACTACTTATGGTGACTGGAACCATTCCAAGCCTAAAGCTACCTCATTTATTTTCTAACATTGTGTTGAGATAGCAAAGTTGCAGCATGGATTTGGAAAGCCACAACAGCCCACTGCTGATTCATGCAGTTAAATCATGCTGTTACTACATTATATTTATGCTGTTATCATGCTCCTTTATGATGGGAGGCTTCATTATGGTCAGAGCCAGAGCAGATGATGAACTACATGTCAAGAGGAAACAACAGTTGCTTGCCTGCATTAAAATATATAGTCTAAATATCAGGTGAAATTAATTCTAGTGATAAAGAACCATTAAAGTTTCAGATATAGTCACACAGAACCCTATTTCAATGATTATACAAACATACAGCCATGTTTTGCCCAATGAAAGATTTAGCTGTTAACTACATGAGAACAGCTTATTTACATTGAGACTATAACAAGAGTTTTTCTTTTTCTTTGATCCAAAGAGACTTTATTTAGCTGTATGTGTTCTTTGTATCTTCAGGAATACTGTGGTTTGGATTTTTCTAGGGTTTCTTATAGTGCATCTTCAGCAATTCTATTTGGCAACTATAACCAAATAATTTGAATGAAATTCCTGGGAACCCGAACAGCAAAAAAAGCCCCTGGCTTACTGACAAGATTTTATCTGAAAAGCGAGATTTGGAAAGCACTAAAGAAATATTGTCTATTGCTTACCTGCAACCTCCAAGCAAAAATTCACTTTTTTAATTTCTAATTTTGATCAAATCTTCAAATTAGTTCAATCATTCCATTGGAGTATAATTTCAGATGCCGAGTTTCTTTTGCTGTATACCTGGACTTTGGTTGCTCTGAAATAAACTGGGATATTTTTTCAATTTTGTGACATTTATTTTATTACTTAACATATTTTTAGATATTTTCCTCTTTCTGTAAGTAAAATCTATATTTATTCTGTTTCTAATTCTCTCCCCATTAAGACTGTAGAAATAGAATTATATAAATTTCATGTTTCCAGCATTAGTCATTTTGTTTTGGTCAACTTTCTTAATTCTGTTGATATTCACCGCAGCAATTTTAGCTGAATTAGCTTCAGTATAATTTGTTGACACACTGACAGTCTGGCATTGCTTTTCTACAGCAAATGTCCATTATTATGTAGATATTTTTATCCTAAGGCTAAAATTGTTAAGACAGGCAACTTCACTGAAGTTAAAATATGATAATTCTGCAATTAAGATGAAGTCAATGTTTCCGTTGAGAAAGAAGTAATTATGATGAAACCATTCAAGATACAGCATGACTGTAATGTAGCAAAAATGAAATCTAGACTGAAAAGAACATCCCATGGAATTTAGAAGAATCAAAAATCCCCTCCAGTGCCAAGAAGTGTACTATTCTGTCAGGTGAAAATTCAATCATCATGGAAAGCTACACATTATGTGCTGTTCCAATGTACAAATCATAGTTGGAATGTACATAAATGAACTCATTAAAAAGCAGAGTTGTGGGGTTTTTATCAGATAGCACAGACAGCCTTTTCTGGTTTGGATGGTTTTGGCTGGGCTTGTTGGGGCTTCTTTTTTTGTTTGCTTGGTTTTTTTTAACAGTAAGGGTTCAATACCTTTGAGGTTTTGCCAGACTGAAAATTTCTGGTGGTAATTTTATTTTCTATTTGTAGAGGCCTTATCAGGTTTTACTACTTACTTATGATCGGCTAAGAACAGCATGTCCAGAATGAAATAGCACTTTCTAAAAGCACAGATGATACCAGAATATGGATGCAAACACTTCAGCTCAGCTTTTCCACCTGATTTTCTGTCAGGATTTTATGCAGTATTAACAATGATATGTGTAAGTCAACTATAAAACAGAAAGACTAAAACCTTTGCATCTTCGTAAAATGCTATGCAAATCATATTTGAATTGCTCTGCATATTTGCAAAACATTTTTTGTTTTGAAGCCTATTTACTGAACTTATATTCTATTGATTCTCAATGTGCCCAAGTGAATATGCTTTGAAAAGAGGTATGATTGTATTTATGTAGCAGCAGCATGCCTCTGGATCCCTGAGACCCTACTCAAAGTATTCAAAATGCTATGGCTTTTTTTTTTTTTTTCCTCTGTGATCAATTTAACTCTTCAACAGCAGCATTTACTAAAAATATGTCAAATAACTCAACTGAAGCCAAAATTAAATTGTTATTCTGGTTCACTTAAAGCCATCCAAAGACCTAGAGGGTTATCAAGAAACTACTTCATGGATAAGAGAACAAAAATCAATCTGTATTCTTGCATCCTTCCCAAAGGCTTATTAGCCCAGCAATATTCATCACCTGTTGCATTCTAGGTGAAGACTTTTAACCTTATTCTTTTTTCTAGAATAAGCAAAATAGAATGGTTTCAATTATGACATATACAACGTGATTTTTAAATGTAATCACAACTACTTAACTTAAAAGTAATTAGAAAATTGTGCCAAAGCCATAAAGATTCAGCAAAAGTTATTTATATAAACTTAGTGAAAAAAGATCAGATCTGTTAGAGACTGTCAAGAGTCTGCTGTCCCTAAACAGGTGTTTTTTCCTCTTCATATGTAATTGTCTTTTAAAGAGCTGGAGGACAAAAAAGTTTCCAACCAACTTCATTTTAACCTACAGATTTATGAATTCCAGGATAATATTGCATTTTTTGTAAATTTGAATTCATTGTGCTCTTTGCACATTAGCAGCATTAATGATGTTTGTCTTTCTGAACACCATAGATTTGCTACAGCTTTTCATCCTCTATCTTCTGCAGTTGAATATAACAAAACTGTGGTTCCCCTGTATGACAGAAAAAAATGGTACTAGGGTTTTGGGCAGTTTGTTTGGTTTTTTTTTTTCTAAAAACCCTGTCTTCACCCTGAGCAATATTCTGATAATAGGAAGAAACATAAAAACCATCTGGGTACCATGTAAGACTACATCTACAGGTCTGTTTAAAAAAAACCCAACCAACAATAAAATATACAACCCACATTATAAACAGCATTGTAAAATCCTCTTCTGATCTTGCAATGTTCAAGTACTGTTCAAGTACTTGCACACTAAAACCCACGGTAGAAAAATCCAAACCACAGTATTCCTGAAGATACAAAGAACACATACAGCTAAATAAAGGACTCTTTGAATCAAAGAAAATTAAAGCTCTTGTTATAGTCTCAATGTAAATAAGCTGTTCTCATGTAGTTAACAGCTAAATCTTTCATTGGGCAAAACATGGCTGTATGTTTGTATAATCATTGAAATAGGGTTCTGTGTGACTATATCTGAAACTTTAATGGTTCTTTATCACTAGAATTAATTTCACCTGATATCTATTTTCTTTATCTTTTTTAATGCAGGCAAGCAAGTGTGAAACTCCAAGTACTGCCCTTCAGCTTAGGAAAAAGTTGTTATCCATCATTAAATATCTTATGCATGAATGCCTTATGACCCCATCAGAATATTTGGATCCAAAAACTAGTTTCTGTAACACTGTTCATAAAGAAAGCTCCTTTAAAATAGCAATGATTATGCTACATTCAGTCCAAGCCAGTCTCATTCACTCCAAAAGCTGCATTTGCTATTCATTTTTGTTGCTGCATCTGGACCTCTTTATTAGGTGGCAGTTAATTCTGCAAGGACAACCTTCAAGAAAAACAATCACATAAGGGACATAAAGCCATATTAAACATTTTCCTGCAATTAAAACAACAACATTAACAAAAACAATTGAGAAAAAAGAACTTAATCTAGCACAAATTTCACTAAGCAATTTCCATGAAAAATTTGAAAATTAATTCCTGCAGAAAAAAGGAAAAGCTGACCAATTACACTATAAGGTTAATGGGATTAATCTAATCACATTCAAAATATGCAATGCTCAGGGAGTAAAATGAAATAAAGATTTTGGTAAACTGCAGAACTTTGCAAATATGCAACACTAGGTAGTCAGCTTTACAGGATTAAAGAGCTAGGATCCTAGAGCTTTTATGGTACCTAGAGTTCGAGACAGAATTTTTTTTTGTGGGAAAAATTGTTATGCCATTGTTACTGGAATGATCTCTGAAGTTCCACATCCAGGAAAGTCTCCATGTCTTTTTTTTTTTTTTTAATCCTTTATATTTCCTTCTCCAAGAAACTCTGATACTGAAGAGACTGGCAGGTAGTAAGGGACCAAGTGACATGTTGGTAATACTCTTTTTTAGGGTGCTCTCCTAATTAGTCACTATGCAAAATGGGTAGTAATGAAAAGGTTTAAACCCAATCAACAAAATACATTAAATCAATTATTGGCAAGAATATACAGAACACATAGTATGATTTTACAGCATAACTATGAAATAAAATAAAAATTAATTCTAGAGCTCACTCGGTGACAGTAAAAGATAAGATCCATTACTAGACAAGAGTTATTTTCCTATTACAACCACAGGATGTGTTTCCCACAAAAAAAACCCCCCAAATTGTATTCAAATCTGTAACACTAAATTCCTTAAATTCAAATAATAAGAATAGAGGAGCACATGAAGGCAAAGGCTCAGGAGTCTCTGCAGAGTCAAGTAACTCTGTCTGAAGAAGGAATGCGTGCTAAAGAAACAGATACCTTTTCCATTAAAACATTCAGAATGTAAGGGGATCTTCCAAGCAATAGAAATTGTATAAACACTACATCCTACAGTTTTTCTCCACACAACAGTAAGTTTTAGAGGAATTATGTTCAATATCTCTTTCCCTTTATTGAGCAGTCTCCACTGGATTTGTTCCTGGATGCTTCAGAACTTCCATCCCTCCTAAACAACATCTGGGCTTGCAAAGAGACATTCACATCTTCAAGGAAATCTGCATCGAGTATTTAATATTCAGACCATTAAATGTAGGATTTGACAGATGAATTCTAATTTCTGTCAATGCCATATTCCTTTGTAAATAATACAGTGAAATAAATATTTGCAGAGGATAGCGTGAGATCAGAAGTGACTGACTCACACGTCTTTCCACTGACTACAAATGTAATTTAAAGCGACTTTATTTCTAATTTAGACCTGAGCCACAGGATTCGCTTTATTTCACTAAATCTTAGGCCAAAGTATATAATGTAATACATTTTCAATCTAACTGGTCTCTGAAACATGAATCATACCTTCCTACAATATTTGTACTGAACTATGCACCTGGTTAACATCTTTCTTTGTTACTTAAAAGATTAATATTTGAAAAATAAGGAAGACATTAGCTAATATCACACACAATTGATTTAGAAAATAGAAATAACTGCTCACTTTGTCATATAGTTGCTTTGGGTTTTTTTGAAGAACACAGAGAAACACTAGAATAAGAACTCTGTCCTACTAACATATGGTATAATGAACTCAGCTGTCAAATACACTAAATCTATTGTTAAAGATTTTGTTCTGTATGAAAGAAGGCTTATAAGTTAATGAATTGCAGTATGTTGCACATGAAATCCAAGCACAAATCTGCACTTTCAGTGCTTACATTTGAACTTTTTAATTTGATGCATCATCTAAAATTGCAACACATTCCCGGACTATAGAGAAGCAAACTATTCAAATAACAACTTAATTTGAAACTAACTGTAGAAAAAAACCTGATGAAATGCAATTTTTCAAATGGCATGAACAGTTGCCATTTGAAGAAGAAAAAACAGATTATTCAGGGTTATAAATTACTATATCCCTTTTTGATTTTTTTTTTTAATCTTAAGTAAATGTGGAAGTATTACGAACGGACACATGTGTACAATGAGTCAAAAAATGTCTCCAAACTGTTCTGGTGAGAGACATAAATCCTTAAGACCCTTGCTCTTCAAGCATACTCCCCATCTACTTGCAAGAAAAAGTAGCTGGCCACCACTGCAAAACAATTCTCTGTACTTTTCTTACATCTTACACATTTCCTCTAGAAAGAGCCACTTCAGCTTTTACATTAAAGTACCTCATTCCCTTTTAGAGGCTCTCAGCTGCTGTGCTGGGGAAGAAGGCAGTTGTTACTATGTCCTAGTACCTTGACTTTGAGATTTGCTAAACTCCTGAGAAATAAATGACTTTGTAAAAGCCATGTGCCTTGGAATTACACTTAAAACAGATGAGGGTAAAAATGAAGAATAAATCTCAACACACATAACAAAGATTATAGTTAGAAGTATTTATAAAATATTAAGATCTTAAAAAAATTAAAAAACACATTTATTCCACTTATATCAATATCAAAAGCTGAAGATCTTTGTCCTGTTTCTTATCAGCAAGGTTTCAGTTTTCTACTTTTCATGATGCATTCCAAATAAAATTTCTACTGATACAGTATGCTGGCCCTGTAGAACTAGTCTCCTCCAGCAAAGATTTTGAAAATTTCTTCCTGTTTTGACCAACCTATTTTAGTACAAAGAAAACCCAGACAGATTTCCCAAGGTAAGTCATGGCTGCAGTAATCAGGTGTTCAAGGACTTCTGTTCTTGCTCAATTGCTTCGGAGACAGCAGGGCTTCCTCTCACTGACTCCTGTGATTTATCTGATAATATTAGAGTAGATCATATCACAGAGTAACTTCTGAGTTTCAGTAGCAAATACATATATTTAAGCTACTTGCAATTCAATATCATTGTACTATAGCTTGCAATTTTACTATGTGCAACTGTTCCAAATATCTTGAGGAGGAAGGATGACTTCTGGGAAAGAGCTAGATGCAAGGAGGGCAATAGAAACAGGGGCAGATTTCAAATTCAGATATTAAAAAATTTATCTTATTACTAGAAGTATATTAAATATTATTTTTAACATGCCAGGCATGAGTAATACATTACTCCTACAGACTCTTGGCCTATGAACTCAAGCAAAAGAAAGAAAAAGAGGTGAATTTAGGAATAAAAATATGCACATTGCTAGCTATATAAAATGTAAATCAAAAGTGGGGTTGGTTTTTGTTGCTTTTTAAAAAATTATTTTCATTCCCAGCTTTGCACATGTGAAGCCAAGCTTTGGGGAAAAACAATGTATAACATAGGAAAAATAGGCCTGCAGTTAACACCAAAAGGAAACAGAAAGCCATACTGAAAGATATAAGTAAGAATAGTGTTACAATTTTTATTTCCTTTTTCATGCTTTTTAAGCCATTTTTCATGTATCATATAAACTAGTCAGAATCTTCCAGTAACTTTCCAGACAAGAGGACAAGTCCTCCTCCAGGTACAAGGGAAGAACCATCATTAAAAGAAGGATGACATACAGTCTGTTGTATTTCGGTTCAATATTAAAATTTTGTAATAATAATTTCTGTAGGACAAAACCTGTACTTCTAAGACTGCATGTTAAAACATCTTTGCATCATTATCTTTAATTGACAATACACTCACATGTGCAGACCAAGTCAAGATGACAATCAAAATATGCAGAAGCTTTTGAGAAAGTTGAGTGGGGTTGTTAACAGAGCAGTTCAACTTTTGCCACTCACATCATTCTCTATTCATTAAGCTCTGCGTGCAAAAATAAAGTCAGTAATTTTATCATTGTAAATTGGTTCTTCTGAACATAAATGATTCAAGAGTGTTGAATCCCAGCTGTCTGCTACCAGTACTCAGAGATTAAGGAGCGATCTCACGTTAGGTTGCCAGCTATGATTTTCAAAGTCTAAAACAGCAGAGCTTCCAGTTTCTTGAAACACATGATAATATACTGAACATCTTCCAAAAGTGCTCTCAGCAGGGAATAAAATCACAGTAGTGTTAGTAGTCAGGATCTTTACAGTTAGAAAGATTTCCATGTTCACAGTTCTTAATTCTTTACAGGTTCTGGTACATCCACAGAAAAGACCCTGTTAGCTTCCATACACAGAAGAATGAGGGCACAGGGTCCACAACCACAAAATCCTCTCATCATAGAGCTTACAGAGAAGGAGGACAAACTCTGTTCAAAAAACTAATCCTTTCAGAAACATAAATTTTTAATTTTTTCTTTAATTGAAAAACATTTATTTTTACTGCAGGAGTAATGGAAACTAAATTTTTAGCACAGTACATACCAAGAAGCTAAATTAAAATATATTTATTAGTTACACCTCATATAATATGAAGGGAACACTCCTATACTTCCAGGCAGAAAAAGTAAAATTTGAAAATTTACATCATAAACTATGTAAATATCACAAAATATTAATGAAATCCATACTACTGAGTGTAAAAAGATAGTATGAAATTACGTTTCTGATATCTGACGTGTTTCTATAGTAGATAATTTCTAGGAAAGATAGTACTATCAAACTTTTTAAACTAAAGCCTGTTACTTATATGGACAGGAGTATGAATTGAATTTATCTTCTAAGGATCTTGTTATTCAGCATTTATCTAAATTTTAATAAGATATACAATTGCGCATGCATTCATTTTGGTAAACAGGTCAATAAGAATTACTTCTGATATTTATATAAAATAATAATAATGAATTAATAATTATTTAAAATAGTATATAAATAAGAATAAAGCACAGTCGCTATCCTGCAGATTTTATGGCTCAAGTATAAAACAAGAGACAATAAATTCACAGAAAAGTAAAAAGAAGCAACACAAAACTCATTAATGTGACTGTAAGTGCTATTAACAGACTCAAGCCTACCTGACAAATCTATTCTGGGTATTGCAAAAAAACCAGAACTTAATATAAGGACTTAGAGAAAAGTAGAATATCTGCATTAGCTGCTCCATTTAAGTAAGGTGGCAGAGTGGGAGATAGCACAGCTACTTTTTTGCAAGCTCAAGTGGGTGATTAGGCTGTCATCACAGGCTGATAGACTGGAGTCAGCATCTCAGTGCTGAATCTGAGATGCCATGAAAGGTGTCAGTATTAGTCCATTAAAGGCCTCAAAAGAGAAAATGTCTAAGTTTTCCTTGGTGTGCTCTAAAAGAAAGGGAGCTAAGGGAAATGCATAGCAAGAAAGCAGGAAAAAATGATGGACTGAAAAATGATCTTTACAGCTTCTTTGCAGTCTAGGTGAATATAATTGGAGCAAAAATGCATTTGTCAAAGACAAAGAAAAGGACAATGCAGTAATAAAGATGTGAGTTGGTGACAGCATGGGTGAAAATGTCTGTTAGACAGAGAGAAAAGCCTATACTTAAAATCATGAATTAGAGAAAATCTGCAAGACAGATTCCTTACCACAACATACTGAATATATTTTTGTAGCTCAGCTGTGTCAACAAAATGATAACTTCCCTAAAGTATAAATTTGGACTAATTTGCTAGCTTAATAATAATTACCATTAGCTTATATTCAGTTCAACAGTTGAATCTAGTCCCTGAAGTCTTCTTTCTGTAAAAATCTTTCAGATATCTTGCACATTCCCACAGTAATCTCAGTAGCCATATTTTCTATCAATATTTTAATTCCAAATATGTTCAAAATCATACATGAATATTTTAGCACTTAACAGCATCAGCCATTCACACCTCTCAAGAATTCAGGAGAATTTTCGAATTATGACTGTAGTTAGAAAAATGAATAACAGCAAGTCAAAGTCTGAGACATGCTGATGAGTAGAAAGGTTTTCATTACTTGCACATTTAATTACTTAAGCTTAGATAGTAGAAGCTCAATTAATTTCACATTTTGCACTCACAAGGCATACTTTATCACATTAAAAAATACATTTTTATTTATATTAAGTTTACTGCTTTTTTTCTTTTTTTTTTTTGTCTGACACTAGTATGGAGCCATTAAATTAACGTAGAATATTTACATCATCAACAGAAATGTCAGAAACCAAGAATGACCTGTTTGATTCTATAAAATATCACACTGGTTACAAGGGAAGATCTGAGCCAGGATTAAAATTTCTGCCATTTATTGTCTAGCCATTATGTTCCCTCCTCCCCCACATATGACATATTAAGTGCTAATCTGAACTGTGAGCAGAGTACAGAGCTATCCAAACTACATCTCTGTACGTGGGTTTGTGGGGCACCCTATCTAGATAAAGAGGACTCTCTAGAAGTGAGAAGAGAGAATAACAAGCTCTAATGAAAACTTTAAAAACCCTCATTCTTTTCCATAATATTAATCTTTGTATTATACATGGGCATGAAATATTTAAAACATCTCCCTGAAAACATGTCAGTTTAATTTCACTGCTATCAAAAAGTGACTCTGGGGAATTTGAAAAGTGCTGAATGTAATAATTTTTGTCCTCATTACATGGCATTGCATCACACAGCTCATTGCATTAAGTAGCAAATTTCAAAATGAGATTAAAGCTTACTAGAAAGATTACTGATTAAACAGGACAAAAGGTAAGCAACTATAAGGTCCTAGGAAAATAAAAACATTTGACATTTCTAACATTTCCCCCTCTTCCCATCTTCCTAAAATTAGATGCTTTTTCTTGGGACACTGGAGTTTGAAATAGCTGTTCATTGTTCTCCAGTGTACTTTACAGTAGTCAGGTAGGAATAATCTATAAGGACATGGAATGGAGAAGTGGTGTGGAATATTCTCTGAAAAGTCAAGAGGTCCCAGTTTTTATAAGGCACAAAACATGGAACAACTTCTACAAATAACATAAATTGCTTGAGATTTACATATAAAGCATCGCCTTTCTCCTCATTTGTCTTTGGTAAAATTTACATTAACCTGCAAATCTCAAGTTTCACAGGAGGTCTACACTGATATTGTGTAGTTAATCAAATAAATGGCAGTGAGAGCAATAACTTCTTCAAATGATTCAAAAGAAGACAACTATCATCATGACTTCACTATCATCTTACAATGAAAACATTATTTTATTATGTTATTTGAAACATGAAAAATATGGCAGAGCATCAACACAGTTTTATATGTCCGTGCTCCAAGTCTATATATACACCTGTTAAGGTGTATACATGCACATCTATAATATATACATTTGTACATCTATAATATATACATATAATATATACATATTAACATTTGAAAATCTGGAGGCCTGAGCTGACACATTTATTTCTTCCACTCTTCCCTCATCAAAACTTAATTCCCTTCATATCCTTTAAAATTGGTCTTTCATTCAAAACCTGCTCAGTGTCTCATCTGGCACATTGCCACATCTGATGTTCTTGGGAAATGATCCCGACTTAAAATTCCTGTGAGGTGTGTAACTCTATTGAAAGAGGTCAACCAGACATGTAAAAAAGAGCAGGAGTTTTCATAGCTAGCAGCAAAGAACCAGGCCCTCTCACTGACAGTTAGGGAAGACTTCCCTTATTCCTCTCATATGCAAAAAAACAAATACAACACACATTATGTGCAAGAGAAATGACTGAATGCATGTGATTCTTGATACAGTTTATGGAACAAAAAACTTCTGTACAAAATGTACTATAGGTATAACTTCTCAATAATGCGAATTCAATGCAATCAGAGTACTCCAAACAGCATATACTGAACTTCCCAATTTTCCAATGTAGTTTAAGTGCTTATTACTTTGAAGACTAGGCAATGATCTACAGCTATTATTAACAAAGTGGAAGAATAATGGATATTATTCTTGCCTATGGGACAGAAGTATCATTTAGAGAATTGATAACACTTTAGTTTAGCCATTTTAAAAGGTCATGTTACACAATAAAGAAGGCCAAGCCTTTTAGTGATAAGATATGATGGTGATAAAACCAGCATGGATCTACAGATCCTCAAAATTACCAATTGCATTTCTATGTTGTAAGCAATCTGAAGCAGTGTGATAAATACATTCCAGTGTATTCCTGATGTTTGTACTTTATAGTCTAGTTTACATGGCCTATAAAGAAATTAAACCATAAAGAAATACCTTAATTATTAAATAAGTAAACAAATCTGAATGCGTGTAAGGAGAACAAAATCCATCTTCATAGTATATACCCTGTGATTATTTATTTAAAGCATAGTTGTAATAGATTTGGTAGAGAGGGGAAAACTATGCTCTTTGGTGCAGGAAATCAACATGAAAAATTTAATAGGGAGGATTAACACTGAACAATTGTAATCAAGAAGTATGGATACCAACATCAGAGTTGATTTTGACAAAGTACCATAAAATGAGAAAATCTGACAGTGTTAGCAGGTAGTAGAAATTAAAGCTGTTAGGTTGTGCCCTTAGGGATTTATTTATTGCAAAGACAGGCAATGACAGCTCTGAATAAATCCTTTCATGAAGAAGGATAAAACAGATTGAAGTGATACACAAATTTGCACAACAGTTCATTTGTACAGGGCCACAGAGTTCGGTCAGATGGAGAGAAAATAAGCTGGTAATGGGCCATTTCCTCGGGGTAGGCAATGGTGGGGGTTTTGCAGCACAGGCTATTCACATTCAGCCTTCAAACAAGACTTTAAAGCCTTTTAGGCACTGAATGGGTATCACAGGGTAAAATTCAATATAAATATTTCTATGAAAGTGAACTGTCATCAGTTTACAAAAATAACTGGACTTGTACATGTCGCACGCGGACACCAAGAAAGACACCCAGACTCACGTCAGAACACTCAGCCTGCCAAGGGCCAAAAGGGGCCTGGCCTCTTTATTCAGACAGTTATATACCTTCTTAACAATCACCGTAGATTGGAGGGAGGAAATTACCACCCCTCAATCACACTGGTCAAAGGAAATACCCATCAAACATCCCCACCCAGGAGAAAGAATGGAAAACAATAAGGACAGTTAGACAAACATAGCTGTGTTTACAGAAAAATGCGTGAGAACTTCTATCACAGAATTAAAAACATTTAAGCACTGCAGAAATCAGGGCGACACTACAGATGTACGCAAATGATTTGCCTGTCTACCATATTCAAGTCTTCTTACAAACAACTTCCTGATATGCTCTTTGCTGGAAAAATATTAGGTTTTGAAATGTAGGAGCCTGAAGTCCTTTTACTTCCTAATGAAAAACAGTCTCCTTATTTTAAAAGATTGCTTGCCCAGCTATTTTGAAAGAACGGCCATGACCTTGTTAGAGAATGTTACACAGATGAGAAATTATAAATAAATACTTCAATGATGCATTTAAGATTTAAAAAATCCAGTTAGCTTTTCAGAAAATCTCTGCGAAGTACCGAGGTAACATCATCTCCAGGAATCATCTTCTCAAAGTCTGCCTCACTTAAAACAGCATTTTTTCTTCCAGAGTGGACAAAGGAAACACATCTCCTACTGCATCACTTCAGATCTTGTTTTGGAGCAACTCTAACTAACAGTAAGGTATTGTCAGTCTTGCTGCTCCTATTTTGCCTTAAATTCATCACCAAGTAATGTTAGGAAGGTAAATCTAAGAAATGCTACCCTGTGCTTGAAAAATATCCCCTTCACTTACTTGAAAATCTTTCTCTTCCAGGATCTCTTTCCTCCACCTGACAAGGAAGGCAGCACAGACGTACAAGTGGAAGTGAGAAAAACCCTCTGGTTCAGACTAGAAGAAATAAAAATAGATCATCCTTTCAATACACAAATAATAATACTTTTGATCACCATATGCCCCAAGTGTATTTTTATGACATTTAATTCTAACTACAAATGTCAGCTACATCTGTCTCTCTTTGTATCACAAACACACTTGCATTTCATCTCTGCCAAACCTATTCATTGCTATTATCTGTAACAGGGACAGAGGTGAGGCAGCATCCATTTCTCATATTTAAATTCATTCTTTACTGATGTGTTTTCCATTTCTGGTGTTATCCGTGAGCTTATATCTGGTATGAAATACTGTACTGCCCAGTTCAACACTGTGGCATGAACATATGCTTCATCTCCATTATTAAAAGTCAATTCTACTACTAGCAGTAGCTTTCGAAGTATAAATTTTGCCATAGGAAATTATTAAGCATTGTAAAAATAAATAACTTGGATTATATTGAACTGAATTAGATGTTTCCACTACAGGAAAAAATCTACTTGTAAGATGAAATATTTACAGCTCAGTTTTGTATTCAGAGCTGCAGCTTTCTGTTCTGGTTCGAGTCATCTGATTCCATCACTTTATAAAACTCCCACTAGAAATTAGTGTTTTATAAGTATACATAAGAGTTTAGAAAATTTTGTGATGCTGTCTTTAAAAGACATCACTAAGTTTTTTCATATTACCAAATTAATCTTAGATTTTATTTTCTATACCACTGAGAACTGAAAAAATAATTATGATACTAAATTATCAAGGTTTTGACTATGAACTAATGCTATGTAAAATCTCATTAAAATAAAATTTAAAAAAGTAAATATAAAATTAAACTACATAATCTGGCAAATGGAGATACATTTAAATGGCATTACCTATATAATTTACAAGATCTAATTATAGTGCTTTAAAAATATAGTGAGTTTTTTCATATAATCTGTTGGTCATTTCAAAACTGAAGTTTACTCTTTAGAAAAATACAGTGTTCTGCTGAAGTACAGCAAACTGAAACAACTTCTTACATAAAGAATAACATGATAAAATACCTATTTTATTGCTATTTAACCTAGAACAACATGGTATTTAAAATTCGTGCAATAAATAAACTTCCCAGCTATAACAAGTGGACAAGGAAAAATATTCTCCTCCTACTACTTTTCCTTCTCCTCTATCCTTGACTGATAAAAGAGCAGAGTGTGCTACAAGAGGTTTGTAAAACACCTTGTTAACAGCTACAGAAACTACAGACCATCTGGTCCACCAAATCAGTAAGGTTCCAGAAAACAGATAATGCCAATTATTTGGAGGGAAGCTTTTAAGTTTAAAAAGTGTACTTGGAACCGAAAATAAGAATTAGCTAATTTTGGAAATACTTTTAAGGAATTGTAGAAAAATTATCTGGACATGTATAAGAACCTCTACTTCGTCTTGTGATTTTTTCTGTTTAACTTTTTTTTTTTTTCACCAATACGAGTTTCTTCGGCTCTTTTAAATGAAACGAAATAGGTTTAAAAATGCAATTCATTAGAGAAAAAATGCATATCCCCTACAGATTTAAAAATTCATCATGCTTCAGAGATAAGTCTAGGTACAAAGTATTTCCAATGGATAGTTTTAGACAGTTTTAGAAATTGAGTAAAACAGCTAATGCATAATTGCCTTTTCTAACACCTGATACCTATTATACTTTTCCATTTGCAGCTTTTGAAGTTACAAACAGTTTGATCTCCAAATGTACAGAAATGCAGACTACCAGCTAAAAGCTATTTAAAATCAAGTATAAAAAATGACCTTGATTTAAATATTTTAGCAAAAAATCTAAAGGCAGATGTACGACCTTCCAGGAGACTTATTCTGAACATATTACAGACGACTCGAAGCACGTTATCTAAGAACCATCTGTCATTATCAATAAAAATCATTTAGATTGTTAACAACACAAATATCTCATTGCCCTGCAAATGCTGGATCTCTTCTGTAGCTGAAATGAAAGGCATTCTTTGTACTGCACTCCCCGAACTTCTTGAATTAGATGACCACCAAAAGAATGCTAATTTTGTTGTATGACAAGACTGACTATTGTCTTGTCAATGATTAGTCTAAGCTGCCTCCCACCCTGGATACTTCAACATTTAGGGAGTGTAATACCTCATGCTATTTTATTTGTTAATAAATACAATACAATATTATTGTTTAAGTACTCAGAATAATTAAAGCTATGAAATTTTTTCAGGCTTAGGTATTAATCCACATCTCACACTCAAATAATAGCTCAAACACAAGGACTTCCAAACACTCAATGATTACACATGAATAAAGCAACTTTAAATAACTCCATTTCTATCACATTACAAAGAGAAGATAGTTTAGGTGAAAAGAGATTTAAGTATTTTTTGCCAAAATATATCCAAGCAGTCTATGGCAGAAAAAGAGAAAGAAGCCAGCACAGGAACATCATGGAAAGTGGAACATGTTGGCTGCTCTTCCAAGTTTTTCATTTTTGATCAGCCAGGAGCTTTGACTTCCTAGGCACAGACTCAATCCACTGTGAAAACAGACTCAAGAGCTCTAGTCTGAGAAGAAACACAGCAAGATCACACCAGTGAGGTCCATCACAGTAACTAGCCTTTCACCAGGAATGATCAACAGCAGATGACTGAGTATAGGAGTCTAAGATATAGCAATACCTCCCCAGAATACTCCAAGTTTCAAAGGTTTCATGCTCAGAGATGTCCTAAGAGAAACTGTAGAATATGTCCATTTAATAGGTGTTAATGGATTTGTCTTCACTTAACTTCCTAAATCTTTTTGCAACTGTAAGCTTTTTGGTAAACCACCAAGTCCTGGAACAAAGAATTCCAAAACACAAGTGCATGCTATACAGCATGTCTGGTTTAAACCCAACACCTGCTAGTTTCATGCACAGTAGTTCAGTTATTGCATTGAAAGAGTACGAATCACTTCTCGTTTACCTTCTTCAAATCCATTCATTTCCTTCTCTCCTGCAGACTAGAATTATTTTGTCTATTCCACTGTTCATAATGTACCACTTCTACCACCTTTGCTCAGCCTTCTTAAGCACCCTTTCCTGTAGTTTTCTGATTTTGAAATAGGTAGGGTCTGAGCTGTATACACCATGTAAGTAGCAGAAAGAATATAACTCTCATAGTGGATAATGATAACTTGCTCTCCTTACCTTTGCCAGTAATTTCTAACCTTGTTGTTTTTTTTTTTTTCTTTTTCTATCCTTGACTGCTACTGAGCTCATATTTTCCTCTTGTGGTTGTAGGAAGCTACCTTGAAGCCCATAGTTATACCAGTAAAGCTAGGATTGATCCAAACACACAATATCACTTTATAGCTGTCCACACCAAATTTCACCTGTTATTTATGCTGGTTGTTAACAACAACACGAAGTCCTGCGACTCTGCTGTACAACTCTCACCTTTACTACCCTTAGTAACATGGTGTTGTCAGCAAACTTTGCTGTCTCAGTTGCTCCTGTACCCCTTTTTCATCTCTTCAGCAGAAAGACCTTAAGCCTCATGACGAATGGCAAAAGAATTATATGTTACTCCTTTTAATTTTGAAACCTGCCTGCTTGTTCTTAACATTTGTTTTCTATCTTTCAGGCAGTTATTATTCATACAACAGCATTCCCTTGAATTCCACAGCTGTGTTTCTTCTTTAATAACCTTTAGTGAAGAACCTTCTTCACTGTTTTCAGCAATCTCAATATTCTACATTAACCTGGTACATGTGTTCACTGGCTCTTAAGCTTTATGAGGTGTGATTTCTCCCTACAAAAATCATGTCAACACTTTCATAAAATAATATATTTAGTCATGGTGAAAGAATATTACAATCAAGTTTAGAGAACACTGAATTGAAGTCACCTTAATCTTGTCATTCTAAAAGATACTGGAATACTTTGCAGACTGCAACTGTTTTTATTATACACAGCAGCTTATCAGCTCATGTTGGGTCATAACCTTCTCCCACTTGTCAGTATTCCATAATGAAATTTACATAATATTACATAATGAAATTTCGATTATTCAATGGTGCTAAAAATTTAAAATTTATTCATTATACATGTTAAAAAGTTTTTTTACAGTTATATGCAAAAATAGCTATTAGAAACACTTTTGCTGAGTTAGCACATTTTGGATTGTCTTCTATCACTGTTTTTGCTTCACTACGACTATTCCCAAGACAATGATCCTAAAAGCAGTAAGTGACCAAGAGCACTTGTCTAAGCTGAATCCAATCTCACCATAAACTCAGCAACAAAGCTGGATTTTTTATGCTTCAAAAAAACAAACTAACATAAAACCTAACTTATAAGTAAGGCCTACAAGTAGCTCTTCCTAATGCAAACATCCATCGATTAACATGAAAATTTATGGGCATGTTTGATCTTTGCATAAAAAAAAATCTGATCCAAACACATTTCATAGCATTTCAAAATCTTTAATGGAAAGTAACATTTCCAGGTCATAACATCAAGCTAGAAGTATCTGTCACAGCCAAAAAGCTATGCAAATATCTCAACTCTTAGAGCTCACTAAATCCCTTATAGAAGAGCTATTTTTAAAAAAACGCTACAAGAACTCTGTTCACATTTCCTATTTCTGCTAGGCATGTTCAAAAAAATTACTTATCATACAATGTTCTATTAGGTTTGGCAAATTTATGCTGAAAACCAGGTGTAGATCAGTTTTCATAACAGTTTAGTCATTGGCCTCTCTGATCAAGTCAACAACAACTTGGCAACAATTCCTAAAATATGACTTGTGATATAAACCTCTGCTGTGAAATCCCAGCCACAAAGAACCCAGACCACTGCTGCAATTTTTTTGGATCAATACCTTGCCCTGTTGGAATGCTTCATATGGCATGCAAAATGCATGTTAAGACTATGAATCAATATCAAATACAAATGGATGCTAGTTATAATTACTATTTACCTGATTTATCCACTTTTCAACTAATAATTCAGTTTTATGAAGCATCTTTCATACAAATTTCCACATGACCTTGTATTTTTGGAATGGAGTTTAAATTATTACCCTCTTCACTTGCTAATACACTCAATTAAAATAAAATAAAAAAAAAACTAACAAAGTGTGTATTTGACTTTTTTGTCCTAGCTTTTCCAGAATAAACTGTGGTGGAAAACAAAAATCAATGTTTCCCATTTGGTTCTTTCAAAGAATTCACCACAAAGTTTTTAAAGAGTTCAATCATGACTAGGATGTCAAGTGGATTCTCATTCAATGAAACGCTTTCACATCCAACACTGAAATGTTGCCGTCTTTTACAGCTATTTTTCTCCTCTTGTGTGGTGGTTTATTATCTTTGCACACAGGAGTGTTGCTAGATCTTAGCAAAGGAATGGAGCTTCTTATGCAACTCCCTTATAGCCCTTTCTTGCTGAATTGGATATTGACAGAAGAAAGTGGAGTAAAGCAGTTCTCTTGAAAAATGCCTTTGATACAAATGCAAGAAGATGCTGAACTCTAAACAAGGAGAACATTTTGCAATACTTATTTCTAATATTACTTTGAAAAGAATCTAAATAGACACGGAAGCGTTATGGATAGTGAGACTATCAGAAAATATAGTTTTTCTTCACTAATTTCCCATGTTAATAAGCCTCTTGTGAAGAGTGACCATGAGTTGTTCTTTGTACTTGCTGGAAAAACTATTATTTAATGTGCTGCTTTGAATTTCTACAACTTGAAAAGGCAAACAATTTCCATTTGACCTATTACTATAGAGAACATAGCAAAAACAGGGACCTGGCAATATGGGCATGAATTCCACTAGTGATAGATCAATCACTGTGATTTTAGATAACAATAATACTGAGGGATGTATATAAAACCCCAAACTAATATACATAATTGTGGGTCCTCTAGTAGAAACAAAAAATTACTTTCTGCAAGTTATTTGTTTGGTGATGAGAACAGGAGAACCAGCAGCAAGAACTAATGAAACTCTTCCAGGTTGGTTTAAAGTTCATTAACAAGTAGGAGCCACATTACATTACAAACCCACATCAATAACAATAGATAATTTACACTGTTTAGGATTTAGAGAGTAGTTGATTACTTATAGCTGTATTTTCTTTCATCCACCATAGTTGATGTATTAAAAAACAAAGTATTTAGGTTAGAGCCATTAATATGGTTCCTAATTATCTTACCAAACCATGACACAGTGTAATGACTCAAAGTAGCGAATCTCTGTGTAATTAACACTGAACATCCCTATGTCCTTTACTTTCTCTAACAGCATGAAACACAAGCATACAATTAATTCTGTTTCTCATAAATATAAAGGTGAAGCATATACTTCCCTACACACCTTAGCCCTGAGTCTTTTCCTCAGAAAAGGCTTAGGCAGACAGATCACACAAGCTGTAAGAGGGTATGAGAAGACAACACTACCAACAGCCTTTTCAAAAACTCCCACACCCTTGGGAAGTCTAAATCTCTAGCTATTTCCCAGAAAATTCACTTTGCATCTTTAATTTGCTGAGATTCCTCCACCTGAACTTAAAATCCCTCTTGCAGGTGTGAAGTTAGGGAAGTACCAAGTTGTTATGGGAAGTCTGAGGAGCAATAAGATAAGGATAAACCCAGAAGTGACCAACTAGCTGCCTCCCCAGCACAGGTGACGTTGCAGAAAACACCTTCTAAAACCTTCAGGCTATTTCTTTTTCAATAGGTTACATGGCAGATTTGACTAAAAACCTCCAGACAAAATATT
The DNA here is from genome assembly GCA_013399195.1 of Dicrurus megarhynchus. Taxonomy (NCBI): domain Eukaryota; kingdom Metazoa; phylum Chordata; class Aves; order Passeriformes; family Dicruridae; genus Dicrurus; species Dicrurus megarhynchus. The sequence goes on from VXAD01001120.1 coordinate 369,668, forward strand.
TTCAAAGGCATGCACATCTGAGATACCAAAATTTAGAATTCATCTTTGCTTCACCATTCAATGACAGAAAGAATATGTATTGCAAAGACTTATTTTAAGCTAGGCTTAAAACTGGGCTTCAATAATTCAGACATGACTGTCCGGCTGGAAAGAAATTTGTTTTGAAGTTTCCTTCTAATTAAAACCCCATTCATTCTGTCTGAAATCACTAATTTAATTTGTACTTAAACATTTCAATTCCGTCTCAAGTCATGACTTGACACCAATTAGCTGGCCAAAAATGTGGTGGAAAAACAGCAAATCTGTGCTGCACTAAAATCAACACTGCTCTTATTCACAGAATTCTACTTAAAAGTATGATTTAATTTAAAAAGCACAAACTTAATCCAGATCATTAGTAAATATATGCTGCAACTGATTTAATTCTGAAGTACTTTACTGCAAGGCAAAATATCTTTACATAAATGACAAGCTGCTTTAAGCAACCTCCTGATTTGAAACAGGGACAAGCACTATTGATTAAAAAAGAATATGGCAACTTTTCCATCTGTGAGAACTTCAGCAGACCATGTGAACCAAAACCAGACCACACTTCCTCAGTAACCTGCTTTTAAAAGGCAAATGAGCACAAACAAGCAGTATGACTAATATTTACTAAACTAATTCCCTACTTCACCTTTTGAATTTCAAAACTATTTACCTCATGTATCATTTTAATTATTTTTATAGTTCATTCCCAGAGAACCTCAATGCTGGGAAATTAATTAATGGGCACAATAGAATAACTGTCAGCATTGTTTAAATATAATTTCAGCACTAGCCTCATTTACATGTATCCCTTTATTCTAAACAGTGGTACTGCTGAATTTTTTGTATGAAATTGTTAGTTCATTAAAAAGAGCACAATGATATCCTTTTCTGCAGATATTCATGGGTTATCAAATCTACTGAAATACATACTCAAGACAATCACTAGAGCTTTTAGTCCTTGGTTTCAAAGATATTGAAATAGTTGTATAATAGTTGTATTAATTAACTGGCTTAGCTTTATCATATTATTAGCTTTAATAAAATTTATCAAATTAATACTTCAGAATACAGAAAGTAGTAAATGCTAGTCTACCATTTCACAACTGAAAAAAATTGTGCGAATACCTCTACACATATATATCACATATTTATACTGGGAGACTAAAGCAAAATCTAAGTAACAGTATTAAAATATAATGGTTGCTTATTCCAACTTCTCATCAAATAACAAGAGAGTGCTTACTGACACACTGCTGACATGTAATTCAAAGAAATCCTCTCATGAAGTACGTTTTAGGTTACATATGTCACTTCCAGACAGCAAAGTTTTCATGTGCCTTTCTGGACAAAGTTGGTAGTTTGATTACAATGAACAATCTCAAATAAAGTATTACAGGTCATTTGAGCAAAACATATTAAACAATCCAACAAAGATATTGCTGAATTCTTGTTCAGTGAATAAAAACTCTACAATCCCCAAATTCCTACTTCTGTAAATCGGGGGATGATTACATCAATGTAATGAAAAAGTTTTGTGAAGATTTCTTATTAGATTGACCACAACCTTGTGTGTTCTAGGAAAGACCTATTTTCTTCTTAATAATAACAACAAATTTTCAAGCAAACTATTTCAACAACATTTTCTTTCTTTCAAGGAACACACCATAAGAGCTGAGAATGAAAGACTTTGTCACATGTTCAGTCACAGGTTTTCTAATAGGTAGTCTTGTTGACTGAGATGGTAAGTGCAAATACCAAAAAGGTATTTAGTAATAAGCATGAGATATTACCTTCCTTCCCTGTTTTCCATGCTAATCTTTACAAGTTTAGGCATGACAGAATTAAGTCATAACATCCAACTTTCTAGCACAACCATTATCAATATACTCAAGACACATCACCGGCTGCTTCCCCTTCTCCTATCATTAAACTACATTACATTCTACAAAACAAGAAATGAACAACAAAATCTTTAATTTCTGATCGCCATTACTCCTGTTAGAGGCTAGGAAATAGCTGGGACTGGTATTTTCCTCCATTTGCTGTCCTGCAAAGATCTTATTCAAGAAAACACTGTTTCATTGCAGAGCAACACTATCTGAATCAGTCTCTACTTAGGGATGGCAATTTGCCTGAATGTTCAATCTTGCTTCATGATGATGATTTAATTATACCAAGCTTTCTGTGACCATATGACTGCTTACAACATTCCTTGGTCTGCACACTTCACATTTCATTCAAATTCTATTAAAACAAACTAATAATGCCACCGAAACTAAAGTAGGCAGTTGCTGAATGCAGCAACATCTTGTCTGATTAAAGAGAAGAAAAAGCACAACATCTGAGAACATTACTCAGCTGCTCTTCAGCTACGTCCAGCACAGAGGCTCTATAGTCGTGATTGTGCAAAACTGCAGGCTTATAAAAGGGCTGATGTCAAAAGCTGAAAAGCCAACACCATTACTCATTCCAAGTATCTGAAAATTGCTAGTCACTCAATATCACAGATGGAAATGTTAATAATGCACGAATTTTAATTAAATTCATTAAACACTTGATAGCTATCACCAGGAGCTTGATCTTTTTGGATGAATAAGACTAGCTGCTTCTTTTGTTAATACAAAAGACTCACCAAGCTAATCCAAAAACTACTTTTCAGATCACTTCTATTCCCATCTACCAACTGGTTAGCACACAAAGAATTAATAGTGATGATCAGGTGCAGCTTTGCTGAACTCTCCCCCATATTTAATGCAATTAGCACTAAATATGATTGCCTTTATTAGATTTAGCAAAAATATTTCCTGTGAATAACACTAAAGCTCTGAAGGTGCTAAATGACTCCATAGATACCACAGCCTGCCCAGAACTTAAATATCTTTCAGGACACTGAATCAAGGTAAGATCTTTGATTTAAATCTTCTTAAGATGCTGACAATCAACTGCAGAACAGTCAAGACAAAGTCTGCTTTAATAACAAGTTTTCACACCAGACCACTGATTGAAGACAGCAGCATAAAGCAAAAGACTCATGTGGGAATGGCAACACCTGTAGAGTTGTTGCAATCTGCTTTATCAAGGTTCTCTGGAGGTTACCTCTGATGCTACTATTCTTATCTCTGAAAAACGAAATTTCTACGTTGACCCTGAAGAGCCCTGAGCAATTACAAGATGATTACAACAGTAACACTTTCGTACTCTTCTCCATCTCAGGTGTATCTGACACTAACCATCAATGCTTTCCCCGCAGCCACTTTCTTAGAAAAGCTCCTACAAGAATAACCAGTAGTGGTGTAAATGAAGAAAAAAGTGGCAGAAAGTGAGACAGATTTTAAGATACTACCACCTACATGCAGCTTTATTAATTTTAGTATTATCAATAATGCATTGAGGGTTTTTCTGGAAATCCTCACTCCGTCACAAATACAGCACAAGAGCTTAAAAAGCTCTTGCTCTACAACAGGTTTTTCCATACTGACAGCCAGAGGTAACCTGCACAGCTTCATGTTTTTCCTGTTTGACATGACATCACCAGACTGTGAAGTTTAAGTTACTCAAATCTCTTATTGCTGTCAATAAACACGACTTGCTGTTCTCTTTCCATCAGCTTTTGTGAGCAACTCTCCACTAATCCATGCTGACATTTACAGGACTGAGTCTTCAGTACCAGCAGCCTGAGACAATTCCAACAGATGACAAAGCAAACAAGAGTGCCCTAATCACTACCTCTACCCTTTAAGCAGCTCGAAACAGGAGGACAGCTTTGATCCAAAGAAAAGCTTTCTTGCTGGTTTTTTTGACTGAATGCAGACTCTTCAGCTGAAATTCACAGTTAACATCTAGTATAGTACTTCTGCGAATTCCTTTATAAAAAACTATTGACCAAATGCTTTAAAAGGACAATACTAGTCCCACAGAAACAACCTGGACACTGCATTAGATTCCTAAACATCTCTCCAAATTTTCAGAAGCATTTTACTTACTTATTTTATTTAGGACTTTAAAAGAATACATAGTGAGGTTATAAATGACTCTTACTGGATTTATTTTCTACTATAATAAAAGAAAAATAATTACATACAATTTTCTTTAAATCTCTCTTATTAAGTTGTAACTGGCAACAAAAAAAACCCCAATCATTAAAAAAAATTATGCTGCCAGGCTTCAAGATGAATTTTATCAACAAAATGAATGTGAAAGAAACAAATATGCCGCACAGTAACAACTCAGCCTCTAGAAAATTACAACAGAAACCAAAGTATTATCTACTCAAGGTGTGAACTAAAATAATATATTTACTTATTAAAGGATGTGGCATCAAAATGTAATTGGTAACTGTATCTGTCCTTCAGCTTTATAATATTTTTCAAATTAATTAAACTGATTTTTCCCACATTATTTTGCTTATAGCAATGAAGACTGAAGACTCTGAACTTTTAGACTTTAGAATCTAATATATATTCCAAAATGCTGGAAAAAAGGATGTAAAGCTGTATGTTCAAGCATAAATTTAAGTTAATGCCCATGTTTCATATCTCACAAATAATGTAAGCTGCAAATACAACTTCACTTGGTACATAGCTACAAGATTTTTGACACAGCTTACTCATCCATGGTTACTTTTTGTACGTAGTGATTCCTCGATTCCCAAACACCCTAAATCAATATCAAAATAGCAAAGGATACAGAAAAAATAAATAAAAAAACCCCCATATTTAATGCAATTAGATACCTTACAAAAAAAAAAACGAAGCAGAGATTTTATGATGATCAATACTTATCATCCAACACCATTTCGGAACCATTTTCTGTACACCTCATTTGTCAGGTTAGCATTAAAAACTTACTAGTATAAAATCTCTGCTATTACAGAATGGCTCTGTGGAAAGATGAAGATCACCACACACTGACAACATATGTAGCTCATTCCAGCCAAAACAAAGGCAGCACAGTGCACATAGCTGGAAGAAACATGCTCGATACAAGCAATGTGCAAAATGAGCTGCAAAACAGAGTGATCAGCTCCCACAAAGTTATACTGAGCATTTATACACTGAAGAGACTCCCAGAGCCATGCATCCAGGCACAGCGACAGAAACAGTGGTGGCAAACTACTAACTGATTCCAGAAGTTTTACAGTTCTGAGGACTAGTGATGAGCTACTGAAGATGGATCCTGGCCACCTTTCAAGAATCTGCATTTGCCACATAACTTTCAGACAGCAAGGACTCTTGGATGTCAGGAACATTCCAAGGGTTGTTTATTTTTCATGTTATCACACTAAAGCTTGGCTAGCCTTTGAAGGCTGTAAAATTCACTGCATGCCTGGGCACCTAAACTATAAACCAAATTAATAATCACTTCTCAAAAATGACAAGGTGCTGCTACTATGGAAACAGACGGGAAGCAAAGGTTGTCAGCACTGCTCACTGGGAGCCTACAGGGAACCAAACAGCAGAGTTCTGTTTCCATAACGGGTACAGGACCAGAGACAAAGAGAATTTAAAACAAAAAGAAAATAAAGAAAAAAGGAAGTCATAGCCCAGATAGATTAAAAGCCATGAAGACTGCATGTGACAGGACTCAATATCAGAGAGGAAGGGAGTCTGTGAGTCAGAAAACCAAAAATCTCTTTACCATATACCTAATTTACATAGCAGGTATTCAGAGACAATATTAATAATCACACTTAAAAAAATAAATACTGCAATCATACAAACATTTAGTCTGCACTTAAATATTTGACTTCAAAAGTCATATAGTATCATGAAGTGAAACATTTCAAATTGTATCTTATGGAAAAGTGAAAAAAATTATGTTTTTCATTATGAAAATGTTTTATTGGCTTGTTTCAAAGCAAACCAACAGCACATAACTGGCAGGAAAATATTTTTTTCTGAAATATTAAAATGAAGTTAGAACATACTTAAGAGAAAACTTTTCTCTGTCTGCAACCTAAGCTTTAAAAAAGTATCACAAATGAAAGTCGTTTATACTTCTCAAAAAGGACAGATTGATTTGTTTACCCATTAACACACTGCTTTTCCACAGGTTTGATAAATTACTATGAACAAGGAAAGAATCCCATTAGAGAGAAGAAAACCTGTTTATTAACAAGCAGGAAGATTATTAGAACTTAAAGGCTTGATCATAAAAATGCTACTATTAGTTTTATGGAACTTTGAGCACAATGAATTTATTAAAGGATAATCAGAAGATACAGTCTTTGTTGAGCTGATTTGTATTTACTAATTTATATAAAACTTTCACAAAGTCTGTTCTTCTTTTACAGAAAGGAAACAGTAGGCGATGTTATCTGGAAATTTTCATCCATAACTTTTTGCAAGAAAGAAAGAAAAATTGATTGTATTTAAATGAAAAAGCAAAAAAGCACAGGCATTTCAACTGTTATCTCTACTGTCCTATCTATTAGACCATGTTTCCTCTCCAAAATATTAATTTCTGCCTAGAATGCAAAAACCTGCTGTATAGCTATTGGTATCTATTGAGCTTATTCAAGGTATTATTACTATTTCCTAAGTCACTACATAAAACTTGCATTTTTCAATACTATTTATTGTGTTTCATAAAAGTTCCATTAGAAACGAATTCAGAGCAAATAGAAGTTGGAGGCATAATTTCCATTTATTACTTTTCATAATACCTTTTTCATTCAGAGGTATCAACACTACGGAATTTCTGCCATTGTTCTCAAAGACAGAAAAAGGACAAAAAATAATCACAGCATGGAATTATTGTAATCTACCAAAACCAATGGAATATGTATTAAAGGTACAATGTACAGTAATCCTATGCATATTTATGATGATCCAATTGAAGAGTATTGTAAAAGAGTATTATATGTTTTCAGTTTGTGGGGGTTTATTCCTTTTCAAAAACAGACACCAGGAGGTCAGAATGATGTCTCCAGAGGAAAAGTGAGACCCCTTAGGAGCTTCCCTTGAGGCGAATTGAAAGTTCCAGGGACCACTGTGAACACCAGTAGAAAAACTACAGCAAAGAACACCAACCAGAGCCAGAAAGACTGATGAGAGGATCAGGAAGCAAATAGAGTTTGATGAAAAGAATCTTGTAGAGGCCAGAGAGGGCTCTGAGGAGCTTGCCAGGATTCAGAAAGTAATATCTGAATGACGCAGCTATTGCAGTGGTTTGGTTTGGATTACAACCATTCTTTTGAAACACATTCTCACATAGAGTCATGTATTGAACCATGGCTAAGGCCAACCTGTGATTTTATGGAGAATCCAGGGTCTTGCACATGTAGTACAGAAATAGTACATGTAGTTATGAACTATACTCTTGCACATGAAAGTCTTCTTGCAAAGTTTCATTTATCTCCTATTCCTTCATTACTTAAAAGCATAACAAAAAAAAAAGAGTCAGACTGGGAATTTCATGTAAGGTTTTCCCATACACTCCCTCTCTGCAGGAAAAAACAATCAGACACAATCTATTTTAGTTTCAAAAATGTTCAGCCAAACTAAACCACAGAAGAGCCTTCAATTTTATCTCAGTCATCTGTTTCATTTATAAGCAAAGAATGTTCCATGTACTGCAATAAATTCAAAGCTTTCAATCTGTTTCCTGTCATAAGAAAAATGAAAATGTTGCAGTGCAAAAGATGGGAAAAACTATGAATTTCCATTAATACCTGACGTGGCCAAACACCTTTTGACTCCAGACTAAAGCAGAATATCATGCCAAATTTCCTTTATTCTCATATTCAAAGATAGAGAACTAATACAACCACAATTCCAATTACCACTTAAAAATGAAGATTTCTCAGAACTTGGTAAACACTTATGACATAATTCTTAGCACTTTGAAGTCAAATGGACATCACCATCTTCCCTTTAGGAAAGGAAAGCATAGCAAATTCAGAATTATTAACACATGCTCTCTTTCATTATTCACTCTCTTTAAGAAAGTAGGGACATGCACAATTGCTAGTCCAACCTCCAGCAGTAATGGTATTCATCAGTAATCTTCTTGTGAGCCTTTACAATGGCTCTACTACTTGACTTCAATCAGCTGTAAAGCTCTTTTATTCTGTTATCACATCAGTGTGAGGGAATGAATGCCAAGGATTGAATGCCCTCCTAAAGGAGCGCAGTCATGCTGTTAGAATAGCAATGAGCTTCTTCTGACACTGCTCAACACATTCTTTCACACTCCCTCACTCGCAGAGAAACACATGCGGGACAAAAATAAGTATCTGTTGAGTGGGAATGCTAAGAAACAAATCTACAGAATAATATACTAAACAGAGCATATCACAGTTTAATAGAAAGAGTTGGAAGTTGATAAAAAGGATGCAATTAACAGACAACCGGCAGCAGTTGTGTTCCATTTGTCAGAGGAAAAGGATGAGTGGAATAATTGTGCTACTAGTGAGAAAGACTCAGAATTTCTATACAGAATGTCTCCTCTATTAATACTCAATTCTTCTTAAGCACTTTTTATTTTTGCTGATGCAAGGACCTAGGCACAGACTTGTTCTTAATCATTTTAATAAAGCGAAGAAAACTAGAGGTCAGATCAAAAAATGGATGATGGTTGATATTCTAAGTAAAATCCCTTAGTAGCTCAGCCTGTCTCCTTCCTGCACTGTTTAGTGGTGTGTACATGGCTTTAGCCAAAACAAGGGGATAAGCCTGATATTAAATCTCTGCAAATATGCCCCCAGAATCTAGACTGCCATATCGACAAAGCTATCAGACAACTCAGGAAGGCAACTGAATTGTCATTCATAACTTAATATTGCTTTTAGGACAAACTCAGAGGTTTTTACTTTTATTTTCGTAATTTCAAATACAAAAATCAACACTCCACTGTGAAAGTAAGCTACGCTTTAGCAGGAAAAATAGAAAGTGCAGGAAAATAAAAAGCGCATTTTTCTAGCTCACGTGCATTAGTGGACATTCAGTAATAAATACATTATAAAGTACTTTCCAAAAATTTATATTTCAATAGTTAGTTATGATAAATTCCACTTTCTGACCATCTATAAAGCAGTGTCCTTCCTCTAGAAAGGTTATTTCTACTAAATATTTTTAAATATTTATATCAAAACTTATTTTCACAATGATCTGGAAAAATCTACACAGTCTTATAGATAAGATAGAATGGTTGAAAGGAGGAAAGACATCAGAAAGCTGGCAAAGAAAATGAATCAACTAACCTATGAAACCTTAATTCTTTTTGTACAACATTCTCTTTTAAATCAACACTAAGTTGCAAGTCCATTAATTCTCTAAATCTTAACCACAAACCGAATGGGTTTACACTTCTGTTTCCTGACAGTCACTAAGATATTCTTTCTCCCTTCAGTTAAAATGTTTGTATCAAAAAGAAATAATCCTCCTTACATGAGAGCTTATTTAAATTCTTGTGCTGCTTCATAAAGGATGAAGGATGGTGCTGTAGACTGTGAAATGCCTTTGTGTTTGACCACAAGCAGATTATTTCAATAGTGCACAGCATTCTACAGTCCATTGTAGAGTGAACAGGAACACAGTGAAATCTCTCTGCTGTGAAGTATGCCAGCATCAAATCCAGCTTGGAGAAACAGAGAACGACTTTTGTCCCTCTTCTCAGGAATAAGGCATTGATGTGGCACGTGAATGAGGCTTCTGAACATTGTTTTCAGAACATGAACTGACACCTCAGCAAACCAGAGATGCAATAAAACTTAATGAGTGACTCAACTGATCACATTTTCTTGAGAAACTGCACTGCTCCAGTGACATGAATAGCAACTTTTCCAGTAGGAATGTGTTAAATAGTTTCCTGCACCTCTCAATCATGCTTGTAAAAAGACCAAAACTCAGGATAAAGCCCTACAAAACACCTTCCCCAGTGAAAGTATATAGCTAAAATTGTATCTGCAGTGGTGCTAGATTTTAATATATAGTATTTTGGTAACACCCTTTCCTAGTAATGTAAGGAAGAGAAGGCATCAACAGAAGTCAGTAAAGCATTGATATTTTTCTTTTTTTTTTTAGTGTAGGTGAGCAACAAAAATTTAGCATAACATGGTCAGGCAGTTGGACTCCTGATCATTGTACCTCCCTTCCAAATGAACTATTCTATTCTGCTCTACTAATTACATGAGAAAAAACAGTTATTAGCACATGCAGTCAGCAAAACTGACTCACATCTCATGTAGAAATGGGCAGAAATGACTGCTTCTAATGTGGTCAGCCAGCCATTCCCTGCCTCCTCTCACAACAGCACAACACAGAACTGCCCAGCTCTGCCTAGCTCCCTGTGCCTTGCCTAAACTTAACCATGTCTAATAAACAATAAAGTTAAATTAGAAAAGGATCCTCCTCACAGCCATGGGCAGAAGGGAAGAAATTAATGGCAGCTGAGCTACCTCAAGTTCAACCCTCTCACTGACAGGAGAACAAAAAAGCACTCACAACTCACTCTTGGTTTCAGTAAATAGCATTATGCAAAAGAACTAGGCTGTGCCAAAGGTAGATTGCAAGGAGACCCATACTTGATGAGATAAAGACCTCACAAGATTGTTAACACACTGGTTTTGCACAAGGATAATGAACTCATGGGCATCCGTTTCATGATTTTGTGTGAGATTAGGCTTGTTTTAGCACAGATATGCATGGTTCCACATGTGCTCATCTCTACGCTTCCAAGAACTCCTTCTAAATATGAAGTTTTCTGATTCAGGATTTATTTGCACTTCTGAAAGCAATGAAGCAAAATAAGGGCAAGAAGAAAAAGAAATAACTGCATTGGTGAGTAAAAACATTCAATGAAGATTTAACTCTACAAAGTCTACTTTTCTACTGATACTAGCAGAATTTTTGGAAATGACACAAGGAAAAAATATTTATAGCAACAAACTGATTAATCTGAACAAAAGCTAAGGGGATAAAATGCATAGAGTAGCTTAAATCAGAAATTCAAATGCATCTAAAAGAAAATAGATAGTCATTACATTTTAATACCAAAATGAGTAATTGTTAAATTAAAAAGTGCTTTACAAGACTTATTTACTACAATAAAAGTACCTGCAACATTACTCTGACTTTGCATAATTTTCTGTTAATTACCTGGACTTAGCAATATGATGGAAAACCTAATAATGTGGTATTTAGTACTTACATAAAGGGACAACCTGGAAGAAAACCAAATTCCAAATGGTTTTAAATTATTCAAAAAGATGAAAGAATTTTTTATCTTTCCTTCATTTTCCAAGCACTTATTGAGGGATCAAAGCATGTTAACACAACTGTTTTATTTAGAAATATTAAAAACAAGATGACTCATCTCTCCTACACTTTGTTCTCCCTGCTTCATTACTGCTCCCCTGCTGAAGGAATAACATTAGGTTTTGTTAATGCTGTTAAACAATATAAATGTCTTATCTGTAGTGGAAAACTATCATGCTTAAAATTAAAGAAATATATATTTCCAAATATATGTGCTCCCGGCATTTAAACACATATTGAACTGACATTAAAATTTTGTGAAGAATAAAATGCTTCTGATATGAATAATGTGGAACTAAATAAGACATAAATTATTAAAAGGTGGATTACTGGAAACACTGGAGGTCAAAATGGATGTTTGCTTGAGACCAGGAAAAGGAAGCAGTAAAGAAAGGAGACAAACAAAAAGCAGGTCTTTACTCTGTGAGCAACCTTAACACCTAGAGGAAACCACTTCGCACTTTAAGTTTATTAACACAAAAAGGTCTACCTATCATAATACCATTAAAAATAAGAACTTTGATGAATAATTGTTTAAAGGCTTTCTTAAATAGAAGCAAAGATAATTTTCCTATAATACAAATCATATTTTATGTAAAATATTTGTATCAATTTTTAACACTTTTGTCTTCTTATTTATTTGTCAGCAAATCAAGCAACCTGCTGACCTAGACTGAATGAAGAAGCCAGCTCTCCTCACAGCTCTCTTCACATATTTGAAGACCAAACAAGGAAATTAAATTTTCTTACTGTCTTATATTGCCAAGTGCTCAAATAAAATGTACATGGAAGGAAGAGCAGAAACTATATTTGAAAAACAGAAGAGGACACATTTAACAATATTCCTTTTAAACATAACAAATTTACATAGAAAACACAGATTTCAGTATCTCACAAATCAACATGTTGCACTTTTCTATTTGAATATGTAAATTAGTAGAAAAATTGTAAGCTAAAAAAATATTGTGAATGAAGAAATGCTGCCTAATTTGGCATGTCAACTTTGCATTCCTTAGACCTTTGAGGCAACATAAAACATTCCAACCATGATGCAGCTATGAAAAAACACAGTGCCTTGTAGAAGAACAGTCTTGAATCACATGGAGTTTGTAAAAAACTGTAAAAAAATAGTATCTTCTTCAACCTTTCTAACCTAAAGATCATCTTCTATGTGGAATATATGCACATGTTATCAACAGAGCTTCAGTGTCCCAGTATGGCTACTCTAAAAGAGTCTTGTCTTTGGCAGTTAACAGTAAGGGAAAATTCAAGGAAGTGCAAGCTTTAGGTAACTTCTTCCCATCCACCAGCATCATAGCACAGGGGTATCTTGATCCAGATATTGGAATCTGCTTCAATCCCTAATGATAGATTTTTCTCTCCTAAGTTTGCTCAGTCCTTTTCTGAATCCACATAACATTCAGGACCCACAGAGTGTTGTGTTAAAGAGTTCAACAATTAAACTGTGTGCCATGTAAAGAACTATCTTAGGCTTGCACCTTTACACCAGTTTTTAAATGTTACTAAACTTTTCCCTATGTCACATGTACTTTGTACACTTGTGCTACATTCCTCTCTCAATCTTTTTTTTCCTCCCCCCTGCTAAGGAAGCTTGAAGGTGCAATTCTTCACTTTTACTTATCCTTGACTTCCTCCAACCTGCTCCATAGGAACACCATAGATTTATATAATGGCAAAATTAGGGTCCTCATTCTTCATTCTAACACTTTCATAAAAGTATTATGACCTTTAGTTCTAGTTCCTAATTGGCAACACACAGTTCATAGTTAAAGATTATGTACCAGAATATAATTTTATTTTTCTCCCCAAATCTTTCCATGTCACTTTACATTTACATGAATGGGAATTTCAAGTGCCACTGTATTTTTGTCACTCTGTCTCAGAAGGTCTTTCTGCTTTACTTGGTTTGTAAGTTCAGTTCTATGTTTACTCTGAATGAGCTTTTAGCAGCTGCAGACATTCCTATTCTGTTATTCCCTTTTCTTTCCTGATCACTTGTGATGATACTGAAGACACGTTCAAAACTAAATATGTATAATGTACATAACGTGTACAACTAGCACACATAGGAAAAATACAGACATCTGCAGTACTTTCTGTTCATCAACTTAAAATCGTCTTTTGATCTGAAAACTTTCTACTTGTTATGCTACCAGATACTACTCTTGTTCAGACACGAAATAAAGGAATATCTGCTTTGTTTCTACTTTACCTGCTGTGCATTACAAAGTAACTGAATGACCTTTTTAAATTTCTAATCGACAAAGTAAGTTCTTTCACAGTGAATAAAGGAGCAACAGTGTTATATCAAAGTATCTTTCCATTAGTATTTCCCAGAGGCTTGCACTGTCTTCTCTAAATTGATAACTACTCAGACACTGTATTATATCAAAACTGATAACAAGAAAAGGTTCACCAAAGATACTTTAACTGCAAACTATCCTGAAATGTGTTTAGTGTAGTTTTTGTTGTCTGCTCCCCAACAGTAGTACTTCTCTGCACCTTTTCTCCAATTTGACATTTTAATAATAAATCACCACAGCTATTAATATTTCCTCTGTGTTCAGTCTCTGAAGTAATGTGATACAACAGAAAGTAATAACAGAGTTAAAATAACAAAGTATATCTAAAGTATACTAGGATAAAATGACACTGAAACATGTCTTTTTAGTCAGTAGGAAAAAAATATCATTACATCAAAATTAGAAATAAACCTCTTATAATGAATCTCTGTTTTAAAATATTACTTAATCTGCAGGTTGAAAGATAATCACACAGGAAGATAATGTGAGCTTTGTATGAATCACTACTAATCAGCTATCCTCAAAAAGGAAAGTATCTTTGATTGAAATGCTATATTAAAAAGTATAGAAAATATGTACCGTAGTTCTTTTTAAAGTATCGGCTGCAAGTTTATAAACTATATTTTAATTACTGTTGATGAGCAACTGGCATGATATAGGTTTTTCTGTTCGTAACTCACAGTTGCATACCAGCTTGCCAGTTAAATCTCTGTTAATATTCTCATTTCTAAATGCTTTGAGTGTGATCGGTGCTTACTTTCTGCTAGGAAAAAGGCAAAAAACACAAGTTCAAATGCTTACTGGGTTTATGAAGAAGAATATTGTAAGAAGGACTGCTTTTACAGTTTGATTAGATTAGCACAATCCTTCAGTTTGCACAACATATGTCACTCTTCAAAAGTTGCAGGTATTGCAACATCCTTAGTGGATGCTAATGCATTTAAATTGAAAAGCACTGGTATCACATCTTTCCAATGCAAACTTCCATGGAAAATAAATTGAAATACACTGAATGGCATCTGATGATGGCATTTATAAACACAGTCCTCTCACAAAAGAGTAAGTCAAAAAGAAATGAAGCACAACTACCTGTATGTTTTCTCATGAAGATGCAACTATATTTAAAAAATGTACATGGAATTTTTAGCTAGTTTACATATATGGAAAACTTGGAATTGCTGAGCTATACAGGAAAAAAATTACTAAAACACAAATTGTAAAATTTGCAAAATAGTCAGCACAGGCTTATGAAAAGCAGGTCCTGCTTGACTAACAAGAGCTCTTTCTATGACAAGGTGACCTGCTGCGCTAGGTTCTAATTTATGGTTGCAAAAATAAATGATTAATTTTATCGTGTATTTTATCATGTAATCATGATACAGCAATGTCATCAAATCTAAATATACATGAACTTTTGTTAACCAAGCACAAATAGCCTGAAATTACTATTGTAAAATGTACACAGCTTTTCCATTTTTTTCAGCAGATTTTGAAGATGCACTGAGTAACATTAGATACAGACTAAGAACCATTTGATAGACTGCACTGATCTCCATATAATAACAAAATGCACTACTGGACTTGACATAATGTCTAATTAATCCTGGATTATGTGAGATGGATCGAATAGGGTTATCTGAAAGCTTATGTCAGCATTCACATAACAAGTAACTGAAGGCAATAGGAGATGATGGGAAGACAGAGCAGGCTGGGCTGAGGTTCCTACAGGATGTTGCCTATAAACACCTGCAAGTACAAACCTCATAAGAAGCAGCATGTTAGTACCACACTGTCCAAAAAAGCTAGAAGTTCTTATTTCCATGGCTGTAAAAAATACAACTTTAAAACAACAACTTAATGGTACTAGAGAGAGAAAACATTTTTGATTTCAAAAAAACCAAGGAAAATATGAAAGCTGCAATTGGAGCACTTGGAAACAAAGGTGGGAAGGTTGGTGAATTCTCAGTGCTGCTTAAAACAGTGGAGAAAAAAAAGCTAGGCTGTGTGAAATTAAAGCATTGTGAACCCCTGCAAGTGGAATGAAAAAATACCACAGTAAGCAACTAAATACAAGTGTGCTTTATTACTCTGCTAAAGTGGGCTGAAGTATCCTTAGTGTAATAATATTCAACATTTAAAAATAATAGTAGCTAAATTCAGTATATAGCCCACTATAAAAATTAGAGAAAAGGATACTGTTCACTTCACAAACTACCAGTTCAACCAGAGGCACTTAAAAGAAGGAAAAAAAAAAAAAAGAGTATGACTTTTTTAAGTTCATTTCATAAGTTACCTTCAAATGAAATTCCCGAAGGCATTTTTTTGCAACCTCTGTCAGCATACATGAATGACGAACTTGTGCCATTTGTAACGCACAATTCAACTTCTATCTGACTGCATGAACTCAGTATTTCTCAAACATCAGGGTTAATACAACTGAGAAAGCTATATGAAGTACACTATTCTTTCTTACAATTAACTTTTTTATTAAATAAAAATCAAGTCCTATTTTTCCCTCCCCACTGTGGAAAAATAGAGTTCCAGAATTTAACCCACATACCTCTAGCTTGAAACTAAATTTATCTTCCTTCAATTACCACCAGTCACAGCTTTCAAAAACTACAACAGCAGATGTGGAGTCACCATCTCTGAAAGATGTTTCCCACAACAGCTATTTTGACTTTGTAAATTCTTTCATTGTTTACAAAGTCATGACAGTATTGCAGCACAGTAATGATGTTCAAGTTGTGATTCAGACATTATACTTAGTCTTGAGTGAGTGTTTTAGAGAAATTTGAATTTTAGCTTCTTTGAAAGATATCATTACCCTATGGAACATTATTGAAGACAACTGAATTAGTGAAATTGATCTTACCCACTGACTCCCATGTTCATGTTTGTTAAATGGTTTATTGCACACACAGTGAAAGTGGATTAGGGTGCAGCCAAAAAGGTTGAATAAAGAAATGAATGTTCATTCACAGACATGTTTTCAAAAAGGTAAATAGACTCGGCAAAATTTAAAACAAAACAAAAGATGGAAGCACCAAATTAATTCACTAATTTAAAATATGCAGTTTAGTAACAACTGATTTGTATATTTAATCAGAATAACCAGTATAGTATATTCACAATTTCACAAATATTTCACATGAATAAGAAATTAGATTTTCACAGAAAATACTCTGTTCAGAGGTCTGAATAATCAGGACAACTTTATTTCTGAACTAGTGTCCAACTGAAGATCTCTATGCTGAAGGTCTTTGTTGTGTAGAAATAAATCTTAACAGCTAAAGGTGGCAAAGATTTAGTGGAATAACACTTACTAAAGACAGCCCAGAGGACTGCTGAAATCAGATTTAATTTGAAAACCACTGTCCATTTCTGATGCCACATTAGGCATCACTTTAGAACTTCTTCATATTCACCTACATACTGCTGCATAAGTAGCATTATTTCAGTTTCACACTACAAAAATATTAATTCCAACTAAGCACAGAACAGCCAAAATTTATCAGATTTATATACACTTTCAAATAGTTGGAGTTTTTTGATCAGTAGTTCCTGAACTACTACTGGGAGAATAGAAACTAAATTGGGATAACCACATGAATACTTACAGAAAAAAATGTCAAGAAAAGGAAGCAACTGAATGATGGAACATCTGAGTAATGACAGAAGAAGAAAATTACATTTTCTATCTGATTTAAAGGGATTCATATTATTTGTATTAGATGAAAATTAAAAAAAAAAAAAGAATAAGAACTGGGCTTTTTGAAATTCTGTGAGGGGAAAGTACAGTACAGATTATCTGGAAAATGTAAGAGAAAAACATGTTGAACAAAAAATCCTATGCAGAATCTACTAGAAAAAGTTATGAAATAAGAGAAGCAAGAGCTCTATTCTTGGTATCAGTAATTGTCATCAGCTATCTCAGGAGAACTGTCATACAGACGTTCTGAAACGTGTATCTTAACTAAGGAAGACAGGTCAGGAAAAAAAGTAGATATGCAAATCATCAGCATAAGCTGACAGTGAAGTTGTAAGAAAGCCTCAGATCGCCCATGAATAGGATGGAGGAGGAAGAGTGAAAAAGAACCAAGAACCCCTGTGAGACTGGAAGAAAGGGCAGAATACCTCTCAAAATAGACAGCCAAGGACAATGCAAGTGGCACAAGGCTGTCATGCATCAGGAATACAAGAAAGGCCAGAATATTAAAGAAGTAGTGGTCATTACTAAGAGCTAAGGGACTGGAGAGACAAAAGAAGGTAAGATTTTTAATATTTCATGTAGTTGTAATGATGTTGTGCATTCCAGAAACAAACAGTAATTATACTAATTTCATACGCCTGCCACAAGGACCTATGCTGTTATAAAGAAGCTATTTTTACTGGATTTTACTGGATTTGTCAAATATTTGTTTGTCCTTTCTTTCCCCCACCCCCCCAAGGTTGTGCTTGAATTTAGGTATTATGTCTTACACAGAGGCAAAGAGTTAAAATTATCTTTAATAGATTTTCTGTGCAGGCTGCGTCAGCTTGGGATGTCTTCATAAATTTGAAACAAGGAACCAGAGAACTGTACAACATGTTAGGACTTTTTTACATTTGTTCAGGTTTTAACAACAACAAAACATCAGAACGAAGGGAAAGATCAAATGGCAGTCATGGTTTAGTTCTTAGTGCTCACTTCTATGAACAACAATAACTGATACGACTAACTGGAGCTTCAGAAAAGAAAGCTAAGTAGATTTAAAATACTAAACTAAACAACTTGAAATTGTAGTGTAGTCTTAATTGTAATGCAGTCTTAAAACACATCAGTGAAGCTCAATGAGGAAGGGCTCTATGGAGGAAGAAGCATAAAACTAGAAGAGCATATGGATGTAAGAAAGGTAATTTTCCTTTTTATTTTCTTGTAGAGCAACACAACTCTCTTTCCGACTTTGGTGTTTGAGAACACTATTAATTTTAATAAAGCCTCCTTCTAGAAACACTGGCTACTTCAAAGTAGCCAAGGAGCAAAACAAACTGTTTTCTAGACTGTATCTAACATTCCACAAGTATCCTATATTCATTCATCAAGATCCTGATCAATAAAGCACTTGAGAGCACATGCTTAAATAACAAAATTCATGAGTTGCTCTGTTGAAGTCAATGAGATTATTCACATTCTTTAAGGTAAGCTAAGCATAAGAGAAAGTACTTTCTCTCTGCATTCACAATCAACTTTCATTTAGCCACAGAAAAATTAACATCTATTTCAACAGTACTAGACGTTGTCTAAAGAACTTGAACTTAGAAAAACCTACAGGCTTCCCTACACATACCGCTGAGTTTTGATTTTCTGTTTTTTGCATATCTAAATACTTTCCTCATAAAAAAAGCATGGCTTCTTATCTTTTTCCTTCTTTTATTTTCCACACTGAATCTTCCCTGATGTCAATGAACACTACCAAAGAAAAATGGACAAAAATTAGCAATATGCAAACATATTTGCAATCCACACTTACTTACATTAAAACAGTTGATCTAGTGGTCAAGAATTCCACATCATAAAAAGTCCTTTTAAATATTATGAAAGGAATTTTAATTCACTTTTTGCAAAAATGCAAAGATCTTCCATTTTGAGATGAAGATTTTTAAATTTGAGTGCCTATCAGCATGCTGTGTACTTATTCTACAAAGGTAATGGAGATGGAGTCAATATGTTCAATGGAGCCTAAAAAAGCATTCAGCTGATGAGCCACTCTAAACCATAAACCTCATAAATCCCTCTGAATCTCACTCTAGGCTCCTGAGTTTATTTACTGGGTGAAGCTTAGATATTCAACACAGCAATGAAAACAAACTTACAGAAAGACACCTATCTTGGCATTTATATCTCAAACTGAACCCCACCTCTACCATTCACAGTAAGCCCACTGGCAGGAGGGACAGACTAGGGACTTTGGAGTTCTGGATCTGACAGACCTCTAAACACAGAAATTCCCATGTATTGGCGAGTAATATGCAAACCCATTTAAAGGCATGCATTTGTGCCAGGTAACAACTTCAACTGGTATGGGGAGTCATATTTAAGCATCTCATAGAGGCTGGTACTGTCAGTATTATATCTGCCAGTGCCAGCGCTAGGGAAACTGCAGATCACAGTTGGGAAGCTGAATGTGCACATCGCTCTGTGCTAGAATGTGGTCCAGCAGAAAATCAGGACCCACTTGGTCTGCCTTCACTGAGAATTTGGGAACCCTGTCTCTCCACAAGAAACTACAAAATAAATAGGAAAAACTAACAAAATAGACTTGGATGATCAACAAAAGAGTACCAATCATATATACACACCATTATAATTCTATAAATACCATCTGGCTTTTTTCTATTCTAGGAGAAAACCTGTGAGTTATATTCATATATAAATGTCAATGAGAGTATTTTAAATTCACACTGGAAAGCTGAACTATTGTTTAAAAAACTCTGTTTCTTCTCCTTTGTGCATGTAATTCTTAGGCATGTTAAAGACTGTACATAAAGTTTTATACACACATATATATATGGTTAAAGCAGCGTGGTTCTTTTTTTGACTAACACTCTCACCATCTTTTCTTTGAGTTTTCTATTATTTCAGATTGCACTTAACACAAGACAAACAATAAGAGGTCAGTGACTTCATTGCTGTACCACTGAAATACAACTACCTGCCACAATAAATTCCTAATGAGCACAACTCTCGCCAATGGAAGGTTGCCCTGGCAACACAGTTATCCCAGAAGGTAACTATCCATGTGGTAGAAGGTGATGGCACTCAGTTGTCTGACAAAGAGTCGAAAACAATAAAATCTTTTCAATTGCTCAAGTTCAACGGAAACTTGATGTACCAGGAGTCTATTGACACGAGAAAATACTGACTTGCTGAATACAATGGGATTAAGAAACTTCCGAATGAATGCAGAGTTAGAACAAGGACATTATGTTAAAACACGTACATCTTCGGGTTGCCAGTCTTGCAATAAAAAGTTCTTCTCTCACTTGTTCATGTCTTCCTATTGTTCCAAATAACTAAATATTATTTATTTAGTTAATTTAATGTGGTTTTACTTTTACAGTTACTTTTAAAGAGAACAATGTGAAAAGGTTTTCCTGAACTACAATGGAGGTTGGCAAGATCAAGGCTGGACTCAGTAGACAGTAGGATGGTGAATTCCAGCTCTGAGGTAGGGAGCTAAAAAAATTCCCAAGAGAAAACAAGAGGTGGCCGAATCAAAGGCAGACGCATGACCTGAGTACAGCCTCCTGAGGACACTGATGCTTTTTAACCCAGGAGCTGGTTTCTCTTACAGTATATGGCAGGTAGTGACATGAAGAGTCACTACCAAGACACACAGTATTTTTACCTTTATTTCCTAAGAAAATTACACTTTCATGTTAGCATTTTACATCTGGCAGGAAAGGTTATATCCCACTACATCTGTGTCCTCCACTCCAGAACTTTTAACCTACTGGCCAGTTTCAAATTGACAAATGCCTAGAAATCTGAAAGATGTGATCCTACCCACATGTTAGTAATTGGATATTAAATATTCATATGTCCAGGCACTTCTTTCAAGGTAACAAAGCCAGATTCTAAAATTAGGTTATTGTCAAATGAGAGAGAAAGTGTTCATGAATTAAAAGGACAAAAAATAACAGAATAGAATCTGTATTGTTCACTAAAATACTAACTGGTCTTGAAAAATCTTAGTTTGGTAGAGATGCAAAATTATTCAGAATAGCTTTTACTGGTAACAAAGTTGGCTTCAAGAAGTTTCAGAAAGCTGTTGTGCTACTGAATAATAACATGACAAATGAAATTCAGTCTGTACACACAGAGGTAAAATCACTGCAAAGCATAAACATCTGATGTTTATGCTCTAAGACAGTCAAGTTGGATTAACTATGAACAATTACCTGAAGTACACGCTTTTCACAGGAGAAAAGGCATGAAAAATTATAAATAAAGAAATAAAAAAATAGGAAACAACTTAAATCTCATTTATGAATCCATGGTATTGTCACCTCCTGAAGAAGTTTCCATTTACTACACAACAGAAATAAGCACAAAAAGCACATGAAATTTGTACGTACAGATATTTTCAGCTTGTAAAAGGAGTGATTGTATACAGAGACAGAAAACAGTTTTGAGACAGTTGATGGGGAAAAGTGAATAAAGAATGATTTGACACAATTACTCATCACCAAAAAAATAAGTGGAAGTGAGGTCAAAAGAATCTTTTGTTAAATCAAAGAAGAAAAATTTCTTTTCACACTGCATAAAGAAATTGCAAAAAAATCACTGCCACAGGATGTTTTAAGCAGTATACTTTAAAACAATTAGATACAAACAATAGATAAAACAATAGGCATTTTTAAAATACCAGTATAAGAGATAAATATATAATGAAGCTTGCAAGTAGAAGAAGATGGGAGGGTATATTCCTTCCCCACTGTTTTGCTCTCACTGTAAATGTTTGTCTTTGTTACTTAACCTAATCTGGTTCAAGGATCTTTGTGCTCCAAAAAGACCAAACTGGAACAGTGAGATGTCTCACACTCTAAATTCCTGGCCATGAAAAATTAAATTTGATTTCAGTACTTGTATTTTGAGTCTCTTGTCTCAGGTGGCTTAAGGCTTTGATTGAGACCAGAGTAGCAATAATATCTTTCTTTTATAGATTCTACAGTGTCTATTGAGAAATGTACTCCAGTATCAACTTTAATTGATTTTTTTTTTAATAAGCACTAAACACAAGACTACTCTACTGGAAAACACGTAAATCATTCTCATGTTGAGGGAATAAAATTCTCTGATTGAGTCTATGTGAAAAATAGAAACATAGGAAAAAAACATAGCTGCATTTTTGAACACTTCCTAAATTCCAATGACTTATGGCCAGGCAAAAATCATTATTGTGTGTAACCTTTTTCCCTCCCTCTTTATCTTTTTTTTTTTTTTTTTTTCTGGGAGGGGAGGGTGAAGGAG
Source organism: Dicrurus megarhynchus (assembly GCA_013399195.1). Classification (NCBI taxonomy): domain Eukaryota; kingdom Metazoa; phylum Chordata; class Aves; order Passeriformes; family Dicruridae; genus Dicrurus; species Dicrurus megarhynchus. Next base: position 392,296 of record VXAD01001120.1, read on the forward strand.
GAGCAAGAGGTGGTGGTGTTACAATTTATGTAACCAAAATTTTATTTAATAATTCCCTACCCTTAGACATCTACTTTCCATGTGGATGAAGAGAAAACCTGTGCTTCTGCAGTTTTTCATAAGCTTAATAAGATTGCTGGACTCTCAGCACTTCTGGAAAATTGTAGCAATATTATTTCTTAAAACTTAATGTTAGATGCCTACTTTTAAACAAAACACCCTTAAATCAAAAGCTAGTAATGATCTACATAAATTATACCAACAAATAAATGGGAAACGAATATGTCTGTTACCATATTGGCCAATAAACCATATAAGGTCCAATATGAGATACACGAAAATAAATATGAACAGTAAGTCAAAGAAATGAAAAATACACTTCAGCCTTCCTTGAAGAAGGGAAGGATGTAAATGGTAGTCAATTACATGTGATAATACATTTACATTTTCCAGGAAAAAAAGCATTCCTTTTGAGCAAAGAAAGCATCAGTCTCCTTGATTAAGAAAAACGAATAAATGTCAAGGAGGAAAAAAAATATCCTTTTCTAGACCCACCTGAAGGATTTCAGGAAGAAAGACACAAGCCAACAGGCTCCACCAGCAACAGGTGCTCCCTACTGAAGTTTGTCTAAGGGATACAACCTGAGAAAGGTACTACTATCTACCAAAGAAGAAAATCTTCTTAAGGAAAGATGGCAAATAAGGATAAGCAATCATTCTGATTTAACACTAGGGCTGAAATCACAGCTCTCCTCTCTCATCCTCTCTCCCTTGCACTGGCTGTGGTACTCATCAGCCTCCTCACTTCCCTAATGTGAAGAAAACTAACAGATACTGCCAAAGAGCTGAGAGGAACAGAAACTAGAAGAAAAATCTGTTTCAGCAGTGAGACAGTAAATCAACTCACCAATACTGTCAAAATCTATCAGTGTTATTGTTTGCTTTTTTCTGTGTCCTTTGTTAATCTTTGTAACTGTTTTGCATTTTACATGGTAGGATTTTATAAATTCTTTCATTTGCACTTAATTATACGCAGTAAGCCTTAAGGTACCTTGGTAACACTAAAGTTTTCCTCACACAAGAACAGGGCAATGCTGTAAAGTAGGACAGCAGGGCACTGTAAACAGTACCTATCTCACCTCCCTGGTTTTGTGTTTCCAGTGAGTCTGAGTGCATTATTCATGCCAACTGCATCAGCTAGTTACTGGTGAGCTGGCACTACAGCAGTCAGCTAAATGGTAGGAAACAAAAAGGCCTCCTGGCAGGTGAAAATATTAGGCTGTCCACTTCAACTCTAAATATTCACACAGCTTATGACAGCACGTATTTAGAATTGGAAATTAACATACATAGCTGCTACTTTATTTTCCTTTTCCATTTTTACAGAGCAAGTTTTTAGCTATGAAACCTGTGCTAGTGTCTCTTCTGCAAATTATGTACTACTACTGTGGTGAGTTACACAGAGAAATCACTTCACAAAAGAGAGCACAAAAAGGTCATTTATATAAGAAAATCAGATCAGAAGGAAAACACTTTAATGAAAAATACATGCACTCCATTCTACATGAAAAATAAATAAAATTAAGTACTTCTATGTCTATGAAAATTCTCATCCTATTTAAAACACCAGTCAGTATAACACCTTGTTATCTTGCATCAGGATGATTTGATGGCACTGTTAGAGACTTCCTTCCAGCTGCAAACTGCCTACAAATCAAATGTAGTTTTGAACTCCATATTTAAGCAGTTCTAAACACTGTCCTGCTCTAAGTATTGGTATACAAGCACTGACATTCAAGTCCTGTATTGCCATTTGTGGTCAAGGATGAAGAATTGGAAATGGATGCCACCACCGTAATGGCACTGCTTCCTATCCCCCAACACAGGAGTACACAGCTACGTAAACACAGCGCATCTTAGAAGTGCCTGAAGGACAACACACATTCCAAGAATTTAAATAAATGAAAGTAAAAACTTCAATGGAAACTTCAATAAAATGTCTTAGTCTGAAGAAAGGATACTTTCTGAGATTTGATGGTAAGCATATAAAATATTTATCTAGAGTAAGACAGTACAGATGCTGAGCATTGAGATGTCTCCACCTTTTCTAATACAGTATGTTGAATCTTGAGTTAAAGTTAGAACCCCACAAAAGTCAGTTTCAAATAGCAATCTTTAAAATAGTGTCAAAGCACCCTTCTGTCAAGGACCAAATATAAAACCAACTTGCATTTTGTAAGTCCATAGAAATATGTTAAACACTTATATAACCTGAATAATTCAGACATCATACTACTTCATTTTACCAATCCTTTGTGCCAAAAAAGATGATAACATACAAGATAAATAGGCAAGATATAATAAAAGATAAAACTCAGGTCTTATGTTACATTATTTTGGTTTCTGGACATGAACATCATATTAATCAGTTTCAGTTCTGCGGATTTAAAATTTAAACATCTTGGTTATAACTTAACACGCAATTTCTATTTTGAAAGAATTTACAAGGTATTTACTGCATTTATATATTAAAAAAACCAAAAACAAAGCTTGAAACAAGTGAAGAAGTGGGATAATTCACTCATTAAAATGCAATTCAGGTCAAGAATAAATCAAACTAAATACTTACAGCTAAAAAGCTTTCTCAACATATCCTTCATAAGCAAAATGCATAACATCTTTACTTTTTCTACTTTACACAGTTCTTCTTCAGACAACAGTGATGTATTTTAGCGGATTTCATAGATACAGTTACTGAATGACAGAGTATTTACTGAAGTGAGGATTTGGGAACCTTTCCAAATTTCTCTTCCCCTCAACTCTAACTAGCTCAAGGGCAGGTATTTTGGATATGTTCAATGATTTACTCCACACGCCCTAACAAATGACTGATGAATCCTAAATTAAACTAGACAGAGAATATGAGTCCAGCTAAAGTACTCTTACTACCATACATTCTGCTGCAGAGGTGGGCATCATTAAAGTGTCCAATTTTATTCCCACCAAAGTCAATGGAAGAACAGTGACAAATATTGAGAGACAGAATGCAGTTCTAACACCTCCAGCCAACAGCAGTTATCTGTCACACTAGGAAATACACAGCAGCAAACAATTTAAGTGTGCTGTTATTCCCCTGAAAGCCCTCTGTTGCAGTTCATGAGAAACTGGGGCCTGCTGTGAGAATCACCAATCTGGAATTTAAGCTGGAAACAGCACAATATTTATTTTTCCAATGCAACAGAGGAAAACAGGCAGCTTGCCAAAACAAGGCATGGTTTCAGCTTTAATGGGGAAAGAGGAAGACACAAGAGAGAAAATTTTTTTTTTCTGTAAAAGCATCAGCAGCAGATCCTCTCTTTCAAGAGGTGCCACTGTTCTCTACTCATTGGATTTCTGCAGGAAATGGAGCCAGAATGCACTCCTGGTGCAGACATGAAGGGATCTGACAGTCCCACCTGCCTTCCTATTCCTTCCACATGAAGTGATATGACTGTCCCACCCATCCTGAACCCTCCTCTGATGCTGCTCCTATGCTATTCCCACATCACAACACACACTGGGACAAGAGATGCAAACAGGGCTTTCAAAATGCCCCATCCCTTCCCAAGAGCCACAATAGGTAGAGTCTGAGCAAAAGCCCTACAACAACAGTGTAGGGATGAATGCCTGTAGTCCCTGCTGATGCTACACTACAACATGATTAGTTCACCTTTCTGAACTTAAAGTGCAGGTAAAGCTATTTCTGTTTACAGCAGTTCAAGATTATCAGGGGGTAAAAGTCAGTACAGGCACATCCTAAGTACCCACTGAAATAGAAGATGGCAAAACTGTGTAAATCTAAGCAGAACTCCCATGTTTCCTTAATTTACTGCTTTAGGACACATGAGGTAACAAAAGCAAGCCTGATAACAGGATCATCAGCTTTAGAGTACATGGAGAAAAGCAGTTAAGCATCTATGCGGCTCTTACAATTATAAGTAGGATTGTTCCTCCCATCTGTATCTGGAAAGCTAATTATATTTCTTGCCTTTACTCATTTTACATCTCTCTTTCAAATCCAACATCACAGGTCCATCTATAGCTAAACCCTCTGAAAAACTTCTTTAACAATGTATCTCTAAATGAGAGATAAATTTTGGCCTATAGAAGGCTTTACGTTAAAAATATGAAACAGACAATACAACCAACTGAACAAATTCCGTCTCTGAAGTGTTTTCCATTTGGAAAGCAGCACTGCTAATACAGTTGTAAACAATTAAGTTAGAAATCACATGCAACAGAATGGCTTAATGACAAGTTGGGTAAAAAACTGTACCGTTATTGCTTAACACTTTAGCAAAAACTTTGCATGTACTTTACTGGCTCTTGCAGATTCACTGCATTTATTATCCATAGTACCAGGGTGAAAAGATCCATATTATAGGTTGATAATCAGTGTAGTATAAGCACAACTGAAATCTGATTAGCAACTTGAGGAATTGCTTGAGGTTATTTCAGAAAAAGGATTGGTAATAGAGGTGTCTACATTAAGATATCTTTACTGGTTTGAAATACACTAGACAAGACATGCATACAGAACAAACTACTAAATAATGAAACCTAGAACACAGTACAGATTTGCTGCACCTCCCAAGTCAAAACACAGAATTATTCCTTAAGCTTGTTTAATATACAAAAATAGTCCCCACTCTGGGTATGAGAATTTCATTTAAGTATTTAGATATAAGAAACCTTGATTTAAAAGATACAGTTGGAAATTGCATGCAAAGACTTAAGTTTTTAAATACCACTTTAAATATATCAGAATTTTTTAAAAATTAGAATTAAATAATCAGAAATACTTATTATGGATAAAGATCCCACTGAAGTGTAACTTGAGAAGTACCTATGGACTAGCAATGAGAAAGGGTTCCTTTCAGCATGGCAATAGTTCAAGAAATTAACTCCAGACTTGGTTTTCAAAGGAAATTTCTCAACACTATCATAGAATTATAGCTCAGAGATGAGCACAAATTGTAATTCTGGCAAAAAACACTTATTTTTGGGGCACCCATGGGTGGTTAGTTGGATTAAGAAGTCTTTCTTACATTATTTTATTGCATAGATAATGCTAACGATCAGGTACCAAGTGCAGTGCTAGAGTTAGCATGGTAAAAAACCTTCAGGAGCTAGAAATACTACAGCAACAGCAACAAAAATTATTCAAAAGGAAATAAATTAGTTACAGTAAAACACTTAAATAGCTCAATCTTAAAAATTATCAGAAAGGTCTGACAAAGAATAAATATTTTACACTGGAATAACTCACCGGGTAATAACAGATATCACAATGAGTAACAGATATTATAATGAAACAAAGAAGGCAAAAGAACCTCAGATGGAAACAACAGCCATGTTCAGTTCAAAAATTTGTTGAAAATGAGCAGCCAAATAAACTCTGCAAGGATACCACCTCTTAGAACAGATTAACAGTGGAACTGATAGATTTCTCATTTCTTAACATGTTCTTATCAGAGCTGGATACCATCAGACATCACTGAAACAACTTACTGGACCCATTAAATGAAGAGCAAGCAGTTCTTCACCCTCTGTTACAGGTCTGGATAGATGGTCTAAGTAGACATTCTGGCATTAAAGTGTATTAAACTAACTGAACATTTCTACATAATGAGTAGATATAAAGACAATGATATTTAAAGATACTACATCTCTTTACAAGGCATATATTATGAGTTAGTCTCACATTTACTGACTAATCCAGTTGAAAATTCTTACAAAATTTAAAATATTACTTTTCCCTCCCCCATTGACTTCAACAACAAAGTTGGTAGATAATGATATATAGTTTAAACATATAGTAAAAAATTGTAACCAGAAGCTACTGGAACATCAAGTAATAGAACTAAGAATGGGTAAACCACTTTTCTCAAATATCGATTCTTTCTCTTGATAATAGGAAAAGAAATTATTGAGGAAAAATAATTACCACAACAAGAGGTCAGCAACATAAAGAGTTTTATCTGGACAAATAATAAGACAGAAGACATGACAAAGGACGAATGCTGAGAACTGAAGATTGAAAGCTAATATTGGATTGAGTAATTAAGCAGATGGACAATAAGAAGCCTGGAACTCAGAATCGATGGAGGGCATTGATTAAGCACAATCCAATGTTTCGCTTCTCTGAAGAGACAGAAGGGAATATTGACATCAACTTCGAATGAGTGTTCATTTTAGTACTATAAACTCATGACATCAAGTGCTTGGCTTTGAAGGGCAAGTAGACTGAAGACATTAAATGTTTCTAAGTAGTGGTGATCAGTGAAGGTTTTCTCTCTTATTATGGTAATTCTCAGATGACACTAAAGCAAAAGGTTCAAGAAAAACCACTCACAAAGATACTGGCATGTCCAAAACATACTACCAGAGCTATGGAGGTTTAAAAAAGTACTTACTTGGTATGTGTCCCATAACCTGATGGTACACCGTAAAGGAACTTCTCTCATCAGCAAGTTATTCATCCAACGGAAAGCAAATTGCAAGTATTTCACCTCATGCTGATCCAAGTGCCTATGAACTTGTTCTGAAGACAGAATAAACAGGTATTTTACTGCAACTTTTCTGAAGTCTTGAAGTATCAAGTGCACTGTCTAAAACAATAAAATACTCCTCCAATCTCATGGAAACAACTTGTGGTAGTGCATGCAAATTCTCATAACCAAATGAGCACACTGAAAATACAAATTAGTTAAAGATTACACTGGACTGATTCTTCTGCCACTAGATGGATTAAATAACTGGTCTGAGTTGCACTATCTTAAGAAAATACCAAGATCAGGGCTTTACAATATACCACAAAAATATACAAAGTTATCATGTGAAATTATTAGGTACATACATCCTCATTATTTTCTTAGGCTACAAATTATTTGGGGCAAGACTACAAAAAACATAGTTTCCAAATAACATAATGGCCTCCAAAAATAAAATGTTGGCAATCAAAAAACACCAAAAAAAACCCCCATTATTAAATTAAGAAGGCAAGGAAATATAAGGAAAGGACATATAAAGGTTGCCTTCATTTGAGAAAAAAAAAAAGTGAGATTAATGTGCAAGAAATAATTTCTTAGTATTACAAATAAATGCAAATAAAACCAGTACAAATCAATGGTTTCTACACCAGTACCCATACGCACTGTGTTTATTGTAGAACATTATACTATTTGAAAGCTGTGACAGTCATTTGCAAGGTTATTGCTAGAGCTAATAGAACTAATCTCGTACATGGCTTGTCTATATTGAGCAGAATTTTCTCCAAAAAGGATCACAGACATTCAGTAAACAGGCTTTAGTTAACAGGCTCAGATATGATATTAGCATGGTGTAGATGACAAATACCGCAGAAATGCCAATGTCTTATTTTGGACAAAATTATGACAAGAAGTCATTATTAAAGCCTAAATAAGACATTCCTACTGTCTTTCTGTATACAAACACATTCTTTAGAGATTTTTGCTGCCCAGATCATCCCTTCATCCACATTCACAGAGATGTATTATCAGCCAAAACAATAAGTAAATGCTCATCCTACAAACTTTACATGTCCAAGAAATATCTAAAAAGGCACTAAACCACTAAATTAATTAAAAGAATAATCCCAAGAGTATGGCAGCACTATTCCAGGAAACATTACCTAGAAATTAAAGTAACAGAAGTTAAGTGATACTCAATTATAATAAAGACTGAAGTTGCTCAATTTTTTTTTTATCCTCAAGATGTATTTTTTGGCTATATGAAAGTGTCAGCCAATATAAAACAGTTGTTTTAATATGGAAGATGGAAGTAGAAATCTTTTAGATTTTAAACACAATTAAAAATAAGGGGTTTTTTTTTAAAAAAAGACATCACAACATGTTACTCCGAAGGTCCACTTATCACATCTTGTCTCCAATGATAGCTGAAAACAAAAATCAATGAAAATGTATTAAGCATTGGTATTTCTCCATAGCACTTGTCAGCCTCCATTTATCTGTGTCTAAAACAGTCTTCAGCAGACCTGGTATCTATGTTCCTAAAGTCATACCCTTCCACAATATAAATGTAAACAAATATAGACAAATTCTTAAATTGTGAGGCCCAGAACTGCCCGCTGTGCTCAAGGTGATGCTGCACCAACACTGAATACAGTGGGGTAATCAACTCTTTTGAACAGCTGGTAATGCTGTGTTTGATGCACCCCAGGATGGGATTTGCCCTCCTGGCTAGGACACACCAGATTCCTTTCCTCAGGGCTGTTCTCCAGCCACTCTTCTCCCAGTCTATACCTGTGCTCAGAATTACTGTATCATGGCTGCAGAATTTGTCATTTGTTCCTGTTAAATTTTCAAATCTTAAATAAATCATTGATGACTGCCCAATGCTCCAATCTAACAAGATCCCTCTGCAAGGCATCTTGTCCCTCAAGAGTAACCAGTACCCCCCAGTACAGTATCATCTGCAGACTTGGTAATGGTGCATTCAACTCCTGCATCCGATCACTGATAAAAATAGTGAACAGAGCTGGCCTTAGAACTGAACCTTAAAAGACATCACTGGTGAATGCTCACCTGCCAGACGTAGCCTCACTCACAACAACCCTTTGAGCGGTGTCCTCTGCCAGTTCTCTGCCCACTGCACTATCATTAGATCACTTGTTCATGCCAAATGCTGAATTACTATTGTGTGTCTGCCTTTGCTTTAGAAAAATTTAGCTGCAAGTTAAGTATACTGAAGTGAGATACTAGGTTAAATTTATTATTTGACTGTCACATTTAGATAACTAAATTGCAGACTACTATGATTCGATAATCTAGTACATCAAGCAGGATGCAAAAAAAAAAGGTCAGTTTTATTTCTAAGCAAAGTTACTAACTCACAAAATTTTTGTTCTTCACACAGCAGAAACAATTTTCATTTGGTTGCTTGTAGCCATTAAAAGTAAGTAATGAAGAACAATAAATTGTGCCAGTTGTGATATTTCAACTATGGTAGTTAATGGGCATAATGAATTTCTTGAAAGTTGCTTTCTAGTCTAAACAAGTTGAAAAATGGATTACTAAACTCTGTGCTTTATACCTAATTGATGCAAGACTGGAACAGAAGATGCATTGAGTAAAGAAGCTAATTCTTCCTACTTTGTAAGTAATTGTAAGTAGAGGCTAATTTGCTGATAAAGGTAATTTGGACTGGCATAATCTAAATCTAAATTTTCCATTTCAATGAAAATAAGTATGTATGTGCAATGAACAAGAAGATATATAATTACTGTCAGCTTTAAGTCTTCAAGTATTTTATAAAAACCACTTCTACTGCAGTTTCTGATAGCAAAATTATTTTAGTTATAAAAAAATTCTTTAATCAAAATTTAAAAGAAATAAGAATTATATTTAGTAAGTTTCCCAACACTTTCAATAAATCTACACATAAAGTTTAAGTGAAGGAAGTCTTCTGATTAAAGAATAAAATACATTATAGAGATGCATTCCAAAGTAGCATACTGTCAAAAATAGGTAACTTGTAGACAAAACCATTTATAACTATTCATATTTTTATTAAATACACTTATTGGTACATTATTTTGAATGATCACAGCCACTTTAAACAGATGCTTCTCATGCTAGATGGGCCCATACACATATTTATTCACGTTCAATGACAGCGTCTCATGCTGTTTCACTGATTTCAAAACTAAAATCTGTATGATTACAGAATCATGAACTGAACAGTTAAGGACAGAAACAACCTTTATTAAAGCATGACTGAACTGCTGTCCTGACAGAAGGATGCTGTTAGAACAAGTCCCTAAGCAAGCTTACACATAAGCAAAGAGGAATCACAAAATAATGTAAGATTATGCATGAACTGCCAAATTACTGTGGCACAGCATGCTGTCACCACATCCATCTGTACAATGCATCACTTCAGAACGTTAGTCTTTTGGTGTTCACCTTTACTCAAAGATTCCTATCAATCCTAGCAATCATTTATGATGTTTGACCTAGTTTTGAAATTTTGAATATTAAAGTTTGTTTTTTAGTCACATTTCATACCCCGAGCACTTCATTTTTAACTCTATCTTTTCAATACTTCACATTTTTCATTGTAAATATAAAAAGCACTAAGTGTTAAAAATTACCTGAAATGCAGGTAAGCTAACAATCTCTCATAAAGAGGCCTTATAGTTCAACAAAACTAAGAAGAAAAGTGAATATTTCTCATGAAAATCCACACAATTTTTCTCACACAAGAGTAACTGCTCTGATACCAAAGCAAAAGGAAAGTAAAATAATGAGCCAATCTTTGCCACAGGAGCTTATTGGCATTGCTATTTGCATGCACAATGATTTTTGTGCATTGATCTTTAACCTACGAAAACATGCTATAGAAACACACTAGCAGTCTAGTTTTCCATGGAATTATGTAATCATTTAGGCTGGAAAAGACCTGTAAGATCTTGATACTAAACCATTAACCTAACGCTGCATAGCCCACCACTAAACCATGTCCCTAAGTGCCACATCTACACATCTTTTAAATATCTCCAGGGATGGTGACTCAACCACTTCCCTGGGCAGCCTGCTCCAGTCCTTGATAATCCTTCTGGTGAAGAAATGTTTCCTGATCTCCAACCTAAACCTCTCCTCTTGTCATTTCCTCTCATCCTGTCACTTGTTATTTGGGAGAACTGACCAACCCCCACCTGGCTACAGCCTCCTTTCAGGCAGTTGTAGAAAACAATGATCTCCCCTGACCCTCTTTTCCAGGCTAAACACTCGCAGCTCCCTCAGCCACTCCTCATCAGACTTATGTTCCAGACCTCTCCCCAGCTCCATTGCCCTTCTCTGGATGTAGTCCAGCACCTCAAGGTCTTCCTTGTTGTGAGGGGCCCAGAGCTGACCACAGGATTTCAGGTGTGGCCTCACCAGTGCCAGACAATCACTACCCTGGTCCTGGTCCTACTAGAGGAGAGAAGGAGGGAAGGAAAGGCCTGGTTGCCTCACGGAATCAAATGAAAGTAACAATTCTGTGGTATGTAACACCAAATGGAGGAAAATATTAGGAAAAACATTTAGTAGTAATCAAGAAAGATGTACTCTTATAGCTCAAAGTTCAAAAAAAATCCTTGTTTCCAGGTAGACCTCAAACTTAATATTCCGAGTAAAACGAACAACAGAGAAAAATATGTTTGATGAGACACTTCTAGGTACCATCACTGGACTTCTATAGCCTGTTCTTCTAAATCATTACTCTGTGTATTCATAAAAGGGTTTATGCCTGACACTTTTTTAATTCCTCATCATGTGAAACATCTTTTTCTTCCCTTTTTTCTTTTTATAATTTGCCATGAAACTAGTAAGTTTTGGCTACTTAAAAGTTAAAGTGCTTACAGCAGTCAGGACGTCACAATTAATTTTACAGTCAGTCTCAACTCTTGCTAAGATCTCTGAACTCTGTAATAGCACACAGATATAACCTCCACAGTAAAACATAAAAATATGATTTAAAAGATATATTAATTAATTATAATGCCCAGTGAACAGCACTTACAAGTGGATTAAAGTATAATACAGTAATTACAACTATAAAGTCAGATATAAAATAACTACTATTGAGCTAAATAAAATAGCTTTATTAAAATGTGAAAGAGCTTTACAGTGCAAATTAATTAAAACAATTATGAAATGCTTACAAGATTTTCAATCACTTCAGCACCAAGCTGACATATAAAAATGGACCAAGAAACTAGGTCCTTATTAATCACTCATTCTCAATAGCAGCAGTAAGGTCTAAATAAATTCTATGTCCATTTCCAATTCAAAATGCTTTCGCATGGCTGATAATACCAGTTTTGCAACTCTTGCAATTAGAGCTTTTTTTTCCAGATACTTCAACACAATCCTAATTCAAAGTTATTGGTGTCAGTAAAATGTTTTACAATATAATTAAACATGAACATAATTTTGCACATACAATTATGCATTCTTTAACCATCAACCAAAAAATAATTAGCGTGATTGAATACATAACAAAGATAGATCAAATGTCATCTATTCCCACAGTTTCATTATCAGTTCATTGTATGAACACCCAAGATTCAAATTAAAAACCAAATTAATTAATCTATATCTATCACGTATATTGAACAGATAACTTGTTCTGTGAGTTCTTATTAAACAACAGTAAACAGATTAATAAGAAAATGTATTAGTCTTGGTTGATATTTTGTCTTTTTGAGAGTCAGATTTTCCTAAAGAAAAAAGCAAAACCATTTTCTCTGCAGTTTAAAAAGTTCAATCAGCAGAGAAACTGAATGTCCTTCAGAAACTTATGGAAGCATTAAAACTACTCATTAGGTATCTCTAAGTACTTTTTGGCTTAACTCGTCATATGAAATTAAGTTCTGAGCAGAACTGCAAAACGTTTGTGTTTGAAGCATTGGACAGTTCTATGGGAATAGGCACCTTTATCTCCTGGGACAAGAACCTGCTGAATGCAAAACATCCACACAACATTCAGAGAAGAAACTGTAAGAATCCCAAGTGAAGTCTGGACATTTTAAACTTTAGCAGCCCAGAAAAAACACACAGCTCTTAAATAAACTCAGACGTTAGAAAGGATAATCCCACCAGTACTAATCCTACTCTAATGAAGGATGTTTTATAAACTTCTACAATTAAATAAGAAAACATACACATAAATATTAGGAGCTTTATCAACCAACCATTTAGGAATATCTACAGCAATATTTCAAAGCATGAGAAGTACACAGACTGGTAAAATTAAATAAACTCTTTCACTGTGGTTAAACAAAAATGCATATAAAAATGAAAAAGTTTTAACTGACTACATTTCAGGAAGAACTTGATTTGCACATATTTATACACAACACATAACTATTTACAAGAGAGTTATATTTTAAAAAATTATGTGAGTAGCAAAACTATGCAAAATATGAATTTAAGGCCACAACATTAAAGTACTTTATTACAAGTCCTTAGCTATGGCATTATCTACAGAACTTTAGATAACTGGCCAACCAAGATATTTGTAACCCGAGAGAAACAAGTAAATAAAGTATGATTAGTAGAGTCAAGGTCAATTTGCTCAGAACATTAAGACAAAAGGCATAATCTAATTTGTCTGTCATTTGATGTGAATGAGAACACATATAAAACATGGCAGCAATAAGAAAAATAGGACTTTTAACTGCACTTAGGAATAACTAAAAGTGTTTCCCCAAACAATACTATCCAGTATTTATTAAAAGTCTGTTTTTGAAGCAATCCAAATATAACAACTTAAATTTTGCACTAAAAATACCTTCCTCTTAAATGTTTTTAAATTTTTTTTTACATTAAAATAAATTATAACTAGAAATTGTTCCAATGAAAGAATCATATGTAGGAATAGCTGTGGTAACTCTCCAAAACAAACAATCAGAAGATGCATTTACAGTGGAAACAGCAGAAATTCTGAAATTTTACTGAACCTTTGAAAAATGTAGCTGAATTCTAGATAAACTTCTTTATGAGAAAGTTAAAATGCAGCACTCATTTTATATTCTTAGGTATTCTCCCATCACTTCCATTTTCAAGAGAAGGGGGAAAGTATATACACTAACAGTAAGGGCTTTTAAAATTATTATTTTTAATTATTTTCTGCATTTTTCCATCTCTTGTTACTAAAATTCAAGGGCCAATTCTAAAAAAATTGGTGATTTTTGGTGCAAAAATGTGAAACAGTAATAACATGGAATTTCTTTATCTACAAGAAAAAATAAGATCAGACTGTGCAGAACACAAATGCAAAACCTGGGCTGAGTTGTTCTAGAAAAGATGCAGAAAAAATCTTTTCAAACTTATCCTCACACAAGATGCAGAATATTTATACTGAGTTGTCAATACTGCCTTCATAATTTCCTGTAATACTAATAAGAAGCCAACATATATAAAAAATATATTTAACATTACAATAGGCTAACGTTTTTTTCCCAGAACTGCCTTATTGCTAATTTGGAGAGAATGCTATGTGATTTTAACATCTTTTATCAGTGTTTATGGAGTCCCCAGACTACTTTTATCCACAAATTCTCAGCCTTCTCCAAATGGCTACCTCAAACTCTCACGTAATTACCAGTTGTCTTACAGTAAATTGAAGAAGTTGAGACTCTTCCAAGCATGAAACCAGCCAAGTGCTAAGCACCTGTAAATTCTGGAAACACAAATCCTGAATTAATTTGGGCATTCCTACAACATGTCTCTTTGCTTTCTAGCCTAAATGAAGCAAAAGTGGAAGATAGCATGCCGCGTGAGTATGACCTTTTACAAACCATGAGAAATGGTTCATGATTTAGAGCAGAGAAGCTCTACCGGCATTATAGGAAACAGAAAAGATAATCAGTTATAAGAGATTCCTCATATTATTGATCCTCCCTCTCAATTTTTTTGTATAATTCCAAGAAAAACCTGAATGATGATGACAAGAAGACTAACGAGATTGAATAATATTTTATCTTCAAACACCATCTCATCTATAACAATATTCTATTAACAAACTAAAAAAATTCCATTAAACAGAATTCATCAAAATTATTTTCTGGAGTTTAAGCAGAATGAGATTATGATTAAATTAAGAGAGTATTTTGGCTGTTTGAAGTCTTCTGTAATGTTCTGGAGTGTACACACAAGGACAGTTACTTTGAGGGGACTTGTGATCCATAAGGCTGGGTTGCTGAAGGTTGCTTGAATCACTGACATAATGCATTAGCACTCTCCAAAGCACAGGCATCACCTTTCATACACTGGTAATCAATTACTATTAGCAAATAAGCAGTACAAGCTTCAACCACTCACACAGCTACTTACTACATCAGATTCGCTTCACCTTGCAGCTACCCAGCATTGAGAAAATAATGTGACACAGTACCAACAGGAATACCATTTTCTTGCACAGCAGCCTTAATGAGTACTTAGGATAAGTACAGCAAATATGGGTCATGAGGGGCTTTTTTAAAAGGCAAAGCCACTGAATTTATATCAACCATACATTTCCCTTTAACTGAAGTATAGCAAACCCAGTATAAAAAGACAAAAGCAAAAAGGAAATGAAGACTAAACCACAATATTCAATCAAACTATGTCATGATTCCACCAAAAAGCCAACAAGTTCACGATCCCTTAGCCGAGGCATCCAAAAGGTACTGCAGTACACAACCAGCATTGTCTAATTAACAACTAAAACTTCATTTTAATCTTACACATACTTTGGTGTGCTTTTCTTGCAAAAGAAAGCAACTGATTGGACAGTCTTCTAGACAAAAAGAAACAGCCCAAAGAATTTTGAAAAATGTGTATCCTTACTATCCAAAACTTTTAACTGTACCCCTGGATTATAAAGGTTGTGATCAGCAATACAAAATCCAACTGACAACTAATTACTAATGGTATCCCTCCAGAGTCAGCAGTGGGGCCAATACCTTTGTTAAAAACTAACAATAGCACAGAGTAGACTCCGGGTTTGCAAATTATACCAGATGGGGAGGAATGCTTGACGCGTTGAAAGTGAGGGCTACAATTCGAAAGAACCTTGGCAGGCTGAAGGAACAGCTAAGAGGGGAACCTCCTGAGGTTCGGGAGAGGCAAGTGTCCTCTCTCTGGGATGGAACAGTCTCATTCAACAAGCACTGACTGGGCACAACTTCATGGAGAGCACCTCTGCCAAGAAGGACTTGGGGATCCTCATGGACAACAGGCTGTACCCAAGAATGTCCTTGCAGAAAGCAAGGCCAAATATATGTTGGGCTTTCTAAGCAAGAAAGAAGCCAACAGGTCAGGGGAAGTGATTCTTCCGCTGTATTTGCCACTTGGGAAACCATGTCTGCAGCGTTACCTCCAATTCTGTGCCGCTGGCACACATGAGTAAGCCCAGTGGGGGCAGAGGGAGCTGGAACACTTCACACATGAAATAAGGCTGATAGAACTGGGTTTGCTCAACCTTAAAAAAAAGTCTATGAATAGCTGCAACTACCTAATGGGAGCCTGTAGAGAACGTGGAGCCAAATTCTTCTCAGAGGTACACTGAGATAAAAAAAAAGGCGGTAGACATAAACGCCATTTAAAAAACCAATTATTTATATAAAAAATAAAATGACAGAAGAAGTAGTCAAACTTCCAATATTCTTACCCAAAGAAGCTGCAGAATCTCCATCCTTGGAATCACTCAAAACTCAACAGGGCAAGACTCCACACAGCCTGATCTAAGTTGGCCCTGTCCCATTAGATAAAGAGTGATCGAGGCAAGGGCAAAGGCTTGGAACACTGACTTCCAGAGGCCCCATATAACCTAAGCAGTTCTAAATTTCCATCAATATTTACTAGCAAACACTCATGATGTCTACTGAGAACTACCAAAAGAATTATAAAGACCTCACAACTTTATTTTCTATTAGACAAAAAACAGGAACCCACACTTTACTTTCAGTTACAAAGGATGATCAAATGACAGTATAAGATGACACAACTATTTCCTACAACTGACTTATTTTTTTAAAGTGCGAAGCTTTAAAAATAATGCTTCCTAAACCTAGTAATTGAGAGAAATTATTTAACTATATCCCTAAAGCACTGAAGGTACAAATAAGACTTCAGCATTTCTTTTTTCCTTAAACTAAACAATAATATATTGTATTATACTTAATATTTTTATTAAATCAAACAACAGAGTTGACAATCAGAATGCTATTTTTAGTTTTAAAAACTTGGTTAAACAATTTGTTCATTGACCAAGTTAAGGAAGCCTATGTATAGGAATTTTAATTATATACTTCATTTAATATATAATCATTTGCTTCTGAAATGTAAACATCAATATTGGTGCAAGACTAAAATTACATATAAGAAGTCACATTACAAGAAGTTAGATTATTTTTGAAATAAAAAAATACACTGATTTAACTATTTTTAATAGAAATATTTGGCTACCCAATATACAGAAATATGCCCTTATATTTTTCATATTCACTTGCATTTTAAAAAAAATATATCAACAAAAAAAATTTTACATACATTTAAGTTTATAATGTAATATTACACAAACACTCTTCTCCTGTCCTTGGTTTTTGATCATTAAAAATACTTTAATATTCTATAAAAGCACAAAGACCATTATCAAATATTAAGGATGTACACACAAGCAGACAAAATCTCCTATGGCCAGCACTGGCACAACAAAACCTTCACAGTATATGTAACAAAAAGAGGGAATTAATGTTTCCAAGAAGATTATCAAATATTAAGCTACACAAGAAATATTTTTTCTAAGTCATCACTGACAGGCTAGTGTTGCAAATATATTCCTGGTTCTCCTTGGCAGCATTTTGTTAATACCCTGTTCATTAATTTAACAAACTATCAAGAGAGTATGTTTAGAATGGGCAAGCATTATCTCTTGCATTTCATTTAATTAAACTCTGTTCTGGCTATATGACAGTCAGCATTTCATGAAAGGAATTATTTTAAGGATGAAGGTAGAAAATATTTCAAAGTGCGCTGCTAAAACATGAAAGCATAATCTAAAATTACCCCTGCACACACTGTAATTTATCTATAAAATTAAAGATGTTATTTCCAGAGTTCATAATTAATTGGATTCCACAGAGAAATTATGCAGGCATTCCAGATCGCAAAATGATGCACAAAGGCACAAAACATAGTGCCGAAGGACAACCATAAACAACCACCGTGACTTGCCCGCATTACAACAACCATTGAGGCTTAATGTGAAATGAATACTGGCTGCCTTTCGTATGTGGTCATTACTCTGCTGCAAAGAAATTGCCATTGAATTTTGATTATATTGCCTTAATAAAAAGTAATGAAAGAGGCTCATGCTCTAGTGGCTTTCTTTTAAATGATACACGACAATGATCCACAAAGGCCAGTGTGCCATGAACTAATGATGACACCTCACCTGAGGAAGGCGATGTTACCGCACCATTGCAGGTGACTGCAGTGATGTTGGCTTTTCTCACAAACGTTTCAACTAAACACTTTCAATGTAACATCAGTTAGAAATTACTTTGAGACTTACCATCAATCCGACTAACAAGTTCCTCCAACATCTTCACTTTCTTCTGAATTCCTGGCTGTGCAAACGTGTAGTTATCCTATGGAGGAGACCACATACAAGTATTAGTTGCAGAAAAGCAAAAAAGGTTTCTTTTCTTTCAATTACTTATCTAAATCTGTGTATTTTTCTCTGTTTTATTATGGTGTTTCCGTTTTGTGTCTACATTTCCTAGGTCTGCTTCAACAGTAAAACAGTAAATCATCACACTGTACAGTCCTGTGAGTCCCCACCTCTAAGCATATTCTGTATAGATATTCCCACATCAATTGCTCTCTACTTCCTAATCTAGTGAAGTTACTTTATTGCAGAAATCCAAGTAACTTTAAAAGGCCCTCATCTTACATGCCAAAATGCACCATGCTAGAGATTTTTAAGGTGATTTTTTTCTCATAAATGTACAATTCTACAAATAATGTAGAAAATATGAAAATTTAGCCTATAATCAGAGACAGGGAAAGAATTTGATCTTTAGAATTGCAGAGTGATAACTTTAAGCAGCATAAGAAATCAAAAGTCTGTTTTAATGTACTCATAACTGTTCTAAACCCAAGATTACAGTTAATATCATTAATCAAAATCTAATACACAAGCTATGTAGCTAAAAGGGCATTATATTTGCATATATTTCTTTGAATGGATTAACTCTAAATGGATTTTTAATTGGCAGATTGCCACTCTATAATATAGACTTGAGCTTTAAATAATGAGAGCAAGAAAGATATCTCTGCTTGAAACCCGAAGTGATTGATCTTTTAAAATAATGACATTATTTAAATACACAGCAATGTTTCTGAATATTTAATTGAAAATCTCTCCATTCATATAATTTTGTTACAGTTGTCTTCCTGTGGTTCTTGAGAGAATCAAGAAAAGAAAATTACACATACATATTTTAAAAGAAAGTTGGTATGTAGAATTTTTTTTTGTGTAACCACCACATACACAGAAAAGAAGGGTAAAGAATGCTTTGTCTCACCTGCTACTATTTGAGTAATTCCTTTATCAATTGGAGCCAAGCAATCCCAAAAATTACCCTAAAAAAATTTCACTTACATTGAAATATTAATTTTTCTTGACTTTATTTCAAATTTTAACTTGGTCTTAGAGTAAAAGAGATGATTATCAATTCATTTTTATGTATCCTGATATGGTTTTCTATTCAAAAACAAAAAAAGTCTTATTGACCTTTTTGACTATATTCACATGGAGTTTTTTTAAGTTTTGTTTGACTTATAAAACGGAATTGCAATTCAATCTTCAGATTCTGTAAAACTGCTATAAAGTGTGAAGCATAAAAGTTCACAAGGCAAAATGATACACTAATAATTCTGTAAGTACATCAGCCAACAAGTAATTTACAGTATCAAATAGTCTACTGTACACTCTGATCACTTGTACCTGACCACAGTAGTAGCTATTTTAAAATTTATAACAAAATTTTCTACTGGTGTAGCAGTAGCCCTTTCACAGTAATTAATATTAGAACTCAATGTATAAACCAAAACAATATGGATGAGAAAGCAAGAACTATTCTCTGAATTTTTTAATTTTCCACAGGAATCACCAAGTAAAATAGGCAACAATATCACCTTTTTCACATTATTTCTCAAAAAGAACATGAGCGTCCTCGCAGTGCAATAAAGCACCAAAACTGAAAGAATGGACACAGAATTCAGATCTCTTATAATCTCATTTCAGGGAGAAAGAAACTATCCCATGCACTGGAACGCTGCCTTTTATACAAGTCTGACACGCACCTGTATTAGTCATGGATAATATCCAGGACACAGCACCTTTAGGAAATCATAATCGCTTTCTTTACAGAACGTACTCTTACAACAAAAACCGCATTCACTTTTTTTCCCCCCCAAAATGCTTATACACTATTCTACTTATTTATTTAAACAAAGTTAACTGGTGTTTCTAGAAGTAGTACTGCACTCAAAGTACAGCAACATTTATTTGGCATATATTGTTACAAATAACATGGTATTTAATTATTTCCTCTGTAACAGATCCTCTAAAAAGAATGTTTCTGTATTTAACACTGAAAGTGAACACAGAGTTAAAACACTAGTGCTTCGATCATTAGTCTCTCCCCAGGTAGCGCAACTCTTGACTGTGATCTATGAATCTGAAACTACTTTCTTTCTCAAAGACTAGTTTACTCCATACACACCTGGAAATGCAACCCAAAACTGCCATCTTGATTTGAAAACAGGTAAATTTGCTTTTCACTACGTTTGATCTTTTGTCTATTTATTTTTCTGTTCATTATTTTGGCTGCAAATGAACACAGCTGGGGGTCACTCTTCTAGTTGTGCTGACTCAGATAAACTGGAAAGATCTTTATTGGCTCCCCCAGTCCTCTCTTCTAATTAAACTGCATTGTACATACCCTCTCCTATGACACTTGTAGTTGACTTTCTGGAGTTTGTGAAACTGTGAGAAGGACGTTGCAAACATAAAAGGTATTCTGTTACCCACTATTCTTCCTTCTTTTGTGCTTATAGGTGAAGGAAAAATAGTATAACAGAAAAGAAGAAACATGCCAAACTCATAAAATTCATTAATTACTGCCCAGGGCTGTTGAGCCAAGACAATCCTTTTCTCAATTATGACTATTTCAGAGTTTGTCTTTTGCTCATTATCAATGGTCAAAGTTTCAAATGAGGAAATATAACAAAAATTTTCAGGATGAAAACAAGGGGTTCACATAAAATATCTGTTCTCTCTAAACACTATTCTTGACACTTTCCAGTAAGCATTCACATATGACAAAGTATGCATGGATACACACCAGAATCCATGATAAACATAAAAATTCATGCACTGGTGTGCAATACCTAAATTCCTTGACATTCTGCTCAGATAGCTGCCAACACACTTTCAGTGAACTATGCTAACCTGCTTCACAGCTGAATGCTTATAACATCCAGTTCAGACTGACACATAATTAGTTTCAACTTGCAATACAGAAGGCTAGGACTTTATAATGTCACAAGAGATCAAAACTTGTTTCAGCTTCAAATCTTTGTGTTAGTAGTCTGTACTTACTCTGTAGAAGCTGGTATAACCACCCTACTTCCCTGCAACTACAACTAGGTTTGGCAGGATTTCTCAAAACATTATAATTTAAAATAAAATACTAAATTTATAGACTTCACTAAATATTAAAAAAAGTATCAAATAATTCCTTACATTTTTTTTAGCGTAGAGAAATTCTAAATGGAAAAAACTTGGAAAAATGCTCATAACAAATTTAACGGGACTGTCCTCCCAGATAGAGGAGGAGAGAGATACAGAGAGAGAGATAGAGAGACTTTGCAGGCACTAGCTGAAGAAAATCCCCCATCTTTTTCTTTAAATAGGTGATGATGGGATAATTTTAAGAGAAGAAGCAGCAAGCTGAAGAGGAAAACAATCTTCCATGTCGTCATGAAGGAGAAACAGAGCCAGCCAAACTAAAAGAAAAAACACTGTCAATAATTTGACATAATGACTGCAGCCAAGCAGAGGCACAATGCTTCTCGTCTTTTCAGGTCGTACACACTGTTCACCAACAATGTACTGCAGAAAATATCAGAAACGTTCATAAAAGCAAACGGAAAGTTTTGACACAAAGTGTTCATGTGTTGTTTTCTCATTTTAACAAGGTTTTATCAATCAGATTAGAGTTTTTAAATACAGAGGATACACCAAGCAATCCATATACATCATATGGACATACAGACTTGGATGTCTATTTTCTCTACTGATGCATATTTAAGAATTCCTATGCATCAATTTAGTATGTTCAAGTATAGTATCACATGAACAAATAACAACCGAAAGAAAAAGGTTTTCTTATCCTTGCTATGTCACAAAGAGATCTCCTGAATTCTTCTTTTTTAGTCATTTAAGTACTTCATTCACATATTTCTGAATTCTCTAAGCAAACTCCTATTAAAAATCTTGGTTCACTTTGCTCTCAAACTTATGCAATAAGATGGGGGCAGGAGGGAGGGAAGCATGACACTAGATAATGATAGCCACCATGTATATTAACACTATCATTGGAAGCAGAGTTTACCCAAAATGTTTCTTGAAGAGAGAGATTATAATGTAAATTCACTCCTGAACACAGTTCAGGATAGAGAGAGTGTGCATGCACAAGAACAAACACGAGTGTACTGCACTATGTGGTTAGCACAGTCCATAGCATGTTCCATAATTCTCCAAGACACTTCCTTTAGAAGAAAAGGTCTGTCAACCATTGTAATTATTAAGCCTGACTTTTGAAAATGTAAAATTTCCTAAATAGTAGGAAAAATATTTACGAAGCGTTGCAGCCCAAAATTTTTTACATGTAAAACAGTATCTTACTTATTCCTACATAATAGGACAAAAAAAAAGCAACAGCTTATTAAAATGTAGGTACTGATTCTCATGTTAGAATAGTATCCATAGAACCAGAACCAAAGATCCAACCTTCTACCAATCTGTGTAATCAAACCTCAGTTTTATACAAGTGGATGAAATATAAATTACAGAAACTGTAAAGTAGCAATGACAGAAGTGCTCAGGGTGTATTTTTGGATTACAGCATAGGCCAGACAACAGTTCAAATCTGGATAAGAGCTAGAAATCAAAAATACAAACATGTACAATCCCAAAAGCTGATGCTGCAAATTTTAGGTAGAGGATAAAATATTTTTATGCTGAAGCATACTGATGGCACAGTATATTTTATGTATTGATTACAAATAGATTTGTTGTCTTCCTGAAAATTTTACTCTCAGTGACAGACTGGAAAACTGCATTATTGGCCTCCAAAGGGACATAGCATCCTTAAAAGCTTCTGAAGACACCTGTCCTTAACAAAAACTAGAGCCCTCAGGATAAATCCTTCTGCTGCCCTCAATTTTCTATTACTTGAAGTACCAAATAAAGCTTATTGTTACAAAGTTAAAATTGGCTACTGGGCCAAACAAAAGAACCACCCTGGCTTTTCCCTTTTAAGAGAAGACAAGAGCAAATGACTATAGGGGATGGTTAGGAGCACAATAAGCCCATAGTGATGCACTTGCAGCGCGGAGACTTCCCTAACTCAGGGTGGTATCTTCGTAATTAAAGTTGTTTGAAGATTTTTTCTTCAACAAAAGTTCAAATTGTTCAGGTTCTAAACTCATGTAAAATTCTTTGACAAATAGCCCAGCATCTCAGTTACTCAACCACTCTTTTTTTTCTAAGAATATCACTCAGCAGAATTACAAGATACTATGTAGATCTTGCATCAGATGAGATGGAAAGCAACTACTCCCTCTTCACCTTCTTCATGCACCTCATCATTTTAAAAACTTACATTACATTCCTCCACTTTGCCAAATCCATACGTAATCCATCACCCAGAAACTGTTCCGTACCTTTGATCACACTTATCTTGTTCCCGTATTATTTTTTTAACTTTCAAGCCACATTTTAAAATGGGACGGACAAAAGAGATCAGAACAGCCTACAGCATACTGAGCACAAGCTCATTTTAAAAGTAGCAAAGTGATGCTTCCTCTCAAGGACTACTTATATAAACCCTTCTCTTCCCTATGTGGTAACAGGCAATGCTTCTACCATGGGTGCTTAGCTTTTTTATGAACTTCTAGTAAAAGGACTTTTTCAAAATGCACTTTGGAAATAAAATTAAACCATAAAGTTGTTCACAGGCTCACTGATTCCTTCCAAAAGCTGCCAGATTTGTTCTGCCTTACAGAAGCAACAGAAAATATTAAATAATACAGGGTTTTATCTTTTAAGCATTAATTCTGCTTATTTTACACTTTCTCCAAACTTCTCTGATGTACATGGCTAATTGTCTGTGCTCTCCTGAATCCCCTTGAAATAATTTTCAAAATCTAATGTCCTATCTACTCTATTCCATTCCACCCAATATCAAAGCCGTTTTGAGTATTGGCTTTCTTGTTTACTCATTACCAGAGTCTGTAATAGGAGGAAATCTCAGATATATATTAAACAGAGCAGACTTTGCAATTGACTCTGAAAGTTTTACTAGGCATCCATGCACAGTACCCTAGTGATGCATTCAATCTTCTCAAACTGATGGGGAGGAATGTAAGTCCTCCAGTGACCAAGCAAGCTACTAGAAATCTTTTGAATTGAGAAATGTAGGTAAAATTAAGATAAGTTTCTCAACTCCCACTCTTGAGTTTTCTTGTCCTTCAATAAAAGTTTAAAATACCATAAAACAGTATTTGGTCCAAGAGATTATTAAGAGACATAAATCAGACAGCTGAGCATAAAGACAGTGGATTCTGGATAGAATTACCTATTGTGGGCAGGCTTATGTTCCAGAAGATTTCAGTCTCATATATGACATACAGGTAAAGTAAGAAAAATACCATTTAGGAGCATCATTTGATAAGTGATTACTAAAAATGGTGAAGTTGTCCATTTCTCATTAGAAGAAAAGCCATTCTAGAACCTTGAATGGGCACAACTGCCTGCTCTAATTGCAGAACCTATTTCTCATTAAATTTCTTATGTTTATGACTTTCCAAAAAGCTGTTATTTTAGTGTTTTAGAGCACAATTCTTGTCAAACAAACCATTGCTTTTCCCTGGAATAGTCATACCTTCAAGAAAAAAAACCCCACTATGTCTTATTCCATTCTCAGGATCCAACCTGGACAAGACATTAATGAACAACCTGGATTTCTGGAAATCAGTAAACAGTTATTACCATACAGAAGTTCTAACTCACAGAGGGAGGGACAGATACACAGTGTGAATATGCAGGTGAAACACTGAAGAGAATAACGCACAGAAATAACTGCTGCCAGAATTTCAGACAATCCCTGACAGGGCTTCCACATTTGTAAAGCATCCATTTCTGACTGGCATTAGGATCTGTTTACATAGAAACTGGAGCATGACTGCAGTACTGCCTTTCAGTATCAGCTATACAATGCTAGTGGAGACTCTTTAGACTGCCTCTCAGATAGTTATATCATATAACCCATTTTCCCTGAACACACCACATTTGCCACGCTGTGTTCAGGAAGAAGGCAGGAAGAAAGGCTATTTTCTCAGTTTAGCTAAGCTTACCAGAAGTGCAGGGCTGAGGCATGCCTAGAAATCCTAGACAATCTGTCACTGCATTTGCACAGGTAGACCCTGCAGCCTGATACAGAAACCTGACCCTTGCATGAAAGCACATATGCAGCAGACAGAGGGTTTCCATGACAAGAGACAGTTAACAGACAAATGCAGACACTTAAAGTACATATTCCTTTTATCTTTTTATCTTGGCTAACAAACTCATACACACATAAACTAACCCCCCCCGAATGAATTGCAGACATAACCAAGAAACTTGTCTTGCAGGAGTTTGATGAAAAGGTACAAAGAAAGCTATATTTGACCTATTTTTCCTTTAAAATAAACCTTAGGAAGATCCTGTGAAGATTTTTCAGAAGAGTTATTTCTGCATGTACTTCTCAACATTTGAAATGCATGTTCATGTTATTTATTGGATCCAGCAGACCTCTGAAAGGCTTTCCAAGCAGCATTCCATCCATCCATCCATCCATCCATCCATCCATCCATAATCCAGATTTCAGGCATACATTAGCTACAACTTTCCATAACTCAGGAGTGAGAAAGAACTCTGCAAGATCCCCTTTGAAGGTCATAAATCTTGCTATTTTATCAGCCATAGGAATAGCTAATATGTACCTCAGCACACTCCAGTCCCGGGATATGAATTATCTCACTTTTATTCTAAAAATTACCAGGCCCTGACAAATAATTACATTAATATTTCTGTGCTATTTTTAATACATCTGGTTAGATCATTATGCAATGCATGTATTTCCCCTTTGGTTATTTTACTACCAGTATACTTGAACTTAAAATGAAAAGTTATACTCTATTTTATACATGAACATTACATTTTCAGGTGGCACAGATCAATGTGAACTTTTTACTTGAATGTTAATGAGACTCTGTTGAGGAAAGTGTTATAAAGGACGACTTAGTAATAAAAAAAAGTTAATAATCTGGATATATGGGAATGTCTACTTAATTACATGGAAAAAATACTCATGGGATAATTCTAGTTTTCCCATATGAACAGCCACAGATGAAAATACAAAAATGCTCATGTATCATCTACAGTTTAGAAGTCTTTTAAAGACAACCAGCTTTATCACACACATGGAGATGTATTTTGCATATGGCCACACACAGCCTCAGATGCAGGTTTTTATAAATCAGCATAAATCAGCACATCGTGTAAGAATACAGGCTGGAGACAAATTCTGTGGAAAAGGACCTGAAATCTCAGCAGACAGAAAGCTCAGACTGAGTCACTGGTAAGCCCTGGCAGCAAAGCCAGCCAGCAGCCTCCTGGCCCAGGAGATGGAGGGAAGTGATTACCCCCACTCAGCACTCATTGTGGAATCACAGAGGTTGGCAGGGACCTCTGGAGGCCATCTAAGTCCAAGCACTGTCCAAAGCCAAGTCACCTGGAGCAAGCTGCTCAAAGCCATGTGGACTCTGGTTTTGAACTTCCAGGATCAGGATTCTACAACCTCTCTGACCAAACAGTTCCAGAGTTCAAACTTTACTGTGTATATTTCCCTTAAAATGTTTAAAAAGAATTTCTTGTATTTCAAGACCACATCTAAAATACCACATCCAGTTTTAGGGACCCTGATACAAGAAAAATGTGAATAAACTGAAGCAAGAGCAAAAGGTCACCAAGATGCTCAGAGATATGGAGCACATGCTCTTTGAGAGGCTGGGGAAACTGGGCTTATTCAGCCTGAAGAAAAGAAAGCTCCAGAGCACCTAATCACAGCCTGATAAAACCAATGTTATCACAATGAGAAATATCCATTTTTAATAGCAGTGCATAGTGGGAAGAGAAGAGACAAGCAGCATGAACAAAAAATGTTCCAGCTGGCTGTTGGGGAGAAACTTTAACATAAGGACGAGGAAGCACTGGAACAGATTAACCCCCAGAGACTGTGAAGTTACTGTCCTCGGAGGGTTCAAGACCCAACTGGACAAAGCCTTGAAAAACTCAATCTGACCTCAGAGCTGGCCATACATTGAGCAGAATTATCCTATGTTCTTATGATTTCAGAAGCTCTCACTTGTTTTCCTGAAATAAATAAGAAGCAATTGCAGTGAGGCATAGTCTTTCTGGGACAAAAACTAAAGAAAAAAATTTAGAGCACTCATGAAGCACTGAAAAGGAAAACCATTACATACATCATCATCCAAAATTGACTGCTATAAGACAGCTACAGATTTCAAGATTAAATTACATTTTAGAGAGATAAATTTATATTAAAAAATGCCCTAGTATTTGTTAGATCAATTTTTAAAATTTTAATCAAACTGTGATATGACACATGTGCAGTCACTTAGAAGCCTAAACTTAGAGACAACCAACAGAGAAAGAAGATACAAAGTAATCTAAGAAGAAAAAATAGATTAAACTATCATGCAAAATCAAATACTAACTACTGGAAAAGTTCTGCAAAACTCTAGCTGGAGCCAAAAACATACTTACATAGGAACCTCCAGATGACAGGCACGAAGGAACCTGCTGAAGTGGCAGATGAGTTGAACAAGTTTTTTGTTTATTCTCTCAGCTAAGAACTGTATGCATGTCAGGAAGCAACTGTCCTGCTGCCCAGTGCCAACTCCTGTTCTTTATTCTACACTTCTCTGTGGTTCAAAGACGTATTCTTACATTAAAAACACACAGAGTCACATTAGATACATGAGGGAGGGCAGATGACTGAGGAATGAAGAAATAATAGATACTGTATGTGGTAAAACTCGAGCAAGAAATACATATGTCTTAATAACACCTTTGACAATTCTGAAATCAAGAAAATGAGACCATCTGGATGGATTGGAAAAATAAATGAGTTTTCTGTTAAGAATAATAAAGGGATACAAATACAATCATACAATCATTCTTCCATTACACTCTTCTGCACTGAAAAGACAAAACAGACAAAAAAATGTATCTAGCTCATATCAGCCAAAAATTTCACAAGATGACCCTAACTGTTATCAAAGTGCACTCTTTAAATTTATCCAATACTGGTAGGGCAACATGAAATGGAAGCTCATACTGATGAATAAATTAATGAAAATATTCTGCAGAGATTCTTTGATTGCAGTTATTACCACACATCACATTCCTCTCCTCTAAAATCGCTGTACAGTTTATTCAGACATCTCAGACAAAACCATCACATACAGGAGTCTCTTATGCCATATTTTCAGACAAAAATAATTGTGCATCTAGAATGCAAGTCAGCTAGAACTACAGCATCACACAATGAACCCACTGGGAATCTTTAAAGTTCATCTAGTCCAAACCTCCTGCCATGGGCAGGAACAGCTTCAGCTAGATCAGGCTGTTTAAAGCCACATCAGTCCTGACCTTGAACTTGTCCAGGAAGAGAACATCCACAACTTCTTTGGGCTCTCTCATCATAGAAAATGTACTCCTTATGTCCAATGTAAATCTACTCTCAGTTTGAAATGTTGCCCCTTGTCCTATCACTAAAGGCCCTGGCAAAAAGTTTTTCTCCAGCTTTCTTAAAAGCCCCCTTTAAGTACTGAAAGGCTACAGCAATGTCTCCCCAGAGCCTTCTCTTCTCCAGGTTGAACAACCGCAACCTTCTCAGCCTTTCCTCATAGGAGAGATGCTCCATCCCTCTGGTCCTCTGGACCCACTCCAATAGGCCCATGTCTGTCCTGTGCTGGGTATCCCTGAAATGGCTGCAGCACTCCAGGTGGGGTCTCACAAGAACAGAGCAGAAGGGCAGAATCCCGTCCCTCACCTTGCTGCCCACCTGCTTCGCATGCAGCCCAGGACCAGCTGGCTTTCTGGGCTGCCAGTGCACATTGCCAGTCATGTCCACCAGTATCCCACGTCCTTCTCTACAGGGTTAGTTCTTCCAACCAACTCAACTTGCAACTACATGACTGTTTTATCTGTTAGGTAAAGTGGTATCATCACAGAAAGGAAAGAAAACAGGAGAATGGGAGAAGAAAAACAAGAAACCCTTATATTTCAGCAGCACTGCAGTTGCACTGAATTAACTGTAACATCATAAGTCACACCACCAGCATAATCTTTCAAGCCTGCTTTTGATAGATGAGTGCATCCTTGAATACATCCAACACCATTCCATTTATGTAACAGCTTAAATTTTCATCGACGCAATTTAATTCCACTGCAATTAGTTTCCGTATTTTGCTTCTCAGTGCCTGATGGTTTTGCATGAAAACAGAATTTTAAGGACAAACTACCTAATCTGTGAACTTCCCTTCCTAGAAAAAAAATAGAGCAACAGGCCAGTGACAATGATGTTCCAGAAGTAGGTAAAACAGTTGGAAGGTTTGCATTTCTTTACCTGAGTTTCTTCCTTTCCAGTAGATTTCAAGTTCTCACTTTTTTTCTTTATAACTTTTCACATATTTTTGCTATGTGGTCAAGTACTTTAAAATTTAGGAGTTCTGAGAGATTGAAATAAGCAAACCAGCATTTGTTACAGGAATCAACATGAGAAAATGACTATGCATTTCAAAAATGCTACACAGAACATTGAGCTTGATTTGACCTTTAACCAGGAGAAATACACTTAAAACACCTTCAAAAAAGTTTAAGCCTTCTGTTGTTGACTCAGTTTTAGAACAGTTTTGTCAAAAATGAACTCTGTCACAAGTTCCAATTCACAATGCGCCTTAGCCAATGAAACATTCATATTAAAACATAAGTCATAGGAAAGAATGTTGTAGATATTTCTCATCTTCATAAACTTATAAGCCCATGAACATTTACACAAAAATCTACCATTACTAGACTCCAACTTGCTGCATGTAACAGAAAATTGTGCCTTCATTTATAGTTTTTCCACATAGAAAAAACTCAAACACTCAGTGAAGTAGCGTAAATATCAAGTTTTAAATGTGTATTTTAGAAACATGAAGATAATTTCAGGAGCTATTAAGACAGAAATCACTTTTAGGTTGCTATATTATCGACTTAAAAATTAATAAATAAGCCAGTTTTTCACCACCTCAGTGAGATTCTGAGCAACCATTCTTCATGCTTGGTGACTGAGTTGCAAAACATGCCTCTAGAACTGGAGATTTCAATTCTGTTCTAGAACATCACACCACAATGAAACATAAAGACACTTTGACCAAGAGAAGTTGCACCTTTTCCTTTCTTTCCTTTCTATGCCAAACTAGCAGTGGATTTCTCCAATGGGAAAATCGACTTCTCCCCTGTTTTTCATAGACGTACTCTTTTTCAACCTTAAAGTAGTTCACAGCCATGATATTAATCAGTTTACTCCACTACTTACAGGCAGGAGAAATCAATTTACCTGAATGCCGTCAAGCAACTTGCTCATGCACCAGTAACTGTCAGCTTCTATGTTCTGCAGCACTTCTTCAGGCAGACTGGAAACATCAAAATTTTCCACTTCTTCTTCTTCTGTTTCAGGAAAAGAGAGAGAAAGACAACTCAATGAAGTGCACAGAATAAATAAAGCAAGAATGAGGAAAATAATTGAAAACACAGACAGCCACCACTAATCTTCTAGTCAGAAACTTCAGTGCACATTTACTTTAACAGGGACTAAATGAATCATTTATTGCTCAACTGTGTCATCTAATGGCTTTAAATGTTAATGAATACTTAATTTCTTGCAGACTGTGAAAATCTCAAACCATGCCTGGTTAACCAGAATTAATATATAATAAATTACTTTATTCTAAACATTTCACACCTGAAAGAGGATCAGAAGCACTTTGAGAGCCCTATATATGAACAATCCCTAAGAAGATGACTGCGCTTGCATCATGCACAGAATGTGCAAATATTTTGCCAGTCTTCACAGAAGAAAAAGCCCTGAAAAATACTTTTCAGAAAACCACTGAAATTTATTTAGAAAGCAGACTACAGCTTTTCAAGGAGTATTTGTGTTTCAGGCAAGCATTTGGTATTAGAAAGAAATCATACAAAAGAAAACAGATGATTCCCACTCCTACTCCCAAAAAAACTCTGTGATTCTCAACACTGGAAAAGCACAGAACCCAAATGACATCTATTTATGGAAATTGAGTCTTCCACACAAACGCATTTAAAGAAATTAACACTTCAATATGAACCAAAATTTTACATTGTCTTTTTAAGGGATGGCATCTAAATTAATCCATTTAGAAATGCAACACAATGTGCTGTCCTACCACCTAACTCCCAAAGTTCCCATACAGCTCCAGAAGAGAGTTTAACATGACCTGTGAAGGCTCTGAGTAAATGCTGCAGCTTCCTTCTTGTAGGGGCTCACAGCGCCTTACTGTATCAAAATGAGTAACAAAGAAGCATCTGTCCCAGCCCTGGTTTATTCTCAAGGAGAGGGAGGTGCAGAAGAGATTAATTCTACCTAAATTGTGCATGGTATACCCAAGAAGGAATTTCCTCTGTTACACAACTGCAAGGCAGCATAGAATAAAAGGTAAGAGAAAACCAAGAATATATAGTATCTTAAAAGTCCTCTATTACCTGTCTCATAGCTTTGCAGTATATAATTAGAGACCCTCAAGTACATCTTTAGGTTGTCACATTTGATTATGTAACCTTAAAGCACTTATTTGTTCATTGGTAACAACCATTATCATTACATATGTTTTAAAATAATTTTAACATATCAGTGATTTTACCACTACTAGTAGGCACTGGTAGCAAGGTGTTACCAAAGCATTCTTGTTCGCATTGGTGTCTATATGTGGGTGTACATCTTCTAAGGGATCACTGGTTTTGGATTGTGAAATATTAATAGCTGTAGGACAAGAAGATTAGGTTGTGCTAATAAAGCATTAGTTAAGATATTTACTTACTAGGGAAATCTGATAAATAAAACGGGATTGCAGCAGACTCTATAAAATAACAGCATGGGATGATCTCAGAGGTGGCACGGTTGTAAACAATGGACCAGTAGTCATTCACTGGTAATTAAAGGAATGCCACCTTTGAGCTGGAGTGCAGTTTTAAAAACCCAATTTCTAAAAGCAGATAAACAAGTATTCAACAGATTTCAAATACTCTATATAATAAATTCAGATATAACACAAGCTCCAGTTAAGGAACATTTGACTGGCAGAACGCTATGCAAAATCATAATCTACATATTTAGCATTTATTCCTTTATTTGGGTATGTACATAGGGCAAAATGCTTCTTTTTCCATGCAGTTTTAAGGGGGAAAGCAGTCAAGCTCCATGTTGCTCTCTCTCTCTTTTTTCTTTTTCTTTTTTTTCTTTTTCTTATTTGGATGAAGAAATAAACACACTAGAAAAGTTTTGAAAGAAAGAGCACAAGGGATTTCAGGAAAAACAACAGAAGCAAAAATAACAAAACAACATCCCAAAAGTACATAAGACATTATTTGTGTTTCAGAACATCATCGCAATTTCTGGCTTTAAATAACATTAAATTTATTTCGAATGAGTGAAATCTGAATGGACAATAATATAAAGACTGAATAAAAGAATATGGACAGAAAGAGCAGGCCAGTGTGTGCAATATCTGGGGGAGAAAAGATCACTGCCTAAAATTTCCCAATTACAAAGTCTTACAGAACCATTTCTCATTTTCTTCAGTTTCCTGTGGAGATCTTTATCATGTTATCTATACAACTGTAAAAGACAGGAAAATAGTTGCCTGGAGGACAACTGTTGTAGCACGGTGTCTATGACATGCTGATCTGAATGTGCATTACTGTAAGCATGGTATTAGTTGTTCTTTACTCATTCCCAGGGTAAGCTTCTGAAACTTCCCATCGTGCAAAAAGACTAACTTTTTCTAAACAGATTTAACTGGTTCCACTCACAAAGGCAGAGACATAAGGATAAAATCAAATTTTTTAAAAATATTATTTACAGCTACTTACAGATTTAGTTTCCCAATGACAGTAGAAAATAAACATGCTAAACAGCTTGCCTCCATTAAAAGTAGGTTTTAATTTGAGATTAAGCCTAATGGATGATTTTGATGGAAGGTGGTCAGAATGTTAAAATTAAGTTCACAACTGATCTCTGTCTTTTAGATGTAATAGATTTCTTCTAAATAGTGCTTTTCACCTTTTCAGTACACAGCAGGGGTAAAAACACATACAACCAACAAAAAGGTAGCTTGCATTCAAAACTTCTCTAACCTGTTACCAACACCAAAACTCAGTCTTCATAAAGTGGGGAAAAAACGTAACTTGATTGTTTTCATACATTACACTAAGCAAGTTCCTACAAAAGATACCTCTTTTAAATAAAGCACACATTCTCCCAAAGGATTTTTTTTTTAAAGAAACAAACATTTAATTGTGCTATTAATGTTTTAACTGCAGCTTTTTATCTTGAAATTGTTTCTCAACACTCAGAATCAGCAAAACTCAGATCAATCCACTGGAGTGGGAGGTAGGGGACAAAATGGACAGCAGGGTAAGAAAGATGCGGTGCTGAAGCCCAAAAAAGATTGCAAGGTCACCAATAAATTAAGATTGTTCTTTACATACACCCAAATACAAAATAATAAATAGAAACACTAGATCAGTTAATTATTCGAACATTTTAAAACTGGGGGGTTTTTTAGCACTACTTTGTGTAAATGCATAATGTATAAAAAGTACTACCACATATCTCAAGTCCAGATCATGTATCTCTTGCAGCAGAGCAACGAAACCATTCTGGCCACACATGCAGAGGTGTTTCTCTGTATAAAGTTTACTCTGCTGTAATCTACTTCAGATGTTGCATATTCAGGTAGACCTAACATAAAAGTTACCACCCAAGTATGCAGAACACAAAATCATACACACAATTGCATGAAGAGGTGCACAGTAGTATTTCCACATCTAGAAGATCTTACATATTCCACTCCAAACTCAGTTTTCAAAATGCCTTATGAAACAGCTATTCAGTCACTGCTGCACTAAGGCAATGTTTTTTTAAGAAGATCAGGACATAACAGAGCATTTAAATGTAAATTCTTTCAGTAACAATGGCCTAATTAAATATGTATATTACCATATCAATATCTCTCATTGAAAAAGTCCTAGTTACATATTAATCTTGATAGAAATAGCTCTTGAGCTGTTAAGGATGAATCACCAAAATAAAATCTTCCCTTTCTTTACAGTATTGCAGTCACAATGGTAAAATTTTTTAAAAAACTTAATCATCCCATCAGTCCAGGCTTAGGTAAACATGACCTTACTTCATTGCAAATATTCCCCTATGACCAGTCATGTTCTCACATACATGATGTATTGATGACTTGTCATTTTAAGAGTTAATAATCTTACACAATTTCATTCAGATGCAATAGGAAGTAAGATAAATATCTTTATACATCAATATAAGAATGATGTTTCAAACATTAATCATTATATTTTATTAATGTGAATTCTCTAAATAATTTTACTGCACATGGCAACAGTTACCATCTTGTGTGACCTGGCGAACATGGTAATCATCCTGTCCAAAAACACCTTGATCACATGGACTGAATTTTTATGCTCATCAAAATTAATGTATGAGTAATAAAAATAATGTATAAATAAAAAACAATCCTGCAAGTACTCTCAATTTGCTTTATCACAAGAGTAGACACTTCATATCCTTTTCCCTAATTCCAGATCCTGTATGAAAGTAATCAGTAAATCATTCAGAGACTTCCTTTAGTGGGCCTACATTGCTTGCCAGGATGATCTTTTCTACATAGGCTTTTTCTTGGCTAGATTTTAATGGCAGGTATCTTTTTTTCCTCCACAGTAAATAATTTGCCCTTAATTCATATTCATAATCCACTGCACATATCTACACAAAATCAGACCTGTTTTTAAGGATGATAAATTTATTTGAAAAAAGGAAATTCTCAGCTCACGTTGCAAATTAAACAGAAGACATTGGTTCCTCATAGGCTGCAGACTGAGATTACTGCTCCACAAGTCAGACAGGAGGAAGATCAAAAATATCTTTACTACTTCAAAAGCTCTATGACCAAAACAGGGTACAAAGGAGGATTAAGTAAACCTGGTGGTACCAACAAGTCTTTGACCAACAGACCTTGCATAATGCCAAATACAAGACTGGGAACCTATTCAACACAGGTGAGAAATCAGCCAGTAAATGAAGTTTGAAATCACAGTAAAGAGTGAGTATAAGCCACATCCTTGGGCATGACATTATTATGAAACAGGAGCCTTCAAAGCTTCTAAGATGGCAGCTCTTAGAAATGGATTTCAGCAACAATGAACACAATGCTCGGCATAAATTCTTCTTATAGTACTCACTTCAATAGGTTTGCTGCTGTCAACCAAAGCAGCTTGCCAGGGAGAAGTTGTGCATGTGACACCAAATTACAGGACTCATAATTAGCAACCAGTATGCATGATGAGCACAGGATGCTGATGAGTATTTTCTTAGAATGCCTCATAAGGGAATTCCCTGAGAAACGCAAAAGGTGCTTGGAGAATAGGAAATGAAAGATTAAAGGCTGAACATGTCTCCCACATTGCACTTTTAATTAACTAGTTTGTGCTTTATCATTTAATTTTTCAAAGCATCAACAGACGTATCCACAAACATGCAGAGAGAAAACACCAAGTGTGGGACAAGAGCAAACCATAGTACGGTCAAACAAGTCTAAAGCAAACCTCAGGAACCCAGGCCTTCCCTGTGTTCAGGTATGAGACTGATTAGACAGTTATTTCAGAACTATCACTCTAGCACTGGAAAAGCCTTCAAAAAGAATCTATAAATTAACATAGTTTTGGAAAAGATTTATTGGAGATGGAAAAAAATCAACTGCACTAAAGGCTACAACATACTTAAAAGATAGAGAAACCAGTATATGTATCTGCATATGCAGGGGTGAATTTTAAAACTACTGAAAATTAATGCTTCTTAACTGAAACTATTAAAAAAAAAGAAAAACCAAAATAAGAAATTGTCTTGCATGTAATTACTTAATAATAGAAGGCTGGCAAAGACAACTCATTTGAACAATTCCATAAACAGAATGTTTAACACATTACCTGGATAACTTCAAAAGCTTAAAGGTTCAACTCTAACTTGGGTAAATATAAAGGTAATACAAATTATCCAAGCACTTGTACGTAAATATAAAAACTTCTAAAAACTCAGAAATATTATTTTTTCCATGACAGAAGACTGAAAACTTTGCCACTGTCAAGTAAGCTCACTACCCATTTACATATGACCATAACTCTATGTAAGCACAACTTCACTCACTCATGAAGCAATTTTTACTTTAACCCATTAATGTCACTGAATGGCACAACAAACTCAAAGAAAAATGGATGGCAGAGGAAACAACTGTCCTTCAGTGACATCATCTCCACACATCTATGACAGCGGCAGTTTGCTGCAACCCACACTGTGCAATATCCAACTCTCAGCTGGATAAATATGCCAATTTTCTAAACCAAAATTACATGCTTCCTTATTTTGTAAGGTCCCACATCATTCACATCTAGTAAGAAATCCACCTTACAAACATCTTGCCTTATTTACAATAGAAATTAAGTACCCTCCATTATTTACACTTTTTAGCACAAACTGCAAATACTGAATTTGAAGAAGCATATTTGAGGAGAAAGCACTCTGCAGGAAACACTATTTCCTATATTGCTTAATTGCTGAATGCATTCCTTAACTACCTTAATCTGCTGTGATTTACACTTTCCTAATGAAACTGCTGCATACGCTTCTGAGGCAAAAAAGCCACAAGGCTTGCTTTATTCATAAAATTCAAACTATTTTTACATTTTGTATAGATATTTATTGTCAAGATAAAGAAATAACCAAACCTCTAGGAAAAAAAAAGCCTGCTCTGTCTGTTCAAAAATAGTATGATCTCTAATTTTCTTCAACAATGTTACTGTAAGAAAGGTAGTTGTCTTTAAACTTCAGTCATACTGCAGTAAATTTTTATCTCATAATTGACTAAAGCTGGAACACGTAAATCAGTTCCCAAATGTTTTTGATGAGAACACAATTCATAAGCCAATTTTTTTAGTGTACTGGGTTTTGTCAAAATGAATGTGCTATAAAAGCATTAAGTATTTTCTGCTCCTATGAAATAATGCAATGAAAGCCTACAGAAGAAAAACTGTTTTGCAAGAAAACTTTTTTTCCTTTTTTGGTTATTGTGCTTAAGTACTTAATTTTTCACTTCTGCTTTATAAATTTGCTTTCCACAGCTTGAAGTAAACATTCAAAATATCAGATTTCTCAAATAAAAAGCAAGAAAAATATCCCCATGCTAATGAAAAACCCAATGACTTTATTATTACTATGAGTAAAAAAGGTTTGCATATAAACTACAAGCAAAGCCAACTCAAATTGAAGTTGCAGCACACAAACTTCTGACAAATTTATTTGTATTGGTTTGAAATCTATAAATTATTAACTAACCATATATCTCATTGAAAATAAGACCAAAAAAATTTCTTACAATTCTGTTTATTCACTGATCCACCTAATTTGAAAATCTTTTCTTAGATCTTCAGCTGCTACTGATCTATACAACAGGACAGGAATGTTATGCCTCTGGCATTCTTAAAGCATGTTGTCATTTCTTAAACGACTCTTTCTCTTTTAGCTTTTCTTCCCATGAGTTACTTCATAATAAACACACCAAGTTGTGATATTTGGATGTCAAAAGCCACTTTAAATGGCATAAAAGCCATTAAAGTAATTTCCCAGTCTGTTGGAAAGCATGTTTGAGAAGACTTAGAACTGGAAGTATAACCACCTCTGTGCCGCTTCACTATAGAGAGATGATCATTAATTATAACTATATGGAGACCATGGGGAGAGGAGAAATAAGAATGCAGAAGCCAGAACTAAAATATGCTTGCTCCCTTTGGAATACATATCTCTCCCATAGCTATATTTATTGCAATTAACATCCTTCTCCACAATTCTTCCATTTTTATACCTGAAGAAATCTTTTGGTTTCTCTTTAATTTTACTTTACTGCTTCTACTGTTATCCAAGATATTGTTTTGCCTTTATTCCCGTGACACAACATTTCCAGCCTGTAGTTTCAAACAGAATACCTTCACTAATCTCCCATGGCTTCCTCACAGTATGAGTCTATTAATTTCTTAATTGCCTTCAAAAATGAGACAATATATACCACAAAATGTATTTCAAACTTGAGAAAGGCATTT
Source organism: Dicrurus megarhynchus (assembly GCA_013399195.1). Taxonomy (NCBI): domain Eukaryota; kingdom Metazoa; phylum Chordata; class Aves; order Passeriformes; family Dicruridae; genus Dicrurus; species Dicrurus megarhynchus. Next base: position 430,750 of record VXAD01001120.1, read on the forward strand.
TTACACTGGCATTGATATCTTAAAATTAAATTCACTTTTAAAATACTGAGAGTGTGCACTAAGCATCATGAAATAACACATCTTTAGACAGATACATTTGAAAATTTAGAAACACATATATAGATGCAAAATAAACTTTAAAAGCAGGTAACTTAAATCCACATCACCCTATGCAGTAAAAGAGGACTTTCATTGACAGATTTGTTTTAATATATACATGGGGAACAAAAATTCTTTTTCCTCAAGTTCTTTTTAGTATACATCACAGAAGGGAAAAAAAAGCAAACTTGAATAATACAAAAAGACTGTGATTTAAAAGACAAATTTGAGTTAGCTGAAAACATCAAACACTTCAAATCAATAGAAAAGCTAGACCTGACTTATTTATTCTGATTACTTATGACAGAAGTTTGATTAGTCCCATTTGACCTAAGAATTTTTTTATTAATTCAGAGATTTCTTCTATACATCTCTTATGGCAAAAATTCAAAAGAATGCCTCTGATTTTGCCCATGAGACAGGATCTGGAAAGTTTCTTCACAAGAAACATCTAAGTAAAAAAACCTCATAGGTCTCCTGCTATGAGGTAGTATTTTATAGGTTCCATGACACCAATGTCAGACTTTTTGCCTCTTTGATAGACTTCCTGGCACTGATATGATTGAAGAAATTTTTATTAGTAACTTTCAAGTCCCTACTTGGCTTTTACTCTGAAGTGTAAAACCATGACAGCCATCTAAAAGATGGGCTTTAAATGGGCTTGAACTCCTCAGCTGCTTTTCAGAGGATTCACTTTGAAGCACAGGTTTACCACAAAAAGCAAACGGAGGCTGGGCCATACACTGTAGTATGCTGATCAGTATTCTCAAGATAAACTTCTTTGATATGACATAGAAGCATGCAACAAATATTTAAAACAAACATGCTAAAATAAAGGCCAACTCAAAACACTAAATTCCACCTCCAGATGCCACCACTCACAATAATGGGGAGAGCAGTACAACAAATAACAAGAAGCTGTAAATTTAAGGAAATATAATCCAATTATTATTGCTCTAACGTCAGCTAAGAAATCTTTGTAATGTTAGGAAGAGTAGGAAGATGACTGTAATTTCACACCTACAGATTTAGCCAAAAAAATCATTATGCAATGGCAATTGCCAATTTTTCAATTAGTATTTTTTGCCACCAAAGATTAAAAATTTTCATTTAATTCCCTAGGTCACAGGAAAGCCAGTCATATACAGCAATATCTTTAAGAAAAGAACATGGAATTTAAACAGTGGTACCCTGAAGCAATTACTACCAGGCATCAGAAATCATTAGGTCTGAAAAATCCTCTGTCCAACACTTATTTTAATCTTTGAGAAAGTAGGTGTTTGCTTCTTCCATAGCTGCTCTTACAGCTTTTCTCCACAGTCAACCTTTCTTAATCCTCTGAGATACTTTTTTTAAAGCTTGTAAGTCAAAAAATGCAAAATATCAGTTCAAAAAAGATCAGAAAATGCAGCAACTGTTGCTACACTTCCAATGAAAATATGATAATTAGTTATGATACTGTTTTGAAACATTTATTTAGGTAGGTTAAAGTGACAGGTTTCAGACTCAGAGCATAGCAACTTCATATGTAGATGCTTTTCTGAAAAAAAGTTATATAGATTGCTTTTTCTTTGAAGATTGTTTAAAAATTTTAAAAAATTGCAAGACTAATAGACCTTAAAATTTCAGGTGTTAAGGGAGGTTGGGGATTTTTTTTGCTTTGTTTCAGACACTCATAAGAAACTACGAGCAATTAATACCATTACTCAAAATAGTGATTTTCTCTCATATGCAAAGCTAAAAATAACAGGCAATTAAGCAGTTGGATATACTTAAGATAACCTTAATGTCTCTTTTTCACTTCTGACAGCTATTGTTAATAACAGCCAGAGAATTCTAACTTTAATTAGGCTTATTCCACTGCAAATAGATAGAGGCATTTTTTAAAATTGTCTACAAAAACAGTTTTAGTTGAATAACATTAATTTTTTCCAGAGATAGCGAAGCTGAGGTACATCTTACTTTGTCCACTAATACATCCTTATGATTTAAGTATCCAGGACTATTACTACTCCATATCTGTAATCAACTGATAAAAAATATCTTATCACAGCCCACACTTTACTCAAGCTAGTAATATAAGCCAATTCACAAGAACAAGCATTTTACAATTTGTGCAGTTAACTGAATGGATTTTCAAGAAATTAATTTTGTTTCCATGGAGGTCATGAAGATTACTGGAGTTACTTTCTCCATTGCATCAGTATGATATGGCTTTGAACACTTTGATTACTAAGAACTACAAATATACTTTAAAAAAAAAAGTAAGATTATAGAAAATGTGACAGAATTAACATAAAAAAAGTCTACACATGAAAAGCAAAGGAAGGGGGCAAAGCTCAAGTCTATTGGATGCAACAATACATCCAACGCTTCAGATGAACCATTCTAATTAGCTCAAAAATCTGACAGTATATTAAAGAGAGTGAAATAAAAATTGAAACAGACAGAACTGATTTTGTAAAACTGCTCTTGATTTTGTAAAACTGCCCTGTCTATAGTAAATCAAGGTCATTCAAGACAGTACTAGGAAGCAAATAATAGAAAAGCAGGTTGCCATATCATATATCTGTCAGTTGTGTTTCCTAACCTGCTAAGCAGAAAGTCAGTGTAATTCACAAATTCTTACAATGAGCATGTATTACACAGCTAAAGCAGTCTCAGTGCTACCTGGCACTAAACAGACCTTTGCTTCTCCCTTCTTCCCTAATATGCTCCTATCCTCACATCAGCACTGATACTCTTCTCAGATCCCAAAGATGAGTGCAGAAAGTTAAATAATTCAGTTTATTAGGGACATAGTTTCCAGACAGTTTAACTGTTCCCAAGGAAAGCCAATGCAGACCAAAAAAAGAAGACTGGAATGCATGTTTTGGGTTTGAAAAGAAAAAGCAAAGCCACCTCTTTTAACAGCAGAAAGCCCTGCTTCAGCTGTGTCATCTAAGCACACAGCAAGCAAACCCTTTTTTGACCACCTAAACCTAATCCGGAAATACTCAAACATGTGGCTCTACTGTGAAGTTTAAGGAATAGAGAAATGAAGCTAGAAGAGGCAGGGTACACCGACCTCTTGAAAGAACAAATGGGATCTGGAAGATTCTACAGCACGTAAGAATCCAGTTCACACTGTTCCAAGCCCTCACAGGGAATCAAATACATTAATGAGTAAAATAAATGCAGCAATATACTACTACCCAACTACACTATACAGTTACTTGCAGATACATGCTCAGCTGCCCATTATTGACACCTTCTCTCAAGGTTACTATATTCCAAAATATGCCAAAAGTGGGTTGGTGCAATTAGCCAAAAATCCACTAGTTAAATAAGTAAATCACCTCATGTTATCAAAGCCTATAGAGAGCACTTATGCAAACAGGTCCACTCATATAGTTGATACTAAATGCCACCACAAACTTCCAGTAGGTTAAGCAACTAGGTAAAAACAGTAGGGAATAAACTCTACCATTAGCAAGTCACACACAAACTGCATATCTGAGTAAAGCTTAACAACGTTCATTTGGACTTCTATACTATTGTAACTACAATTATAAATAATCCTTAAATTAAATAGCTTTATAACTCTAAGCCAGAACAAAGTGCCCATTACAGAATGAGTCAAGATGCAATTAAAAAATTAATATTCCAACAACTAATGCTAAAAGATAAAGATGAATTTGTCCAGGTAAATAATTAAAATAAATATTCAAACACAAAACAAAAGGATCAAAAGATTAAAAGAAATGTATAGTTCACCGGTTCCAATAATCAATTCCCTCCATTACACAAGTTCTTCCAACTTACTTGCCCTTCTTCATGCTCCCTTATTCCCTAACCCCTCACAAACTAAGCATGAGATGTCCTGTTAATACTATCTACATTTTCCTTAGTTCTGTTTGGAATGCCTCCAACTATCTTGCTTTATGAACCAACCCTAGACAGGACAGTATATCATGGCAAGCACTGCTAGCTGACAACTCAAACAATTCAGCGCTAGTTATTTTCATATGGATTCTCCTACTTGTGTAAAGTGAATAAAAGAATGTAAAATAGTGAGATTTCTTTATCCAATTAGGCCTCAAAAACTATATTATATATTAATAAAGACAATTGCTCAGACATTGTGAATAATTCATTTTTTCTTAAGTCAGACATACATAAAAACAAATTAACAATTTAAAAGTATCATCTGCCCAAGTGCTTCAAAAGCTTGCTTTTTAAAGCACTAAAATTCAGGTCTATATTCTTATCATCTTTGTTTCCATGTAATTTACCTGAAGGAACTTTGAGTCTTTTTCAAAAACTACAACTCAAAAATATTTAAGTTAATGGAGAAAAATTCTAACTGCTTTCCCACTGCATTCAAAATCAGTCCTGCCTCACAGCACAGAAGACTGGCACAGAAGCACCAAGTCCTCTCTGGGGATGGGCTCAACACAGGTTTCTGCTTACTTCTGGACCTATTCCATGGTGCAAAGCAGGAATCACCAATTTGTGAAACCAAATTCAAATACCGTCTATCTTATTCATTACAGTCCTCCCTCTCTTCAGCTACCCTGCAGCACTTACAAATTACTTTCACTGACAACAGATTGGCACAGCAATAGGGGGAGAGTGGGGCAACATATTCCTAGAAATTGAAAAAGTGAACACTGGTTATCTCAATGCAAGCTGAGATAATGCTGAACAACTTCTATGCCATGTTATAGTTATAAATATATATGTGTATATATATATATACACATGTATGTATACTAAGTGTTCAATAATACATGAAAGCAAAGAGTGCAGCAAAGAGAACTGACGGGGAAGTAAAAACATTAAGGTCACCGAGTGGCTCGCGTGTATTGCAGCTTTTTCAGAGGAATGCAGATGATGTTTTCTGGACTTATGTAGAAGACTTTTCAGTACTTTCAAGTCTTGAATTCAACAGTTTTGTGTAAGATTTCTTCATTTTTTGCTCACCCAAATTACAAAGATAACAATATTCCATCTAATTATCAAAGAATATTTCATAGAATATTGCTCATGTTTATGACAACTTGAGTCAACTTTCCTGATGTCAGAAGTATTACTATAAAAATTATGGAAATATTAAGAAATGGCACTGAAATATACCTTTGTATATGGAAACTACATTACTGGTAATTTGCATAAAGGAGAAAAAATTTAATGTGATTAAATGGAACTTGTGGTATGGAATTTCTGTTTGACAGAAAAGTGATTTAAATTATTTTGAATAGTTTTTCAAATTTTAAAATGGTTCTAAAAAACCATTTACTTTCTTAATACTTTTACAACTTGCAGGGAAACATTAAAATATCAATTATGCTTCATGTCCCTGCTTTTATGCAAATTCGTTTCATGTTGCATAAATCATTTCAAAAAAATCTGTAAATAAAAACATTTTAACACGATATTGTGCAAAACCTTGTATTTATTTTAACACAGAAAAGCACGAAAACAGTAGAAGTTTATTACAAAGTTTAATGCCAAAATTAAAAGAAAAGCTGAAGAGCATACTATAATTGCAAGTAAAATCTTTGCATCTCTCTCAAACTGAAGAAATCCCTCATATTCCTGACCCTTGGTCCTGGGAAGTCTTAGAGAATTTCTTTCCCGGTAAATCAAAAGGCAGAGAAACTTGAAGGACCTGGGAGAAGGAGACACATCCAGTTAACCCAGTTAGAGCTCTTTGTTCTAGTTTATGAAAACAATTTGTCATCCTTCAGTGTCAGTCAGTCTCTTCGAAACAACTACAAATATGGTCATCTTTTCCACTTTCTCTCATCAAAACCTCAGTGTACAAGTCCTATTCATAATTCTCCAAGGACTAGTGAATTGGTGGAACTGAATAACAAAGGTCTAGATATTTATGACAGCAGGATAAATTATCTCAAATTAATTTATATACTGAAGCTATCAAGGCTTCAGCTTGGTCTTGTAAAGGAAATAATGCATGCTAAACAAAATTTTACCTTATGTAGTATGGAGAAAAGCAGTTCCTCAAAGTCAGTGGGTTAATACTCTTTGCTCTCTGACTTGCTGTCTCATCATATAGAAATTCAGTTTTATGTACATTCTAAACAGATCTATCTACCATGCAAAATTTACAACTCTCTTGAAAAAAAAAAAAACCTCTGCTTAACTGACAATTTTTCATATTTTATAAACAAACATTGAGGAATCACGTCAGATATGGCCATGATAAAATGCTCCAAAACTTTACTCCGATTATACAATGAAAACAATCACTTTGGATACAGTATTCAAACTGTGGGGGAAAACCCCGCAAAATTAATAGTTTTAAATACAATTACTCACTATTGAAAAGAAGGAAAAGAAGGCAAAAATGAGATTGCATACCAGTTATAAGGGCAGGAAGACTTCCTGTAACATATGAGAGGGAATGGAAAAAACTGTAAGCAAGGGAGATACAGACAGACGGAGGCTTTTTCAGGACCAAAGAACCTTTTTTTACTCATAGTAAAAGAAGTCTAGGAATAAATCCTATCCCGTTTCCACTAGGATTTGGGCCTAGATTAATTATCCCATAAAGTCATAGCAGTATCAATTTAAAAAACACTAGGTAACAGAAGTTTCATTTAATGCCTTCTCCAAAAGGATTTAAGATGGCAAGAAAAAAATACTTACAAGGGTAAGATCTCTCTTTTCAAAGTTTTCAGTTCATGAGTTCCTGTAAGCATCATCAACTTCTCAGGCTCCTCTATTTCAAGAAGATTGCAGACAATATCTCAATCACCATTCCAGTCTTCAGCAGCCTCATTTTTCTTGACATTCTTTATCCAACATAAAATGACCAGGTGCTACAATAGTGTTCATTTTCTGCCCTTGACTTCCTACTAACTCCTAATTTTCCCTTGATCCAATACTCCTAGGCGTCTTAAAATTATTTCATACAGCTATTCCACTTAGCAACAATGTGACTTATCATGGTGGTACTTCTCTGAAACTTTCATCTCTCTGGATGGTGAATAAATCCAGGTCCTCTCTGGGGTTTTAGATATACACACAAGCCCAGGGAACGACGACGTACTGGAACGTCAGATAAAGTGAAGTGTAGGTGAGCAAGAGACTACAAGTAATTGTACAGCACAACTTAACACTAGGAAACAATGCAGCTCTACAGGAACTCGGGGCAAGAGGAGGGTGTACAAAGAGCACAGCTATGGCAACTTGCAATAGGACTTGCAATCCAGTGCAAAATTTCCTTGTCCACGTTAAGCCTACAAACAGTGAGCAATCACATGGTATATCTTATCTCATTAACAAAAAACACCTCTGGTGCATCCACAGGGATGAGAGATTCATTTTGACACAAACTAATATGCTACAAACACATAGGGCTTTCAGGAAAACTGCCCTGACAGTTTCAGCGTTTGTCCTGACAGCACATGTTACAACACTGCTATGTCATGCAGGAGGTTAGAGGTAAGCCCAGAATAGTTTTCCCACACCTCTAGTGTTTGGATTTCTAAAGACGCTGTTACAATATGACAAATAAGATTAAATACCCCTAGCATTTTCATGAGGAGGAAAAATTAAAAAAAAAAAAAAAAAAGTTGAAAATNTTAGACCAGAAATTCAAAACTGAAACTGCTGCATTCCAGCAGGGGCCAGTATCTAACCCCTCTGAAATTTTCTTTAATTATGGTTTTTCCTCTCCTGGCTTGGTTTGACAATTACGTTTTATCTTGCTGAAAATGTTACAGCATTCTGCTTTTATTGCAGAGTGGAAACTAATGAGACATTACCAGATTACACTTTCATCATACTTATACTGATGGAAAGTTTGAAAGAATGTCCTGAACATTTAACATACTCAACCCTACATTCAATCCCTCAATATATTCTACATGTGTTAATCTATGTGCTAAAATTAGGTACCTCAATCCATACTAAAACATCAAAACATCTATGACTTCAGTCCTTATATATAGACCCAAAAACCTCCTTTATGGCATTCAGATTTGAATGAGAAATAAATTAGCATTTTTCATCCATGTCATCTGTATCTTCAGAAGTTCTTTAAACTTTTCCAGTTTACAGAGGTCTTTAGCAGAGCAAAAAGACTCCCATCACTAGAATAACTGTATCACACACTTGTTATGCAAGATTAAGGATTAAGGGGTCTCTCAGTTGTTGTAAAGCTAAAATAAACATCGCTTTCCTCCCACCAAAATATTCGACAAAACTGCAAATGTGTTTAAACATTACCAGGATGTACCATCAGATGACCTAATCAGCACAGATTTATTATTAATAGCATTCTTAATCATAAGAATTTGTTATTAATACTTAATAATTCTTTAGGACTTTTTTTTACTACAGAAAGAAGCTAAAATAAAAGTATTATCACTTTCAACTGTGTAAATTACGATCCAAGTGACTTAGAACTGCAGCAAAAAAGGTTTCTTTTAAATTAATAAAAGTACAAAAATCAATAGTGAAAAGATAGCAATAAATAAAGATGTTTAATGTAAAAACCAATATTCATATAAAACCAAGAAATGAGATCCAAGTAAAAATCTAAAGTAAATACAGAATATTACTGAAGTAAATATTAAATACACTAGCAGTTTAAACATTTTTGAAAGGAAAATTCTGCAATTCTGTGTTTATTTCTATATAAATTACTAAAGCCCAATTCACAGTGTTAGTTTTGAATCCTATAATTTTATTACAGGATTTTTGACGTACTTCGTAAATGCAATGTCCCCATTTCATTTATTCATTCTAACTTGAGTGCATCACTCAGTGTAACTTGAATATGCTAGAAAGATTCAAATGAAAAAGCTATTTAAAGAAAAATCTTTGAAAGTTTTTGTATGTCCCTGAGGGAAATAACTGCTGTTAGCACTTAACCATGACCACCATCATATTGAAAAAAAAACCTAAAAAACTTTCATTTTGTTGTTTTTCTTATGATATAGAGATACTAGTTTTTCAATGAGCTTTCAGAATACAGTTTTCTGAGCTTCATACATTTCTCCCAACTATCTTTTATGGCTGAAAGTTTCCAAGTTTTGTCTTTCTTCACCAAACACTTACTGGAACAGCTATGCTCTCCAATATGAAAATCCTGACAAAGTTGCAAATACATTAACAATCACCAGGGTCTCCAAATATAAGTTGGTGGTAAAGACAAACTTATTTACCATATTAATTAAATGGCCTATTTAACATGGAATATCAATTCTCTAATCACATCTCATTTGAACTTCTTATTTCAATTAGCAACCCTAAAGTCTACTAGAGACCCTACTGTTCTAGGATCATTAAGAACATTTTCATTATCTGTCAAATGAGGAAGTAAAAGGCAGAAACTGCAAATACTCTCAGGAGTAGGCCTCTACCCTACTTAAGAGATGATTAGGGAGAAAGCAGCAGTAGTTCTCATTAGTTGCTTAGCAATGAAATGTCCCCGTAGGAAACAAGAAATGAACAAAGCAACAGAGGTGTTGCCATGCAAATGAGTAAATGGATAGTATATCATCCACTCAAGGATAATCTGTTCTTCATTAAAACTAATCAATCTGGATTAATACACCAATGGATATCTTGCACAAACAAGGTAGGAAGAATCCACTGTATGCAGCCCTACTGAAGTAGCCAGACAATGCATTGCTCAAGTTCACATACACACTTAAATTTTCACTGTATGTGTGTACAACAAACACAAGTACAAGGAAAACAGTTTTAATTCAAGCCAGAATAACACTGTCATTTTTACTGTTAAACCTTACCTTTTATATCCATAGTTATATCCAAGTTATTAAACAATTATTGTTAACAGTCATTCTCTTAATGCTTATAAGAATTTAAATACAGATCTGTAAATTTAAGATTTATCCCACATCAAAGTTGTTTATGTTTTCAAAAGTATACTCACACATAAAGCCACAAACTCAACACAAACAGAGGTGTTGACACTACCATCGTTACTAATGTTGTCTCAGAAGAGCAGAGTTCTTAAACAGAGAAATTTGATTACTGTTGCCTTAATTTTCAGACCCTAATTCCAGGATGCCATTATTTCAGTCACAGATGCAGTTTAACAGGTTCCCTTTATTTTAATTTCCCCACAACTCATGTGAAAATATCCGTGTTTCATGGGTTACTTTTTTTGTTTTGGTGATTTTTTCCCTGCGAGGCAGGCATTGTTGGGTTTTTTGTTTTGCTTTCTTGTTTTGCTGGTGTTGTCCAGTTCATATGTACAATTTAAAGTTTTCACAAAAAACATAAATTAAAAGAGAAAGGGAAAATAAAACAGTGAACACTGCTTAAGTAGAAATCAAGATGATTCCTGAACTTCACTGACTACTTAAAAATCTTGTTGCTTCTCAGTATGTATTTAAAGCAATACAGATTTATGCTTTGATTAGCTCATCCAAACTGTTAGTTAGATTAAAATGAAAATGAAGTTTCAAAACCAATACTAACTCATAATTTAGTATTAAGACAAATCTTACCTATATATTCACAAACGAAGACTACAAAAAAAGGAGTAACAAGATCATTTATGCCCTGAACATATCCACTGGCTGGATGACGTATTGCCCAGATAAACAAAATTCTTTCAAAGATCTGAAAAAGAGGTAAAGAAGCCATCAGGTAACTTAACAAGTAATGAGCACATTTTAAACAAGACACTTGTAAATTATCATAACATCATAGAAACATAGAATATTCTGAGTTGGAAGGGACCCATCAGGATCATGGAGTCCAACTCCTGGCCCTGTGCAGGACACCCCAGGAATCACACCATTTGCCTGAGAACATTGTCCAAACACTTTTTGAACTCTCTCAGGCTTGCTGCTGTGACCATTTCCCTGGGGAGCCTCTTCCAGTGTTCAACCACTCTCAGAGTGAAAAACCTTTTCCTGATATCCAACCTAAACCTCACCAACTCAGCTTTGTGCCATTTCTTTGAGTCCTGTCACTGGTCATGAGAGTGAAGAAGTCAGTACCTGCCCATCTGCTTCCCCTTGCAAGGATGTTGAAGACCTCCTTGCAGATAAATTTAATATCATGAAGTTAAGTAGTATAAAAAACATGCATACACAAGCACAAATGAGCACTGGTATTCATAACTAACTCCCAGTGCTGTGTAAGCTTCTCAGTTCTTCAAAAGGAAGCATTTTCAGGGTATTAGCAGGTGTTAAAACCAACCTGGTATATAATTCAGTTACAGTAGTTAATACAAAGTAGCACTTATTCACTGGAGCTTTTCCAATAATATAAAAATCCTCTTTTCTCAAGGGAAAGAAATATTACATTATCTTCCCATCATTTTTCATCTCTTTGAAAGGAGCATTCTACTAATGCAGTATTCTTTTTATTCCTAAGTAACAGAAAGAAGGACTTGATATACTTTAGATTTTTTAATAACATGCCCATAAAAAGAGATTCCACAACAGTTAAGCCAGCCTAATACTGCAGTGTGGAGTTTTACACTCCAGAAGTCTGTAATACTGGTTAATAAAAAATCTAAACCAATCAGAAAATGTAGAAATTAGGCAACTGCCTGCCACATCACAGAGCCTCACCCTCTCAACTCTGTAAACTGAAGTTTGCTTAGGATCTGCAAAAGCTCATGAGGCCGCACCGTATCTCAGCATGAGAAGAGTAGAGAGCAGGGAAATCACAGAACTTTTCTCTGACTCCATATAGGTCTGTGACAGGCAGTATTTCCTCCCAATTATTTGCTTCTGAAGATATTACGTGCCTTTGAAAGGCTGCAAATAACCAGCAGAGTGAAAGCTGCTACATGCTTTGTCCTAACTACAGGCACTGCATCAAGGATATATAATCTTCTGAAACAAAAAACTGTTTGCTCATTCATGAGAGCACAAACTACACAGTTCTTCAGATCAGGCCTCAGTACTAATAAAAAAGGCGACATTTTGGAAGGATCCAAAGGATTCTGTGGTTTGCTGCAACTCCAGAAGTCAATGAATGTTCAGGCTTCAAGAAAGCTGGTAAAAGAGCTGCCCTGAAAGGATGCAATAGGTGGAGGAAGTTTATTTGTGAACTCAGGATTACTTATATTCAATCTCCCTTTAAGTTTTTGTTAGATTAAGAAGTTGACTGTTTTAATTCAATTTTAAATAAAATCTTATAATTTAGTTTAAAAGCCCTCTTGCAATCATTTTTAAGTAAGGAAAGGTCTCGGCATAAAGGACTCACATCCTGGTGCTTGGAAATCCCATCACAGGCTTCCACATAAGTTACCTGAATCAGAAACATATATGCACCTTTTGCTTTGAAAAGTCCCAGAAATCAACATCTATCCTTCTACAGGCTTCCTTTTGAGAGTCAACTGACCTCTAGGTCTTATGTTTCCCTGGCTGAAAATTCACAGAACAGGGGAGACAGTCAACAACAGTAAGTACAAAAAAATTTTGGTGGGCACTGAAAAACAAACCTTAAGGCAGCTCACATCTGATCCATTACAACTACAACCGAGATTCAGTTTTTGTTAAATGCAAAAAGGAAAAGTATTCATTGGCAAATTCTCCATAGAAGCCTCATTTCCACTAGCCAAGATGTTTATTCCTTTAGCTACAAATTCTTGGTGCTAGTCCTGTCACCTCATGCTTTTTAACATGCACTGCATATTAAACTGAAAAAATCCCAACCTCTGCCCTTTAAGCAATAGTCAGTGGTGTTTCACTATCTATCAATAACCGTATAAAGATTTTACACTCAGCCATTTACAACATGCTTTTACATTTTACATAATTCTACCCTGAAGAAATTAACAGTTGTTCATGTAATATTTTTAGTATTATTGGAAAACTGCCAATCTAGCAAGGTTAGTTAGCTCACAGCCACTCTGCCTGCTTCTGTCCATTGCCCTTTCAGCAACAGTAGTTTCTCAGCATTATCAGAGTTATTGTTCCATGTTTCACTTCTGAAAAAGGACATGTTTAACATACTGCAAATACAAATACCTTTCTCAAAAACCATATATCGGACAGAGCTGACTAGAGAAACCTATTTAAGTAGCAATTGCAGAATGTGGAACAGGGTTGTGCACTAGGCTAAATAAAAAACTCATGGTGTGATGGGGTTGCAAAATATGCAAAGTCAACAACCAACCAAACAAAACACCGTGGCAATTCAGTAAGAACAATCAAAATGCCCCCTGCAAAAACTATAAACATAGTGTTTTTTTCATGAAGGCATGTGTGAAGTCAAATAATCCACAAATTTGTACCACCAACTTTTTGTTACCTCAGAAGCTGATAGGATACACAGTTTGCATTGCAAATTGAGAAGCCTATGGATTTTAAAACATTTTTAAAATCCAGGTATGAAAACTAAGAGGGGGATGGTGTTTGCGTTTGTTGAGATGGGAGAGGGGGTGTTATATTTTTTAGCAGGAAGAACCACTAGTGATGGCACATCAGCTTTAATAACCCCAAATGCCTCTAATCAGAAATTCAAATACACACTGAAATAGCATTTTCAATTTCCTACCCATTTTCATAAAGTTTCATTTACTGTTCTGAATTGAAAAAAATGAGCACTAAAAACCTGAACAGCAGACTGATTTAAGTTTCTATACAGCACTCATGACTGTGTTCAAATAGGACTCATTAAAAAGGTCACTTTCCCAAACGGATCCCTTCTTGATTTCCAAACCAGCAACAAAAAGTGGAATTATTTTTCTACTATGAACCACTACATCTCATGAGATGTCATTACCAATATATTATTCTCTTTTGAATTTAACTCTCATTCATAATTACAGCAAGAATTATATTTGTATACATAAAGAGAAGAATCCATCAGCTTAAATGAAGGTATTGAATTACTTGTGGGTTTTGTCACCTCAGAGGAAGTCTGAAACCCCCAAAGCCTTAATCCAAAAGCTTCTGAAAATTTGCTTTTTGTTTTCTAAGTAGGAAAAAAAAAAAGACAGGAGGACAAAATTATAAACTATTTTAAATTGTGCAGTTTTCTTGAAATTATTATGTATAATATGCAAGCATAGATGGGAAATAGCCACATGCTGTCCATTTCAACAAAATTCAGTTAAAGCAAGAAAAGGTAATAAATTAGACCACTCCATGTTAGCTAATCAAATTTATTAAAACTAAATTTACAATCACTGGTCTTTAAAATAACTAGACTGCACTATACGAAAGACCACCTCCAACTCCTCTGTTGTTCTCTTTCAAGGCCATTATTAAGTCATTTTTAGTCAAGTCCTCGCTCCAACATTACCTTCCCCTCACCCAGGATCTATATAACTCCCATAAAAAATAAACACTTTAAACTGATTTTAAAAGGAACATATAATAACTAGTTATTTCCACACATCAGATTCAAAACATCTTTTTCTAAACTGCAACATTTTATTATAGAAACCAAACTCTGAGTTCAGATAAGAAATTAAAACAGCCTTTTTAACGCTAATTAAAAGTTCTTTGGCAACATAGACTCTGATGCCACTAAGAACAGTAAAAATTTCCAAATGCTGCTATTCCAAGATTTAAGTCAGACTACTGTGAGGTTTATACATGTGCTGTCTTTCTGAAGCTTTAACTAGTGCTTTTGTCCAGTTCTGTCAACTAGTCTCTTCACCTCATTCTACATGAGATTCTTCCCAGAAGTGATATGATTATTCTAAACCTGTGTGGCATCAAATGTTTGTACAAAACTCACCATAATAGCCACAACAATAGTTTTGCACACAGTGTCATCCTTTGAAACCTGTCTTTGACTCTTACCCTGATTCCCTTCTCCTGTTTATAGACCTTGCCATCTCATCTTAAAAGGGGAGAGTGACTTGCTCACCAGAGACCAGCACCATCTTCTCTCTCTCTAGAAGGGAGTCAGCTCTGGGAACAACACACCCTATCTGCATGAGCCCTTGGGAGTAAGGAAGGATCCCTGTCGGGCTGAAGGATTCACTGGTGCTATGGGAGGTCTCCAGAAACCCAGAAAGCAAGAGAAAGAAAAAAGGGAGAAATTGGGTACTATGACCCTTTCAGCATCTTTTGTACATTGGCATCAAGCAAGCTGGGTTTGGTTAAAATCAGAAAGAGAGTAAAAGACAGATGCAAGCCCACCCTCTCAGTAGCTCACTGATCTAATTCAGTTCTTTAATAGTTTATTTCTTACTAGAATTGTTTCCTTCTTGTCCCCTGATTTTACTTACACTACTCCTTGACTCACCCCTAGAACAGCCCAGGTAAAACCCCACTATGTAGAAAGCACGTGGAAAGTCCTATATTTATAGTATTTTTTTAAATGCTGTACTAGGCTATTTCTTCAAACCAATTTCTCCAACGTGTGGAAGAGCACTGCCATTAAACAAATAATTGCAACAATGGAAAACCAAATGAAAGCTAGTTCTGCATTTAAGTTCTCATAATGAACTATGAGATGATGTTCTCTTTGGATCTATAATGCTATGAACAGAAGCACATAGAAGTACATTTGAAGGTCTGACTAGAACCATTAGAAAGGAGAATAAATTGAAGAATTAAACAAAATAATTGAAAGAGGATAATCCACACCATCTATGCTATTTATGACTTATATACTTTAAAATGAAAAGTCCCCATGACATTTGATTACCCAACAATATAGGCCAATTTGATTAATATATTTACCGTTAATCACATATTTAATCACATTATTATATATTTACATTAATTATATAATTACAACAGTAGTAAAACAATTTAAATAGTGTACTCAACATACAAAACTTACAAGGAAGCAAAATTAGATAAGGCATTCAAACCAGTTGTGCTACAAATTCAAAATAGAGAGTTTCCCAAGCGGAACACTCTAAGAACTTCCAGACCTTAAGTGATTTTGACAAATACATGCAACCACAGAACTATGCTCTGGCTTACTTAAAAAACACAGAATTAAGAAAATATATAAAAAGGTAAAAAAGGGGAAAAAAAACCCTCAACAGCACAAGACCACAATAAAAACTGACAGATTCAATGCAGGAAATTAATGAGGTGCCTTTGCTTTTATTACTTATACTTACACTGCTATTCTTAGCCTCTACTTATATATCCTCATTTTTTCACTTCTTTAAGTTAGTTCTGAAGTAAAAATAGCAAGTGCAATCAAATGAATTATTAATCAAACTGTGATATCAGATTCATTAATAAAATGTTTTCTCAAAAAGAAAATATATTATTCTTACCTCTGTTACTTTGGGCTGAAGTCTTAAAACTTCAGGACTCATGCGTGGGATATCTATGTGGATCTAATTAGACAAAGAAGAATACTGTAAAAGGAACCAACAGCACACTTTCTAAACAACATAATACTTTAAATAATTCTATTGGTTTACACTATTAGTTGTAATCCCATTGTATCATTACCTTTGGGATAGCATGGATTTTTACTGTACTTCAAAACATACAGCCAAATCTTTAAGTTAATCTTTCAATGAAGCAAAATTTAAAAACATATATATTTGTATTCACGTTCTAGGATCTTTATATCACATTTTAATTATTTGCAAGTTATAATCATATTGGCAATACTCATTACCTCAGCATAATTATGAGTAAATACATACTACTGCTTCTATAAAGTCATACTCAACTGCTGCTGTCATATAATCCTTTAGGTTGGAAAAGACCTGTAAGATCATCAAGTCCAATTGTCCAAAGGTAAAAACAGATTTTAGTGCCTATTTTAACATATTTGACAATCAAGAAGAGAGCACAAAATACCAGTATTTCTTAAACTTTTATTCCAAACTTCACAAAGGAGTTTTATGCAACAGAGTGTTCAAGTGATGATTTTGGGTTTCATTCGTAAGTACCTTATGTTATTAATGCTATATAATAATGCTATATACTTCTTGCTACTAAAGATTCTTGAAGCCGAAAGGAAGATCTTAGCTTCTTCTGTCCTAAGGAAGGCTAAAGTATCATTGCTTAGTCTATACTTAGTGTTACAAACTACTCATTTCAATACAAAACTTGAAGAAAAGTTATCTGCTTATCTGGGTGGGCATGAAAGTTTGACACCCTTATGTTTATTGCACATCATATACAGTTTCAACTTCTCAAGCAGAAGTATGGAGCCAGTAAGAAACAGTCACTGATGTACCTTCCCGGTCCATCTTCACTCATTTGAAAGAGGGTCTGAGCAGGAGATGAAAGATTTGAAAATACAACTATTCTTAAACAGAAAGCCATGGCAACACTAAAGCTGACTATTCGAAATCCACTATTTCAAATTTCAGACCCAAACCACTTCATATTTTTGCTTCTGAAATGTAGGAAAATTGTAAGAGAGTTGTCTATCGGGTAAGACTAAAGACAGAAAAAACAGTAGAAAAGCTCAAAAATAATCTCTAAGTCCTTTAGCAAGTGTTCTGTAGATAAAAGTCAGTTCAATGGGTGTTCTACCTGTCTGTAGGTATCTTGGTGGTTTTCATCATTTCTGGAATCATAGTATTGTTCCACAAATGCAAAATACTCTTTGCGTTTTCTTTGTAAAGTGCTTTCTCTTCGGTCCACATTTGCAGGAAGATAGCCCTGAAAAAACAGCGAAATGAGAAGGATATTACTCTTTGCCTTACAAAAAGCACTGCTGGCATTTGATTACATGTGACAGGAGATCTAATAAACTGATGTAGTGCCATGTGCCACGTACTCCCACACAAATCTAAATAATCCTTTACTAAATTATTTTTCTAATCACTCCAACTTGTACACAAGTTCAGGTACAAACACCTTTGGTTACAAAATGCAATTTCTCATCAGAAATACTAAGATGGTATTGACTTTCAAGGAGAAAAGCTTAAATAAATAAGTTCAGGTAAATTTAACACCATGTGAGTTCCTTAATTTCTATGTGGCCAGTACTGGAACGATTTTATTAAATTTTTAAACAATGTGTATTAACTCAGTTGCCTTCAAGTAGGAATTACATACATTAGCAAGGGAGGCTTAGATTCAATACTAGGAAAAACTTCTTCATGGAAAGGATTATCAAGCATTGGAAGAGACTGCCTGAGGAAGTGGCTAAGTCACCATCCCTGGAGGTATTTAAAAGACATGTAGATGTGGCCCTTAGGGACATGGTTTAGTGGTGGACTTGGCAGTCTTGGGTTTATGATTGGACTACATGACCTTAAAGCTCCTTTCCAACCTATACAATTCTATGTATTCTATATTAAAATCATTGAAAATGTTATTCCTGTATACTTTAATTACTTAGTTTATAATGACAACAGAATAAGTACAAGCCATATTACATTCCAGATACCTTAAGAGGTACTTGCTTTGGCAAAATGAATTCCTTTCAGATATACTGACTTGTGTCTGATTCCAGGTACTTTAAATCCCACCAGCTTCACTTTTGCCTAAAGACTTTGTCTGACATTTAATATCCTGTCCCAGTGTTTTGTATTAAATATTGAATTCTGCAGCCCATTTATTTTCAACAGTTGTGGTTTCTTCCCTGTAGGATATCTTAGTTGGTTGCATTAGAAACTAATTCATTTGTGAGATCAAATGTGATTGAAGGACACCAATACTTTCTCAGCAAGTCTTTTTGCCATTATTCAAAGACTGAACTAATCTTTCAATTCAACACGTCGTGTTTCCTGTCCACTTTACAAATTAGGTTTTATTTTTAAAAGTTGGGAAGGCTTGCAACGTATCAGCAGCAAATAAATTGGGGGAGAGTTTAATCCGTTTATTCATTAATTTCCTCCAAAGGCTTTTGCAAACATATCTTTAGTTTTGTTATTCAAAAGAGACGAGAGCCTGTGTAGTTATTCCTGCTGTTTAGGTACAGTGTTCCTACATTTTTGCTACATTTTTAAAATAAATCATGTAATTTTTTTATATACTGCTATCAGTAGACATGCATAACATCAACAGAGAATTATATTATTTTCAAATGCTTTCCCTTTGAAAAACTGTCTTCATCAAACACTTGTTAACATTATTAACCTGCTGCCTATGTAATAAATATCTCAACCGATCATTTTCCTAAATCTTATTTTTAAAATTCCAATTTACATGCTGGTTTTACAAACAAGACAATCATCATTTGCCTCAGATACCACCAAGTGTACTCTGTTCCTTGAAAAAACTTAAGTTTGGGCTTTTTAAGTAAGACTTTTGAATCCTTTTGAAACAAACATATACTAAAACTATAACTATACACTGGTTTCTTCAGTTTTCTGGTTGTTTTTTCAGTATTGCAACTCATCTTTAATCAAAATATCACTTGATTTTTAGGAACACTTGTATCCCCAGGATCTCCTGGTGCACTGTATAGAATCATAAAATGGTTTATGTTGGAAGGGTCCTTAAAGACCACCTAGTTCCAACCCCCCTTACACTAGACCAGGTTGCTCAAAGCTCCATCCAACCTGGCTTTAAACACTTCCAGGGATTACCATTACTCTCCCTTACATGGGACATATATTAACAGTAAGTTACTATTAGGTTACCATCAGAAAAAAGCATGGTGGAGCTTCTGACCACAAAAACTGAAAGTACTTTTCTGAAGTGAAAAAACCAAAGAACTGAAAGAAAATGCTGCCTTACACTATAGAGAAGTAATGATTACTAAATGACTCATCTTTGGGTTTCACAATATTGCCATTTGGAGGTAGAAAAAAACAAATGAACAAAAAAAAAGCCAGGGTTTCATACATCTCTTAATTAAAAAAAAATCCACTTAATTGCTAAAGTATAAAAAAAGTAATCTGAAAGCAGGTTTTTTGCAGAGCTATGGCAAGATGAAGTTAAGAATTGAACTGAAACAGATCCTGGAGTTGTTAAAGCAACAGAACAAGAGAACTCTACATCTAGGCATTTTTCTAGACCAGGAATATTAAACTAAAATCAACTTACGGAATTAAGTTAAAGCTCCCGGAAAGCCCATGCTCACACTAGAAAGCAAGAGGAGTCAGCTCACTTTACATTTTTATAATTTGCATAATTCCGACTCTCCAAACCTCAGTGTTAGTCTTCTAATTCAGAACTTAAGAAATGCTTGTGCTTTAGCTTACTGTGTTTCAAAGTCAAGTTTGAGTTAGCCTTAATTTTTCTTACTTTGAGTATTTTAAAACAGACATCCTAAACTTCAAGAGAAAAAAATGCCTTTTTTACTACTAAAATCATAGATAACTTTGGAAACAGAACTAAAATAAATTGTAAGCTCCATGTTTAATTTCAATTACAGCAGGATATTTGAATATCCACCATTAAGCTGCATCTGCATTTAGCATTAGAAGGAACTAAGCTGCAAATTTAGTAGAACTCATCAGCAAGAGAGATTCTTTCAGTCACTGGAAATCAGTGTCAATCTGAAGTAAATACTTTGCATTCCCTATGGAATTATTCTATAAAAAGCAAAGCTATTTAAGTCTACTCTCTGAAAAATTCAATAGTGTTAAACTGGTGTATGTATAATTCAGGATTTTAAACAGTTCTTAAATGCATGAAGATTTGCTGATAAAGTGTCTTTCATAGCCTCTGGAGAGTAGACATCACGAGAGTTCTGCTTCTTTTGAATACAAACATCCTCATAAACCTTTTCCCAACCACGGGCAGACAAAAAACAGCTAAAATGCATAACTGTTTGTCATCACAGCCACTATAGCTGAAAAGATTGACATGAAAAATATTTCTATGAAGAATACACTGTATTTTTGCAGAAGAACCTTTTTACACATCGTGCAAACACCAAGATGACAAAAAACCTGTTCTGTCACAGATCCCACAAGCTTCTTTCTGATGCCCAACTTAAACACCTCTGTGTGCTGCTCCATGGTACTTCAGTCAACCCACTCTTAAAGCTACAGCCATTGCAAAATCCTCTGGCCACTGGGAAAAGTTCAGAGTGTTCAGCCAGCCAAAAATTCACACTACAAAAAAGTGATTAGCTTTTTAATGAGGTTGTCTCTCTGACTAACTCACAGGTCTGACATCAGGAGAGCCAACGACACAACTTAACAGTGGTTCAGAGTCGTTCATCTTAAAGCACTATGGAAAAATCAGCCAAAAAAAACCCTATAGATCCTATCATAGCTTTTCCTCACTAGTGTTAATCCTTTCTTGTAGTTACTTTAATGTGAAGTCAGAATGAAGCCTTTCATAGGATGCCAATAGTCTTTGCTTCCCCTACTGTGTGTCTATTTTCAAGAAAACTGTTAAGAATGTACTTGTCTTTGAACTCTCCACCATTCCATCGAAACTGGTTGAAAGAGGCCACTGTTATCACAAGCCTTTCTTTCATAGAAAGCCAGGCTGAAAAATAAAGATACATAGCTGACATGATTTACTACTACTTCTCATCCCCCTCCTTTCAACTTGATAGATTAATCTTGAAATTGAGTAAAAGAACATAACTTCCATTACAATTCAACACAAGACAAGTTTTCAACCATCACTGATGGATTACGACTCGTGCAAAATCATTTGCAATGCTTGAAAAAGCTGTTACTACTAAATGCAGAAGAAGAATAAAAAAAACAATACAACTTACTGAAAGAAGCTTCCATGCAATTGGACGAACACGTTTGGGAATGCCAGACCAACTCAATTTTCGCAATTCATCTAATAAAACACAAGAGTTTCATGAGAAGCAAGGAAACTACTACCAATTTATATACACAGATATATTCAAATTAGCACAAAGGTGTTTACAACAATGATCACATCTTCTTAGAAAATCCAGTGAAATCAGAAATATAGGGCAATCCTAATGAATTAATAAAATACTGGATAACTGCTACCCATAGGGACACTTAGGGTAATAGGTACTGAGTGTGATAAGGTAATTTTCTGGAGTATTTCTCAGCATTACTTTTTGGTATACATGCCTTATATTGTCTCACTTGGCAACTTACTACATAAATATATTATTCTTCTAAGTATTTTTGAGATACATAAGAAAGGAATACAGAGTATCAAAGCAGGTAAAGCAGTTGCAATATTATTAAAGTCTACACAAAATAAGGAGCAGCATGCTTTCAAAAAACATTAAAAAGTTCACAGTACTTCTGCACACTAAATATGCCTGGATGGAGAAAGCACGAAAGCATGCTTATACACATAACCCCAAGAAATTTCATAGTATCACAATAAATTTTTCCCTTATCCTTCATCTCAAGGAGTTGAGAGGCATTGGAAGAATAAAAAATGACCAATGGATCAGTAACATTAGAAAAATATGACACTACTAGAGTTCAGTGTGAACCAAAGTCTCGAAGAAACAATGAAAACAGAACTTGTACAGACTATAAACACAGATTAAGAGATAAATTCAAAAAGTTACAGGCTGGCACAACAAATACACTTCCATCATGAGTATGCTGTCACTGCAAACAGAAGGATTGAATGGGAAAAAATGCAATAAGCAACTGAAACAAGTTTAATTTATTGTCATACTCCAGCTGTGATTATCACACACAGGGGGCCCAACAGGGACCCCCGACAGCACCTGGTCACATAACTTAACCTTGTTTCTCATTTTTTGATCTTTTTCCAGCATACTTCTACTTCCTTTTCTCTGCCCCCATTTACAAACCACTCAAATTACTTCTTCCCTTCATGGTCCCAGCTTTGCTACTGCTATACCCAAATTGGTATTTCTGAAATGATTACCAGGCACCACTGGTCTTGTAACACTGCACTTCCCTAACTGTTTGGGCATTTCTCACACAATTCCCCCTTTACTACTTGGGAAATCCAGGAACACCATAGGGTGCTATCTACAACTTGTGTCAGCTTCTCACACTGTGGTTTGTTACATGCAGCAATTTCTCACATCACCTACCGTAGCTCTCCACACCCCAGGGAGTTTGCTCAGCCTCCAAGCAGCTTCAGTATTGGCTTGCAGCCCCTACCACTTCTGCAACAAGCTTCAATTCCACCCATGATTTGATGCCAAGTAAATTACCATGATACCAAGCACTACATCATAAGTAACAGTACCACTGGTTATATTCTTCTAAAAGCCAAAAGGGTAGGAATTGGTCAGAAAATGTAAAGGCAAAGTAAACATGTAATATGAACAAGAGTATAAAAATGGTATTTTGTAAGGTTTATGAAAAAAAACAATTTAAAAAAAGAGATAATATCAATATCTGCCTTAACTAAACAATCTACAAATTATATATGTATTTCCCTTCCACCCCAAAGCATGATAGTTATCTCCAGTTGGTTTAATACCAATGAAAGCCTCAAGTCTTCAAAACCAAAATCTCCAGCTGTGCATCTTCCTGCTCTACTCCTCCTTGTGCAGTATTTATGAACAAATATGTTTTACTGGATCTAATCTATTTGTGTCCAGGCTGAATGGAATCAGCATCTTGTGCATTAGTTTATTACTTCCTTACATAATCATTTTGCTCAAGTTTCAAGTTTTGGCTACCTTTACACACCATTATTATACACGCAAATTTATACAATTTACAAACAATATAATTAGTATATGCAGAAAATAGAAAACAAATTGCAACTCAGCAACTACTTTTATTATTTTCTAGTAACATCAATTGTCCATTCTCAATGCTATACCCACCGAACTCTGATCTTTCACCTTTCTTTTTTTCTCTCCACCCTTAACTCGACTCAATAGGAATCCATGCCCAAACATGGGTACCAACCTCTATAAACAGCCCATTTAAAGAAAAAAAAAGTACAAAACAAGAAAATATGCAAATTTACTGTCACAATCAGAAATGTGAAGCATGTGATTAAATGAGTGACAGTCATCCCAAATCACCCAGTACAAAAACTCCACTTACTTTTAAGTAACTCATTTAAGGTTAAAGATAGGAAATACACAAACAAATTGGAACACAGCTTATTTTCCCTCCCCTCCTGATGCTATTCTGCAATGAACATACATTTCCTTTAATTAGGGATAGCTTGGGCTATCATGTAATTCTGGAAAATAACACACATATCCTATGGGACTGGGTTCCAAAGGACTGCTCTTTCTGGAAGGAAATCTCAGCATTGGACATGGAAGTAAAAACCAAGGACAAATCGTCTTTTTTGTACAATATAACAGTTATTTGAAACAGATCCTCTATTTATCTATAATGTAGGATTTGGGAGTAAATACATCCCTGCATTCTTCCATACTGAACACAAATAATTATTTATGTTGCTTTGCCACTGCCTTACCCTCTCTGGGAGCTCTTTTTATACCTAGATTGTCTGCTACAAAATCTTTGGCAATGTTCCTTCTCCCAATATATTTGAGAAAAACCACTTAAAGTTTTTATATGTTTCTAAGTTATTTCTCAAACTCTCTTTTAGAAATGCTTCCGTTCATCTGGCCTGACAGAATTCACGTTCTGCTCTGCTCTCCTTATTTGACACAGAACTTTTACCTTCTGGATTGTATTTAATAGCCTTCTATTGTATTTAATAACCTCCTCTGCTCTGTTGTCATGCCATCCTTCTAAACTTTCTCAAGGCTTTTGTTTCTGGTTTTGCTTTTTTAAGTGGTACAGTAATTGCTTTCAGGACAGAAACTGTTAGACAGATGATTGCACATCTGAGAGTTAAGTCAACTCCATCACAAACCATTAGCCCCAGGTATGTGATAATTCTATTTCTTCACACTGACTGCTGTCCTATATCACAGTCTTCCAAAATTCCAGGATCTCAGACTAATCCAAAAAATCATATAAAATTCTGGCCCTAACTTTTCACTACAGTGAACTCAACTAGTATTTTGCCAGTGACAAAGAGCACACAGCCTCAAAGGGGCTATGCAAGAATTCTTATCAGGTGTAGTAGCAAACCCCAAAAGCACACAGTCTGACCCTTGCATGTCGGTATTGCTAAAGCATCAATTCGCATTATGCTTTCCTCTGACGGTTCAACAACAAAACAAGAGGAATGGTTCAACAACAAAACAAGAGGAAAGAAAACAAAGAACCCTCCCCTTTCCAACAACAATTACAAGAGCAGGACTAAAATCACCTCAAGAAGACTTAATCTAACACTACTACAGCATAAAATAAAAATGCTTCTGGTGACAAGAGTGATAAAAAAATTGAAGCATATACACAAGAGTACCATTTTAGACATACATAAAAGACTGTCAGTGAAGCTAAATTCTAATACTGCTGTTAAAATACAGTCATTACATGTGCATATTATTAGACATACATAACTAAATTTTACAGCATCTCTATTACTATCTTTAAGATGGGCTTTATTCTTACAAATGACTCAACAGGTAAGTTCCTAAAAATCAAATAACACATAATTGAAATACTTGCATTCCAGTTCTCAGGTTACCTTGAGACGCTAGAGTCTTAAATTTGAAAAAAAAAAAAAAAAAAAAAAAAAAGCTAGAATGAAATCATTCTAACATTTTTAATCTCAGAATTAAAATACTAAGTTCATAGAATAGTTTGGGTTGGAAGGGACCTTTAAAGGCCATCTAGCTCAACATCCCTGAAATTGGCAGGGACATATTCAACTAGATCAGGTTGGTCTGAGACCCTGACCCAGAATGTTTCCAGGGATGGGACATTCACAACTTCTCTGGGCAACCTGTTCCAGTGTTTCACTATCTTCACTGTAAAAAATTTCTTCCTTATATCTAGTCTGAAGCTACTCTCTTTCAGATTAAAACTATTACCCTTTGTCATATCAAAACAGACTCTGACAAAAAATCTGTCCCCATCTTTCTTATAAGCTCTCTTTAAGTATTTAAAGGCTACAACAATGTCTCCCCAGAGCCTTCTCTTTTCCAGGCTGAACAACCCCAACTTTCTCAGCCTTTCGTGGGAAAGGTGGTCCACTGACACCTAAAATCACAAGCCAAACAATATTAAGATGATAAAAAGCAGTTACCTTCAATGAAGGTCCCCCCAAATTTAGACCGCGGCTATTAGACTACTCAATTTCATTTTCAATAAAGACAAACAGGAAAGAATGAAATTAGGGGAAACTGCAAAACAAATCTAAAGGTACCACATTTCTGCTGTGTAGGGTACAAATAGACTCCAACCACACAGTAAGTTTATTAAGTTCTATTGCATAGAATGCAGCTGCACAGGTGACAAAGTTTCAAACTCGGAAACTGCTGTCTTGTAAAAACACACTTGACTATATATGTCTACCTCAGAGTTAGCCAGGTTTTAAATTGAGGTGCCAGAAAAAACCCATCCTTAACCAAGATGTTGAGAATAGCAATGAAATGTGCTTGTATTTGTATTAAATAAATAATTTATTATTAATAATTTATTAAATTAAATAAATTAATAATAATTTAATATACTTGATTTGTATTAAATAAATAATTCATTATTAAACTATTTGTCATTGGCTGAAATGTTACATTTTCTAGTCAAACACAACTTCAATGAATTGTCATTAGAGTATCTCCTTCCCCTTGTAGATTTCCCAAGGAATTAGACATCCTAGTAGTGTGCTGCTGAGCATGTTCCCAAGCATGGGCTTTCTACAAGAGTTTTAATAGCACCTACAAAGCAGACACATATTTTCAATCAAGATAGTACCGCAAGAATATTCTTGTTTCAATACAATTAATATTTTCTTAAACTTCCAGAACTATTATTTTGAAAATGAGCATTTGTAAAAATTCTAATCACAGACATGATCACTTGTTAAAAGTGCGAGCAAAGAACAAGCTGAAATTAGGCAGATCCAAAAATAGTATTCGTAAAACCCTGTCTATGAACTCTGTCCCAAACTGAAAGGATACTTTCTGAAGAAACAGTTTAAACCCCAGCTGTTACTCTGTCTTTCAGCTGCCTCATTATTTGATATAATTCTGTGACCAATGAATACAAAAATATTTATAAATCCCCATAGATTTTAGACGAAAAGCATCTCAATTTGCCTGCACTAAGCAACCATCTCCTCTGCTTAGGAGACAGCAGTTACTTTTCACAGAAACAGTGTTGGGTTAGGATATCTTATCATGAAGGAATAATGTAGTATGAAAATGCTTCAAATTAATATGATTAATTTAATTTCAGAACAAAACGGTTTTATCTGGTTTACTACAATACATTAATATATACATTTCCTCTCTCTGAGGAAGAAAAAGTTTAAAGCAATTGTTCTAACAGAAATCTTAGAACAGTATCCTTTTACTGCATTTAGATTTAAAGACTTCTCATATTCCATAAATATTTCATGGGGCATTTTACAAAGAAAATATGCCATTAATTTACCAGCCTTCAACTGTACAAGCAATTACTGGAGTTATTACCCACTACACCTAAAACACATGAGGGCAAACACCCAAGTCTACAAGTGTTTTTCTTGGAACTACAAGCTCATCATTCTATCCATTACAAATGAATAAAAAATAAGAACTATTAAAGGAGTTAAAAATTTCTCTGTATGTATTATTCATTTTTGATACAGCTGTTATTTCATTGAAATTACTGTAAATGGCTACATGAAGTGATGGCCTGCATGAGCAACTCCATGATAGATATGATAAACTAGATTTACATGTTTTATGTTCCTATAACATAAATTCCTTGGATATTTTAACTATACAAAGCTGGAAAATTCTTTCAAAAGCATAGATGCAAAGAACTGCAGCTCCCCCAACAGCATGTTATAATACAGGCAGTACATATAGAAAATAGCATTAATAGAGGGCTTGTTATTACTATGGCAACCACAGCAACTGGTTTTCAAAATGAATAATAGCTCTGTTAGGCACTTCATTATTTTTTTTTTTTTTAATCAAACACTGCCCTTAATCTTCTCAATGGAACGAAGAGTTATTCTGAATGCTGCAGAAACAGGAAATAAAGTCCAATGCACCTTTGTAAATAGAAGGTAAGGCGCTTTTCAGAACCTTTGCTAGGAAAGAGTAGGAAAGTACATCTTGTCTGCTATTTCACATAAAAAGTCAGAGAAGCAGAAGCGGCTGAGGTTGGTGTTAGAAGGTACAAGAAAGCAAGTGATTAGGAAAACTTAGGCTAAAGGAAGATTCTTGAAACTGCTAAGACCTGCAACAAGTGAAGCCAGTGGTGGAAATGACAATAAATAATGGAGAACAACTGTGGCAGAAGCAGATGTTGTTCTTCATAGTTCTCCCAAAACATTCAATTTCTGTGCATCATCAACTGTTTTTATTTTTACATTCAGGCCATTGAAACAGTCTCTAACTTTTCAGGTAGAACTAAGAGAAAAGCTTTTAAACCCTATTCTGAATGTTTTAAAAAAAATGCAGCTCTTACTGATTTAATTATGAGTCTTTACTCCAGTGGTTGCACTGGAAATAATATTTTAGTTTAGCTTTACATCAGGTTCTATTATATCAAATTCCTGTAAAAGGCTAGCCCTTAACCTCTAATCCACATAAGTTTTTCTCAGTTAACTGCAAACATGCATTACATCTCCAGAGTAGTTGTCCATTGTGACTAAAATACATGTGAGAGCACACCTGACTAATAATCTGCATCAGGGAGACAGCATAGCCCAGACATACACAGTGAAACTTGCTCCACTGTGATTACCTCTCCAGACAAGTTTTATGTACATCTTCCAGTTCTGGGCATGCTGCTAATGAAGTAACAGTGCCTTATGTTCCTATTTTATTAATAGTGAAAGAGATGCTGGCAAGAAAACCTAAAGGATTAATTATACTTCCTTGAGCCTTCGTAAACTGACTTACAAGCTGTATATGCCACTCATTACAACACATACATTGCTAATCTTGATGTTCAAAAGCTTCAGGACCCGCAGGATGCTCAGAGTTCTCAGTAGTCTTGTTGGTGACATTCCTGGTAAGTTCCTCCCCTGACACAAAGTCTGCAAGACGTCATGGGAAGAGGCGAAGCTGCTCCCTCAGTCTATGACTTCAACAGAGAACACGGAACCTCTCACCCAAGTCTATTTTACTGGATAATACAGATTTCACCAAGTGTAAGTTCAGCTTTCATTATGCTATCAGGTAAGGAAGGGAGACAGCACGCCAAAAACAAAAAGCCATACAAACACAAAAACTACAAGAACATCTCATCATATAGTGCCTCTCTTTCTCCCAGCTCATCCAGACTAAAATATCCCTCTTCACTTTATTGTTCACCACATGGCTCAGACTCACAGACTTTTTGAACACCTGATCATAAATCAGTACAATGATCTCCTAAAAATTCTGCTAAAACTTTAACTGACACAAAAACACCCTTTTAATTAATCAATCTTGCAATTTGGAGTAGAATGCTCTCTAACCCCATTTTTTTTTCTATGATCAGTTAGTGGTAACTACCAAGGCAATTTTGTGTGTGCACAGGAATTTGAATGATAATTTAGGATTTTTTTTTTTTTAACAGAAACCCCTTCACATCAGCTGAACTTAGGGTCCCACTGTAATGCTCTATAGCCAAATCCACTTGGAAACACACCTAGTACAGAACTCCGCTCTTCCTTAATGGAGCCATGAGTATAACATGGGAGTTTTAAGGACTGTGATAAGAGCACATTTCTTTTTGAGCGGATCAGTGGTTTTAACCTGGAATGTTCACTGTGGACTACCACACAAAAAGAAACAGCTTACTCTCTAAGCTATTTTGATGGATTTTGATACTAACAAAAATCACATAGATCTTCAATTTATAGGTGAGAAGTCCAGAACATCAGAACTAGGGCTCATCTGTGTAGTTCACAATGCCTCTTATCCATTTTATTAATCTGACTCATACTTGAATACCAAAACTCTTGACCAAAAAAAAAAGCTTTAGGGTACAGGCTCCTTTTTCAAAACTGAGAAAAGAGAAAGATTATCTTGTTTGTTAATAGGAGGTCCAGCTGTTCCGTCTTACTCTTTTTTCTTTCCCTCAATAAATACTTCATTCAATGATAGGTGGTGTTTGGAACACAGAACAGTAAGGATTCTTCACTCAAGTCAAAATTACCAAATCCTTGTTAAAAAATAACAACATTAATCAACCTTTTTTCTACTTGAAAAAATTTGATTCCAACTACAATTCTTCTGTAAGGCCTTTGATACAGACCCCCACAACATCCTTGCCACTAATACTGGAGAGAGTAGTTTGAGGGATGGGCTATTAGATGGATATGAGCATTCAGTCAGCTCCTTATCCAAGGAGTTACAGTCAATGGCTCAACTCCAAAACCAGTAACGAGTGGTGTCCCACAAAGGTCCACACTGGGGCCAATACCATTCTGTATCTTCCTCGATGACATTGACAGAGGGATCGAGTGCACACTCAGTAACGTGGCAGATGACACCAAGCTGTGTGATGCAGTGGATTTGCTGGAAGGAGCGGATCCTATCCAGAGAGACGTGGACAGGCTTAAGAGGTGGGCCCAGCAAACCCCAAGAAGGTCAACAAGGGCAAGGTAGGTCCTGCACCCGTACTGGGGCAATCACTAGAATCAGCACAGGTCTGGAACTACAATGTCAATCAAGGATCTTAAAAAAGAAGGTAAATACATCCTGAAGAGATAAACTGTGCAAAATCTTCTCAAAATTGTTTCAAGAATCTATTATTATCTAGTTACAATGAAAAACCATAAATTAATACCTTTACATTTAAACATTCTACTAGAACAGTAATCAGAATAAATGCTTACTATTACATGAAAATACAAGTTATGAGACCAACCCACAGAAAACAGGAAGACAAAATACTAATCCTGCAAAAAGTAACTAAAAAAGGAATCACTTATGGATATTTAGCATTCCTTTCTTTCAGAAGATTCTAGATTTTAAAAAAAACTGTTACAAAGTCTACTGGTAGAGTACTGCCATCTTTTATTAATCTTTTTTTATTAGCTAAATAGGAAAGCACGTTTTGTAGGAAAAAAGCTAACTAGAACAGAACAAGAATCAGAGAGGACACCTTTTGGTGATAATAATTTGAAAAGACAGATATGACTAATGGCACATCACACGAAGCAGCAGCAGGACACATGTTCACTTTATACTATATATAAACAAACTGAAAGGAGAATAAGCACTCACATGATCAACTACAAGTAATTCACAGCTGCAGGAGGCATTAAAATTCTAAATGACATGGATGTACTAGGAGCACAGAGATAAATCACTGTGTAGCTCAGTGCAGATAAATTAATGAAGCTGGGAACAAAATTAATCAAGTTCATTTCAATTAATGCATTTTGTAAAGTTATTGAAACTTTTCAATAGCACCAGTTTGGCAAGCAATTTTACAGGATATAACGGGCTGCTGTTACAGAATACTAGATTTATGAGCCATAAGTGAAAGAGAAGGTAATTACTATGTTAGATCAGGTTTAATATAAATCTAGAATGGATGTGACCATGAATAGGAAAATCCTACTTTTCAAGTTGCTGCAACAATTCATAAGACCACTGTGATGGGAAAAAGAGATGTCTAACAAGTTTTCTTTCTGAATTTAATTTCTAGAGAACCACTCTTGAATTCTGTTATTATAGTACACAGAAACAACCAGCTATTGTTATGAGATAATCTGAGATTACAGCACTTTTAATTCCTGTAGAATTTGTAATTAAGTTTTGCCACCATCAAATTAGTCAAAAGTTCAGCTATTCTTTACATGCTCTGTAAGACTTCACAAGATTATCTACTACTTCCATAGCAAAGGACTAGCTAAGAGACAGCACCCAACTCAGCAGCTTGTAGTACTCTCTGAAAAGGTTTTCTTTTTTAAGATTTGGTTAGAAGGAGGAAGATAAATAGATGAGTTTAAAAAAAAGTACAATGAAAAGTGCTCTTGAATGTGTACAGCAGCTGGAGTAAATTTAAGATGGGAACACTTTACAATTTTCATGGGTGCTTTTACAGCTACCTTTTTATTAAGGTAGTATGCTAAAACTTCAATATGTTATTTTATTCAATTCGAGATTTGTCATGACTAAGTAGAAAAAAGTCATCTTAACATGCAAAACAATTTTACAACTTAAGAAATTAGTTGGTTTGACTCTGAAATAATTAAACACGTGTTATGTTGCATAACAGTAGCATTACAATGTTATGAAGGTTTATTAAGTCAAGACAACACAGTACACCAAGCTTACCACTGGTCATTGTTTGACTCAAATAAACATGTTTCTCACATCCTACTACACACTCATTAGTCATACATGTGTAAAAGCGCAGACAAATAGTTGATTTGAAGATAAAGAAGGAGTTAAGGAAGTGCTTTAATCAGCTAATTTTTATATTAAAAACCCAGCATACATCCGCTGTGCTGAGTTTGCAAGTATGCAGTAACTTGTTTGTTGCTTTCTCAAATTTTATCAACAGTCTGCTTACACTGTGTTTGCACAGTAAACAGCTCCCTAAAATATTGTACAAGATTACTAAAAAACTCAAGTTTAATACATTTAATAGAATTAAACTATTATTGGAAACCTGATAGACATAGCAGTACTGTTCCTCTAATATGTACAAAGTGGTCTGTTGAAGGAAAGAGAAATTTCTTCTCAGAAACACTCCTCCCATGCTGCTTTGTTAAAGTTCTGTTCCCTCCTCTTAAAGCAAGCAACTGTTTGCAAAAGATTCTGCGAGCCCATTTTCACTCAGTAATGCAAGGTCCATTACAGGGAAAGACAAGGCCTGAAATTAAGTCTACATCAAACTGATTGCAAGTCAAGCATAAGCTTGCACAGGTTGATTGCACAAAACTACTGTGAATTATTCCTGCTGAATAACCTGGCATGCAGTACCAGGAGCAGGAAGCTGTGCAGACACAGACCCTACAGTCTAGTCTGCAGCTGCCTCCGGAACTCAGCTGTACTACTGCCAGTCCCACCCTGCTTCCTGAACCTGCACCCACCACCTCACTATGATCTAATTGACAGGGGTCAGTCCTCAAGTCCCCCTCCAACCAGAACTGCTTCTTACAATAGGCTCCTTCTACCAGCCCACATTTCTTGCAGTAACTATTTCCACAAGATCATAATATCCAACCTGTGGACCAAAACCAACTCCAGAATCTA
Organism: Dicrurus megarhynchus; assembly: GCA_013399195.1. Classification (NCBI taxonomy): domain Eukaryota; kingdom Metazoa; phylum Chordata; class Aves; order Passeriformes; family Dicruridae; genus Dicrurus; species Dicrurus megarhynchus. The sequence goes on from VXAD01001120.1 coordinate 463,828, forward strand.
TAAGTGGTCTCCAATGGCTAAAATAAGCTTCACTACCAAATTTATACACCTAATCCATCTTTCTGAGAGTTACTTGTGAAAGAACACACTCTTTCACAACCTCTAGTTGACATACAAGACTAAAATCTTTATAGGATAATGATTATTCAAGTGTGACTGAAAGGATGTCAAGGTCATTTGTATAACTTTGTATTCATAGTCAATGTTGATTTCTCACATTATGATAAGAGAAAAGTCTTGAGTTGAAAATGCGTGTGACATGGCTACAATTCCACAGATTAACTTACTTTTTTTTTGCTTTGAAAGCACTTGCTACATAATCTATTTCAACAATATGCAAAATTGTATCAAGGAAACAAACACAATAGAAATACTTTACTTCTGCTACTTCTACTTCCAAGCAAAACCAAGCCTAATACTTGCAGAAATGAACAGAAATACTTACAAAAATGTCTCCAAGACTTACTAATTCAATTCATCATGACAAACAAACCCCAACTATTTGTGGCTCTAACACAAAACAGACCCACACATACCACATCACGACACACACACACAATAAGCCAGTTGCAACAGAATAGCCACCACTCTCTACATTACTTAACCTACCACAAATTTTAGCTTGGAGCCTATTACCTAATTTCTACCTTAGTACATTTCCAGTATTGTTCTGAAGAAAGACAGGAAAAAAAGCCACAAAAACCACCTCAACAACAAATTAAAAAACCCACACACAACCTGCAACAGCTTCCCAGGCTACTGCTGCCATTATAAGTCAAGAATACTTTTTAAACATAACCTTCATTGTAGCACAGAGCTAAACCAAACATCTTCCAAAAATACATACATTAAAAATGCACATAGACATGCACGCACCAGATTCTGATGAATTGTGCATATGGCAATAAGCACATACATGTTTACTTGTGTATATATGTGTACACACACTTTTCCTAATATATACCAGTAATGCAGTCTAAGCACTACCAGCATATATGATCTACTCCTAAGAGCTTCATGATCATCAAGAGTTTGCATGTCATCAATAAAAGACTTCTTTCACTAAAAAAAATCATGTATTACCTGTAGATAAATATACATATACATACATATTTACACACATATATATATATGTATATGTATGATTGCACATATTCCAGATTCAAAAGTCAAAATATTTGCATCAAAAAAATCAAAACTGGGTATAAAATTCTATTCACACAACTTCAAGCTGTACTCATCAGTTTGCACAGCAACAGAAAGAACAAGCTTCCTATAAACAGATGTAGAAAAGGCATTATTTAGTGGTTTGTACAAGAAATAATATTGAGAGCTTATTAGATATTTTTCACTCTTTGATATCAAGGAAACATACTCAAATTTTACTTTCCTACATATATTTCAGTGTGAGATTCATAAAGTTCAATAGCAAAAAAAAACCCAAAAAAACAACAAACCCAGTTTGTTTAAATAGCATTGGCTAAATTTACCACAGGCAGTGTGACTGCAGTCCTAAAAAGAGTGGAAATTTTCTTCTGAAATTATTTTACTTTAATCCATAAATCTGATTTATTGGTAAAGTATCCCCAACTAATTAGACAGCAAAAGTGAAATGGATAGGTTTAAACTAAACTCTGTCTTTCCTCTGATTTTGCAACCTTATGTAACAAAGATTTTTACCATTAAAATATTCTTAAGTTATGAGTTTTCATATCGGTCAAAATCACAAAGGTCATAACATCTGCTAGATCAAAGGGCTAAAAAGTGGTATTTGATTATTATTTTCAAGTTTATGTAAAATATGTCTTAACACCTCCTTTTACTCACAGTTGCATTTCGTATGAATGTCCTATAACTCACTGAAGTGCTAAATCTCACCCGGTTACGATAGTTTCCATAGTTGTACTTTCCTAGCATCAATCTGACAATAAGAGACAGCACAGAAAAAAAAAAACCCACAACTCAGACTGTATTATATTGAAGAAGCCTCATGACAATGACCAGGCAAACACGCAATTTCTACCTCTTTCTGTAAGTTTCCTGCAGGTATCTTCCAGAATAGTCTACCTCAAAGACACTTTCTTTATTCATTATTTTGCCCTAAACTCCTAATCACCAAGTTCTCCAAACGCAGTGTACTAATTCTACTTCAGATTTTCACTTGGGATACAAAGCCATTTGATTCTGTGATACCCTCTCAGCACTTGTATTGACTATTCAGCAGCTGAAATCCAGTATACAAAGGGAACAGTCAAGTTATCTGACAATACATTTGTTTTCTCATTGACTTGTTGTCAGCATTCACAGATGAGACACAGAACTACTGTATCAGCCTGTGAACATGAAGAAGGCTCACTGAGTAGACAACCAGTAATACTTACAGGCCTCATCGTTTTTCACTCTTATTTATTTCCAAGCATGAAAATAACTCTTATATTCCAAACTGTTCCATTATCAGGCATTAACAATAAACACCGCTAATTATACTTTGGGATTTTTTTCTACAGGGATTAGTCTAGTAGGAAGAAATAATGTGAGAAAGGGTAAGAAGCCATCGAACACCCTACGTATTAGTAGGATGTATGCAAATCACTTATTAAAAGCATGAGTACTAAAAGGTTTCAATATTATTCTTTCTTTTGCAAGATCAATTCTCAATGTTGAAAGGATTAGATTCTAAGCAAACCATATGGCAGGACAGTAGATCAAACAGGAAAATTCTATAATTTAAGAATAATTCAGATGTAATTCACAGGTCCTATAAGAAACACTCACCAAGATCTGTATTTGGGCCAGCAAGTAGCTGCTTAAATTTGTCTAATCGAGATGCTTCTCTCTCAGTTAATGCAGGAGTAACTGAGGTGCTGTAGTCTGCCATTCCACTTGTCAAGGGAGGTATGGAAGTTTGTGGAAGTGACTGTGATCTCTGCATGGAAGAATTTTCACTAGCATTATCTGAAGGGAAAAAGAAGCATAGCAGTTAGCCTCAGCCAGTGAGAAGGTTACTAATCAGTTGAACCTAATTTGTAAACTTAAAACAGAATTCTGTTTCTGAAAAATGCAAACTCAAGTATAGCAGAAGTTTGGACTTCAAGTTGCTTGGATTTAGCAGAAAGAGCATTTCTCTTTGAAGCAGCATTCCACAATTAAAATACATCAATTAAAGATCATATTGATAGCAAAACTAATGGATTTCTAAAATCTCTGTGTTACTAAAAGCTGTTATCATTCTCCTTGCCACTCTTAAAAAAGAAATAAAACAAACAAACAGTCTTTGGGGTGGAATGTCTTGGGGTGACTTTATGATGTGTATACCCTATCACCTACTCTATGTCCAGACATGAATCCTGTGCCTTTTCTGTAGCTTTAAGGCAGACCTTTAAGAGGCAGCAGGGGAAGCCGGTGGAATTCCTTCAGCGCTGTGTTCAAAACACAGATGAGCTCGCTGGCTTCTCCTGCCCGGCTGCTCAGCTCGGCTCTCTGCAGCAGGGGAGAGAGTGGCATTCTCCCACTTTCTAGCTAGCTTTTTGTTCATTAGCTAAAGCAAGGAGTTTTCCTGGAACTTCCATTTCTTCTTCTTCTCTTCTGGACTGTCCAACAACACCAAAACATCGGTCGGGAGACCTTACACCTCGGTCCGGAGGGGCCCAAGCCGACCCAGCTCTGAAGAGGACAAAGCTACACCCACAGAAAGGACTCTGAAATCTACCCAGGTTCTCTCCACAGCAAGAGCTTTTATTATTTAGCATTATTCTTTTCCCATGCCTGCATGCATTGTGTTTGTCAAATAAATAACTTTTTTTCCTTTTTCACTTTAGTCCGAGGAATTTTCTTTCCGAACCCTGGAGGGGAGGGGCGGCTGAAACCTGCTTTCTTTGGAGGGGACGTTCCTCCCAGAGCGTTTCCCTTAATTTGTCTCAAACTGGGACAGAAACAAAAATCAACCATTGAGAAATCTTAAAATCATTGCAACTTGTTACTTTAAAGCTTATACACAAACCACAGAACAGATGACATGAGGGTGAATTTCGCAATCCACCTGCTTTTCAATGTATTTTATGCAGCACTATTTTAGTAACAATTTTTCAGAATAGTAGTATTACTATTAATTGCATACATCTTGGTGCACTTAACCAACAAAATACATTCAATAGTGGAACTTCCTTCCAAAATTGGAGACTTTGTAAGGCTGAAAAGAAAGAAAGTTTAATTATTCCTCCCTCATATGCATTACAATTTTGTAAGGCATGCAGTCTTCCTCTCAAATAAATCACTGGTGATAAACAGTATTTTCCTGCAGTATTAATAAAGGGTTGGGAAGGGTTTCCTGTCTTACAGGGGCAAATACTGTAGCTCTCATCCTTTAACTTCCAACATCTTTTTCACTTTTCAACATACCTAACGAACTTGATGTATGACCTTCGCTGACTGATTTAACAAGCCTATTATCACCACATGCAACTGAAGTCAGCCGTGCAAATTCCTCTTGTTTTTCTTCTTGTAGATGTTCTTCCTGAAATTTATGCTGTTCTTGTAGCTTGCTGTGATTCTGAATTACTTTATGAGCTGTTTCCATGACCACTTCTGTATTTAAGTTTTCAGCAGCTATTGCTAAGAGTTCATCATCATCATCTCCAAGATCCCAAGCATCACTTGTGTTACTTTCAAATTCTTGGAAGGTGCTGACTTTCTTCAATTTCACTGGAGTTGTAGGTGGCTTTGAACCTGGTTTTATCAAGCTGTTCAAAACCAAATAAACAATATTTAGAAAACTAGTAAGGAAGCAAAACACCATGGATAGGACCAAACCCCAAACGTTCATAGCTGACACCACATAGGTAGCAAATATTTATCTCTCTTCCACTCATGTTACCACTACATCCACCCACGGTAACACACAGCTGAAGAACTCTGAGAACAAGAGCTGTAAAAACTGACACTTTGTTGCTTTGAATAGAAGCTGAACAAATCTTTCCTTCCCTTTTCTTAAGAAAACAAACAAAAAAACCCCAAACAAACAAACAAAAAAAAAGACCAACCGCAAAGTCACATGAAAGGATTACTACTGGAATAGCTTATAAAATAGACAGGGCACATTGCACTGTTCTTGCTTCATACACTTCTGTAGAGTTCAGCCCTTTGAATGCAATTGCTGCATAACAGCACAGGAGCTGTAATCAAGTCGTGGTCTACTCCTAACTCATCATAAGCAATCACACAACACAATCACCATCATAAACAAATCAAGTCTCACCTTAAAACTCATTAAATCTATCACTCCTCCCCATTCAGGCATGCCAGCATGGATTTCCTTCAGAACTTTGCTCTTCTCAGAGGAAGGATATTTCTTCTGGTTACTGGTCTGAGTGGACCCTGATCACCTCCCAACCTTTTGCCCCTCTGCCAACACGCAGTGTGCAATATGAACCAAGTATCCCTCCCTAGCCTGGCACTTGTTCTCACTTACAGTAATGCACAGCAATCACATCTCCCTTCAGAACTGAGCTGAATAATGTGTAAAGTTGAGAGGATTTCTTAGTGTGTTCTCAAAAAATAAAGAAGTTACTGCCATTAACTTAATTGTGCTTTCACAGAATGGGTAAGGCGGGAAAGGACCACAGTGGCTCATCTGGCCCAACCTCCCTGCTCAAGCAGGGTCATCCTGCACAGAATTGCACCAAGATGATTCCCTGAGTTTGCTTCTGACCTCCCTGTCTTTCCACCTGGGCTAGTTTTTCTTCTTTCTGTTAAGACAAGGCAGGCAGAACTGCAAATCAGAAAAAGTCCTTACCCGGTTCTAATGCAATGTCAGTTATAATGTTTCTGTTATGTCTTACAGGAAGTAACTTCCCTAACAGGTGCTAAACAATTACACTTTTACCTGACTTGTCATTACTGTCTAAAACAGCAAGGTCTTTCTCCAATTCTGTCACTTCAAGCAATGAGCTTCCAGTTTTTGTTACTGGGCCTCTATACCTCCGTATTTTGAATCAATTAATCTCATTTCTTTTAATTCAGCCCTGAGGATCACACATTTCAACTGCCTCAAACTCTGTATCATCTGAAAATTAACTAGAATGTTTACTTTTTCTACTATTTTAAACCACCCCTTGAAAAAGTCTAGTAGAAGCATGACGTTCTTCCAACCAAATAGTTTTCTTTATAACACTTTTTTTTTTACTTTACCACAATTTCCCATGTATAAGGCATTACAAATAAATACTAACAGTTGGCAATCTATGCTAGCTAAGACCTGAAAGAGCTAATTTGTTCCTGCAAATATGGTAACCATCAGGAGGTCACAAAGGAGAAGTCAGAACAGAGAAGTCAAGATTATGACAAAAATTGAAAAAGGAAGATTAACAATCAACTTTATAGCCAACAGGAGAAAAAAAAATAAGACAGAGGAGACACAAAATATTTGGAATATTTAAATATTAGATTAACTTACGTTCCATGCAATAATGGATCAAAAGGTGGATGCTGAGCTCCATACACATGTTGAATACTAAAGGAAAAGAAAGAGAGTTACCACAAAAATAATAAATATTTGGAGACTTTCTGTGTATTAATAGTCAATAATAAACAGAACTGGAATGTTCCAACAGTTCTCTCTTTCAAAGAATTTCACAGACCACTAAAAATAATGAAGCTGCAATTGAGGTGCATACTAAGGAGTAATTTAATAAAAATCATAGATTTGCTAAGCAGGAACTCTTTGTGAGACCTAAGCTAACTTAGGCTACTTTATTTTTCTAACGAGGAATTAAAACAAGATATAAGTTAACTCCGCAGTAAGAATCTACAAAAATTCTTTTCTCTGATTTATCATTTCTTCATTTGTCTCTTGCAAAAAATTAAAAATTCTCAAAGAAATATCTATAAAGATTTAATCTTCTATGTACCCTTGTCACCCAATGCCAACCAGACAATTCTTAACCACTACTAAAGTACCAGGACAAGGTACAGAAAAATGCAGATGGCGACAGGTTAGAGACCAAAAGCCAGAGGAGTATTAAAAGAATGCTTTGAAACAAATAAGCTTCTAAAGACAGACTTATTCACTAGCCTCTAACATTACAAAATAGCATGTTATTGTGTGAAAACCAAAACTCTTTACAAACTAAAAATTCATTACCTCCCTGTTATCGGGTATAAAATTATTTTGTAAGTAAAAAAACTCCACAGGAGACACATCAAAATTTACACGAGGCTTCATAATAGAAATTATTGCTACAGAACTCTCTAATTGTAAGAGAAATAAATCATATGCAACATTAACATCTACCCAAACCTGTACTAAAAACCACATAGAAAGACACAAACATACCCTCCTGACACACCAGAACCAATCTCCAGACCATAAGGATAACTAAGTCCAACCTTAGTAAACCTGGGATAGAACCAAGCCAAAAAGCCTGCAGTCATAACAGATTTTAAGAGAGACTTAGACTTTCACAACATGTGCAGCATTAACACCAGTGAAATTAGCCCTAGTGGTGACTGAAAATGGTGGCTCATAAAAACTCTTAATAATTTTAATGTGATTCCATGGAAACAAAAAAGTCAGTCCCCCACCAGCCTTTCCACACAACCATAAGCCATCCTCTCCACAGCCAAATTTCCTGCTCTACGCTCACATGACAGTCAGGTGTCACTGTCCATTTCCATACACACAGAACGTGCCTTTTCCTTACACCACTCTGAACAACTGCAATGGAAATCCACTCAAATAGAAAGCAACAACAATCCTCTCCATGCTATAAAAAAAATAAAAATCAAAAGCACATTCTCCACACTGTCCTTGTTTTTCCACAAGCCTGCAGTTGCCTGCACATTAACTGCAACTATTTATAGACCCTCTGCAAGAGAGGATGGCCAAAAGCGTTCTACCCTCAAGAGATTCAATAAAGTAACAAAAAAAACATTTTAGAGGAACAACAACAGTTGGACTGAAAAAGTTAGTTTGTAACTAGAGAAACAAAACCACTCCCAGTTAGCCTTTATGGGTAACTGAAAATGTAAGAATGTAAATGACAAGCAGGACTATGTTGCTGAATTCACTGTTCTCTGAGAACCACAAGTACACACTACTCTTACGAAAAGAATATAGAAAACTGTACTGTAAGAACAGTTTAGGGATGCGACCAGAGAACATTATTGCTAAATAATCATCTGAACGTGTATTCTCAGCCTGATGTAACAGTCAAAAGAGCTAACGTGACTTTAGGGATCTGTTCCCTGGAAAATCTTGAATTGGAAAATGTGCTTGTAGCTCCTTGAAATAATACAACGACTGGTCTGCTGTTCACACTTCAGAAAGAAAGTTGAGAAATTGACAATATTTGGAAATACGTAGCAGAAACTAAAACATGTCTCTATGCCTAGAAAATGGAGTTTCCTGCAAAGTATTTTAAAAATATCATAACTTGTATCAAGTTTCAAAACATCCTAACTTGGCACTGCTGAAATCTACAAACACATTCTCCCACTCAAAATTTCCCAGTGAATACATCCCCGAGATCACGTTAACTCCTTTATCCATGGTGTCAGGCTGGAAACTCACGTTCAGATAATTATTTAACAATCTTTCTGATACAAGTTATCACCAACGCTTACTGCCCACCAGCGATCTCCCCGAGACAACTGGAGATGCCCAGCACTGGAAGGCTCCGAGCACTGAGCTAACAAGAGAACCGGGTCCGAGCAGAGGCCGACCGGAGACGGTCCCTACAGCAGAGACTCACAGGACCTGCGAGGTCCCGCTGGACTGGGCGGCCGAGGGGGCAGGACCGCGGTGTTGGGGTCACAGCGAAGCCGGACGGGCAGAGCCGCCCCCCCTGGCCCGGGCCCGTCCAGGGGCCCGCGACACCGACCTTCCCGCGGCTCCTCTCACCTGCCCGGCACCTTCGCGCCGCTCCGCTTCCAGAACTGCTTCCTTCCCCCGTCGCTCGCCATGGCGGCGTCACCTCATCCCCCTCCGCGCTCGCGGCCCCAGCCCCGGCCCGCTCCCTTAGGCTTCACTCCCCCCCATTCCCTTCCACAGAAGCAGCACTGAGCGCCGCCATCTTGGGACGGGAAAACAACCCCGCGCCTCATTCGCCCCTCGAAGCGGCCCGGAAGTTTGAGCCAACCAGAAGTGAGATTGCTGCCGGGTGGGTCCGGTCGGGCCAATCGCAGCAAGGGGATGCTGGGGCGAGCGGGGGCGGCCCCGGGAGGGGCCGCGGGGGTGGGGGCGGGGCCCGGGCCGG